>JAJLRJ010000001.1:53489201-53829201 GCA_024195265.1 Dendrophyllia cribrosa
TGAATGTTACAACTGTATCACTAATAAGGTAAAAATTGTAGAGAAAGTGCTTTGAGTATCTCCGTGTATCTTAATAAGGATACGCGTATAGTTGTCAAAATATATCTCCGTCTTTAGCTTGGGTTTTTATTTGTCCCATTTAAGGTCATCTGACTTTCTCTACAGATTCCTAATTAAAGATTATTAGGCATTGATATACACGTGACTATGATGAAATTTGAAAGAGGCAATCCTACTGAGTAACAACTATGGTAGCCGAATTGGTACAACAAACAGAAGGTCTATGAGTTCGTGAGAGCCGCCTGTTGTTTAAAGCTTGAAAAAAATACCGTACTGAAACAATAGGACTGATGAGAGAATTAATGCGCGTATGTTGCAAATAAATCCGCTCTTGATCCGAGCTTTCTTGGAAAAAGCATCGAACCAAGAAATTGAAATTGATAAATATTTGCTTTGTTTCCCCTTTAGTCACGGGGTGAATCTCAACGGACATGTTTACACCGAGAGATTTCTCGGAATATACCCTCGCTCTTATTCTGACCTCACCTTTCAGCCGTGCATTTCACGGTTATGCACATGCGCTGGTTCATCAAGGTCAGTTGCATTTTGTTGATAATACCACACTGTATCTCCGTGAATAATAGCCATCACTCGATTAATTTTCCCCTTCGAACAATCGCCCCCCCCCCCCCCCCCCCCCCCCCCCCCCTCGAAAAATCGCCACCTCTCGGGCGAGCTCGGCCTTTTTCCATTCCATAGCTGTAAAAACAAAAAGAATTGTAAGGCCACCATATATTATAAATGTTTATATTTAGTTTATGATAATAATTAAGGGGATCTCCCTAGAAAAGCTCAACTGAGCTTGCAGATATCTCCTGCTACTGAGATAATAGTGTAATAGATTTAACACGATAAGAAATAAAACACAAACAGAGGCGATAAACATGGTAAACCAACGCATTTTTATAAAAAAAAAAGACTTGACGTTTCGTATGCTAAGCTACATACATTTTCAAAAGTAACCGTTATAGTGTTTGAAAACTGATTATATATCAAAAGTAGGGGTCTGCAACCAAGATTAAGAAAAACAATCTTAACAGTAATTTAATAGTACGGACTGTCAGTCCTAAGAAGCAACAGCTAATAAAGCATCAGCTTCTCACTGCTGACGTTGAATCAGCAAAGTCTCCTTGATTTTGCAGTGGAAGTCCGGTTTGCTGGACGCTAAAATATCAAAATGACCCCAATTAATGTTGTGACCAGTGATTTTTATATGATCAGCAATGGCTGATGTATGGTCACTTTTAGTGAGGGCCTTGAAATGTTCGGTTTTTCTGTTTTTGTTTTATTTCTTATCAAGTTACAATGGCCTAAGAACAAGAGTTTAGATTTAACACACTGTAAAAAATATGTGGCAATTAAAAGATTGTCTGACTGATTAATTGATTGATTGATTGATTGATTGATTGATTGATTGATTGATTGATTGATTGATTGATTGATTGATTATATGAGGCGGGCTGGCCCAATGAGTAGCCCGGCTGACTTTCATGTCTTGATAGATTCCCAATATGTGACTCCATTTCCAGAATGGTTATTCTATGTTAATCTTCCTGGGTATCCTGTGATTAAATCAGTTACCTTTTTCCATTCTATTGTTAAAACTTCATATTACCATTAATTTGCATACGTTGAAATAATAGAACGGATGAATTTGAAGGAGGGTCAAATACTCAAATTTGACCGCAACATGTATTATTTGCTTTGTTAGCAGCATGTCTCTTGTTTATTAGGCCGTGTTTCAGTTGTAATTCACTGAGCCTGGGTCACTATTTAGAAATTAATAAACAAGGAAGGAGTTACAGTAATATATGATTAGACAGTACATAATTAGAGTGATTATGTCAGCAAGCAACTTTTTAAATTTTTAAAGCAACTTTCTCGATTTTAAGCAACTTTTGAGCAACTTTTGGGGATATTTCTGAGCAACTTTTTCACAATTTCTGAGCAGAATCTGTCTAACCCTATACTACGCCATACAACGCCGATAATATTTATGATCGATTGTCATAAGATTATTGACGATTGGCGTGACGAACAGAACAAAAACCTTTGTTTTCGTTCCAAAGTTTGACTATGGAAATTGTTGAGACGAAAAAACGTTCCTTCATCCGAAATCAGTACCCATGATGCATTCTGAGCCAAGCTATTTATGGACGCAAAGTAACACAGAAAAGCTTCCATTTTACATCAATTGCGTTCTATTGTCATATAATTTGGTAGGATTGCCACCGACAGTATAATAAAAATAGTTTATAATAACATTAGATTTGCCCGTTCAACGTTTTTATTATGGTCTTTTCAATAATGATGTCAGAAGCGTCTTCAGTATAATGACATCACGGGGTTTTCCCCAGAATTTCCGAGAATTCAGTCGAGAATTTAAATGATCATGAGTTCTCGGAAGGCGCTTAGCTTGCTAGTTTGTCTCTGTCGATCTCTGCCGACACAATCGTGTTTATATAAATTTTATTGAGATTTCTTAATCATTTTATATTTGAACAAAGCATATCATGTCACAAACAAAGAAGAAATGTGACACAAGTTTGCGAAAGATGAAGGAATTGATGCAATATGTGTGGACGGGAGTGTGGTGTAAGAAAGGAGCCTGTGCGTTTATTTTGCTGGTTACTGTCGTTACTTTGGTTGTTATTCTCATATTTCAGTTGAGAAGTACATCACCTGAAACCAAAGGTATGTGCAGACAACAACTGTATATGTCTAACAAGGTAAAAAAGATAATTTTTATACTAAAATCGTCCGTTATCAGACCTAAGCCGGGAGCTCATGTGATGCTTTGCTTTGCATTTCTTTTCATGCATATCTACTGCTACGCAACCACTTTTATTTTGCACACGGATTTATCTGAAGTTTATATATATAATGCTTATTCCATTTATGCATTATCAGCTAATAATACAGTAGCATTTATTACGAAAAACTGATCGAACATCACTGACATCACAGAGGCTATACCAGACTGTCCACCACCATACTAGACAGCAAATATGCTAATTCACATTATATACGGGTTCCATTTTGAATCTGTAATTAAGCTGCTATCCGGACAAATTAGACCGTCTGGATCTATCGGTACAAGTTTTAAACCTTCTCAGATACATTTTTAGAAACGTGACGGTTGTGCTGGTACCGTGTGCAACCTTGTATGTTTTTAGTGGCGATAAACTCAGTTAAATTCGTGCGGAAATCTTGCCGAAGAAGAGCTACAGCAATGAAGGAGTCTGGTGATGAAGAAGCTTTCGTTTGGCCAAGCGAATTTCTCAGTCAAACTAGACTTTTTGGACCTTTTTAGCAACATTTTATTATTTTGAGCAATTCATTGCATGAGCAAAATTGGTAAAAGCACCTATCCCCGCTGTTTACCGGTATTAAATCGTGAAAAGATTAACATATTGTACCGGTACAAAACGTGCACGAATCCAAACTGTTCATCGGTGTACAGTGTAAACATCGCCTGCATACTGAGCCAGATAAATTTAATATAATTGACCATAATTGCTAGAGTTCCCAATGTTTTGGGTCCATTGTAACACACGAAGAATTGGGGTCCTCCTGTGAGTAAAGGAACACATTTGTATTTCCATTGTTTACGAGGTTTTGTATTTTAATCCTGTTTTGGAGTTATGCCGTTTTCTGTCCGTTTTGTTTCTTTTGTTTAACCTCATTCGTTCTTCGGAACTCACAGAAACTACCGAGAATTGTCGGATCCCCTCCCCTTAATATGCCCAACTAATATCCGACTGTTCTCCGTTATTACTGTGGACCAAAATACTGTAATGCTTCAGACACCACCCATATTGCTTGTCTCTTTCAAAGTTTTAACTCAAAAGTTAAAAAGATCTGTCATAGTAGTTATTACTTTACTTCTGCATTAATCAGTATCCTTATACCGACGCTAAAAGCCATCCGTTAATACTTTAACACTTTAATTAGTTTAATTGATCATCTGAATTAAAGAAGGAAGCCAGCTAATTCCACAAGCCCTTTGTTTTATTTTAATAGGCATCTCGCCACTCAAGTATCTTTTCTCTTTATTCATGTATTTTTTTTTTCTTTCTTCGTTATAAATTTAATATAATGTAATTTTGCTGTTGCAAATAAGGAAAAGTATCGTATATAATTTACGGGTAATTTTTTAAAAAAAATCAAATAATTTAGGTAATTTACTGAAATTTTAATTTCCTCTTTTGATGTTTGTTTCTCATGACGAGGCTGGTATTCTTTTCAAGTTCTACCGACTATCTTGTGTTTTAAAATGAAACTGCATTAGGGGTTACCGGGGTATGGGATATTGGAGTAAAAATTATTGGGATACGGGATATTGGGTAAAGGCAAATAAAATAGAGATACAAGAATATACAGTTAACTGGATACAGGATATTGAGGTCTAAAATGAATGGGATAATACAGGATATGCAGGACCCCACCCCCTAACGGAGCCTCTTTAGTTGCCAAAGAACAAAGAAAGAAACAAAACAAAGAAGGTAACAATATCATCAAATATTAATCCACGGTTTTAACAGTCTTGATCCGTTTGCCCTCCCAGATAAAAAGGAAAAGCCAATATTAGCCAAAGTATTTGATTGCAGACAGAAGCCACTTTGTGATGCCAATGCTGCCTGTACAAAAGATCCTTTGAACAGGAATAGTTACATCTGTGTTTGCAAAAGTGGTTTTCAAGGAAATGGATCTGTCTGTCACGGTAAGAGAGTGTTTTCGGACAGGCATTTCTTCCATACTTCTCTAATGTAATAGTAGTTTTTCCTTTGTATGATTTATGTGCTGCTTTAAGCTTGATTTACTTCCTTTTTTCTTAGGTAGATCAGTGAGTGTTTATGTATTGTAATTTATTGTTATATTATTGTAATTTAGTTCATGTAATTTGGCTTCCTAGTCGCTTTAACTCCTTAGTTATTTTAGGAAGCCAATGCCCTTTTTGCTATTTAATTTCATTTCATGTAATTTTTTTTTTTTTTTCTTTTTTTGATTGTTTGGGTAGAAAATAAAAGTTGTTGTTGTTGTTGTAATTATATGCATTTTTATTTCTTCCTTGCCTTGAGAACTGTGTTATAATCCCTCAAGCAAAATTAATCATCCGACGGATATAACATAACTTCAAAGTCAAACCGAATACGGTCTAGTCTACTACTTTCAATTCCTGGAATTAAGTCAAACAATACGGTCCATTGCTTTCAAATCCTGGATTTTCACAGGTAAATGTAACATGCATTTCAAAATTGTCCTATAAAACAAAACAAAAGGCTACTTAATTGTTTACAACATCATGCACACCCGCCTAAAAAGAAGATATTCTTTCTAACGGCACAAAGTTAGAAAATTTAAAAATAAGCAATTAAACATATAACTCCACTTGGAGGAAGTGTATGATGCTTTTCATCGATCAAGGTTCTAGGAAAAAATTAAAAGGTTAATTTGAATTGGCTAAAATGTGGTTATAGTAAACACATTCTAGGCCTCCTTTCTAAAGCTGTTTCGCTTTGTTTTATTACTGTAAAACCTATTTTATACCAGCCAGATCAAGATGGTTCGTTTTCAACCTTAAAACTTTTTAATTTCTTGCAGATATCAACGAATGTTTATCACATGAACTGCATTCCTGCCCTTTTAACTCAGACTGTGTGAACACTATTGGTACCTACAACTGCAGTTGTCATCCTGGATATGAAAGCGATGGACGATCATGCAACGACGTCAACGAATGCAACGTAAACACTCACAATTGCAGCACTTATGCATTCTGTAATAACACTATTGGCTCTTATGACTGCACCTGTCTTGAAGGATTTCAAGGTGACGGGTCTTTCTGTAGTGACGCCGACGAATGTGGAACGGACGTTCATAATTGCAGTCTCCAAGCATTCTGCACAAATGCAATTGGGTCCTTCAACTGTACGTGTTTGTCAGGCTTTCATGGGGATGGGCGGACATGTCAAGATGTTGACGAGTGCAAAGCGAAGACTGATAATTGCAGTGTGAATGCAGTCTGCACAAACAATATTGGCGCATATAACTGTACTTGCAATGAAGGGTTTGAAGGTGACGGACAGTCGTGCAAGGACGTGGATGAATGCAAGATGAAAACACACAAATGCAGCCTGCATGCCTTCTGCACAAACATTATTGGCGCCTATAATTGTACCTGCAATGAAGGTTTTAAAGGTATGGACGGTCGTGCAAGGACGTGGATGAATGCAAGATGAAAACACACAAATGCAGCCTGCATGCATTATGCACAAACAATATTGGCGCCTATAACTGTACTTGCAATGAAGGGTTTGAAGGTGATGGACGGTCATGCAAGGACGTGGATGAATGCAAGATGAAAAAGCACAAATGCAGTCTGCATGCATTCTGCACAAACAGTGTTGGTACATCCAGTTGCACGTGTCGTGGTGGATACAAAGGAGACGGATTGTCGTGCACTGACATAAATGAGTGCAAGAGTGGGACTCACAGCTGTCACGCTCACGCCAGTTGCGCTAACAACGCAGGTTCATACAGCTGCTATTGCCAAAGAGGGTACACAGGAAATGGCCATTATTGCAGTGGTAAGTACAGGGACAACAAAAAACGTTCGAAATGTCCATCCATATCCTTTTATTTTTCTTAAAGCTAATTTACGGATGTTTGTTAAGATGCACTTAAAGGACTTTAGCATTCCAGAGTGTAGCAATAACTTAATCATTTTTTTTTTCGAAAGATATATTTCTAACACCCTGATTCGTTCGATCGTGAAAAAGCGTCTGTTCTTCGAGACTGATAGATTGATCACTTGTAGTTAGTCCTGATTATCAGTTGAACCGCTAAGATCATACCGTAAAATATGATTTATTTTTCCTAGACATAGATGAGTGCAGTCGAAGCTCTTGTGACGATCACGCAGTTTGCAGAAACACAGACGGGTCATATAGCTGTGGCTGCAATCCCGACTTCCAGGGTGACGGAATGTCGTGTGTTGATTATGACGAGTGCAGAGAGGATGCTCACGACTGTCACCAGAAGGCTGTGTGTGATAATACTTGGGGCTCATATCGCTGTTCCTGTTCTAAAGGTTATCATGGAAATGGTAAAGTCTGCAAAGGTGAGCGGAGTCGTATACAGCTTCGGTTAAAGAAGTATATGAATGACATATCGAATTTTATTTTTTTCTGAAGCATCTCAGCGGTCCGGAATCCTAAATCCTTGAATCTGATTGGCCAACTACGCGCGCTCCAGCGGTCCGGATTTTCCCATCCGGACCCCGCGTACGGACCGCTCCTAATTTTACAGAAAGATTTTGTTGTTTAAAGCTTCATATCATTGAATTTTCTCATAAATTATGAACCCAGACGAAAGCTAGCAAAGCGAAAGTGAATTTTTATTGGCCAGATATAATATTTAACGACACAAACAAAGAAAACAATGAAGAAAACCGGCAAAGTTTCATCATAGCTGACATCGGCTGACATGCAAAGACCAGACAACACGCTGAAGATCTTAACTACGCTTAAACCAGGTACAAAAAGACTCAATGAAGAAAGACAGAACAAACTAAATGGAAGGAGAAATCAGCCGTAAAAATAAAGGCCAATTTTATTCCTCGAAAAGGCGAGTACAAGTTTCGATTTTATGATTTATTGATTTTATAGTTTTTGGGTTTGTTGTTGTTTTTTACAAAGCGGCATTTGTGGCAAAACATTACTATAATAAGATGCAATCTAGCGCTTTTTTACAAAGGTTTTGACTCCATTCGGTTTAAGTGTTCTTATTTTTCTGGTTGTGTTTTTTCTCCTAATAGAGATTCTGTGAATTTTTTATTAAAAAGTCTTTTGTCATTCTAGTCTTGTACTAGGTTTGTTGTCAATAATTTACACGCCATTTAGCGATCGGATTTTACGAGATAATTTGTACTTTCACTACATTGCTCGGTTTGTATACTTTTATTTCTCGGTTTTTACCTTCTTTTATCTAAATTCTATAAGTTTTCATTCAAGAAAACATGATTTTTAAATTAGAATAGCTCAGTTTAAGCTTTCTCCCCGCTATAAATAAATTACGCTCGACTTTTCTTTGTAATAGAAAAATTTGAAAAGTTTTTAAAGTTATAATTCAGCTTTCCACGGCTTCGCTGTAGGCAATCCTCACCGAAGGCAAACACAAGAGCCGTTTATTCTACCAAGAGACATAAACTGATAGCAATGAGTTCACTTTGCACATTAATTTTTTTTTGTTTATGAATGGAAAGTTGTGAAGATTACCGAGTTAATTTAGATTTTGCGCGCGTTCTGTCAGTTTAGCTGTACGCGGCGCGTAAGAAACATTTCTTGGAAAGCTGTACATGAATGATTTTCACGGCGAATCGCAGAATTAAAGTAGGAAAAAAATAAATAAGTTATTTACCGGCCTAGGTCGGTCCGTATAGGAAAAAACTGTGCCCTCGGTCTTGAGTACGGCCCTCGGCCTACGGCCTCGGGCCGTACTCAAGACCTCGGGCACAGTTTTTTCCTATACGGACCTCCCGGCCGGTAAATAACATATATTTATTTTTTTTCTCAGAGCGCGAGCGGGCGGAATTCTGCGAATCCTGCAATTTGATTGGTTCCGGGAGCGGGCGGAAATTTACAATCTTGCCCGCTCACTCTACGATTCCGCCCGGGTTGCGTCGTAGCATGATGTGACTCCGTTGTTTTAAGGTTGTGAGCCTGGTATTATTGAATTTTCTCGTTAATTATGGACCCAGACGAAAGCTACCAAAGCGAAAGTGAATTTTATTGGCCAGATAAAATATTTAACGACACAAATGAAGAAAACAATGAAGAAAACCAGCAAAGTTTCACCATGCATGGCTGACCGGTCGGCTGACATACAAAGATCGAAAACACGCTTAAGACGAGGTATCAAAAAGACTCAATGAACAATGAAGAAAGAGAGATTAAACTAAGTGGAAGGAGTAATCAGCCGTAAGACCAATGTTATTCCTCACAAAGGCGAGGACAAAATTGGTTTTTATGATTTGCTGATTTCATAGTTTGTTCGGCCTTTGTTGTTGTTTTTTACAAAGCGGCTTTTGGCTTAAAAAATACTGTAATTAGACAATCTTGCGCTTGTTTACAAAGTTTTTGACTCCATTTGATTTAAGTGTTCTTATTTTTCCGGTTCTTTTTTTCTTCTAATCGAGATTCTGTGAATTTTCATTAAAATGTCTTGCTTAAATTTGTCATTTGACTGTCTAGTTTTGTACTATCCTGTTGTCAATTTAATTTTTAATACATGCAATTTCGCGACTGGATTTTACGAAATAATTTGGACTTTCACTACATTGCTCGGTTTGAATGCTTTTATTTCGCAGTCGTTACCTTTTATCTAAATTCTGTAAGTTTTCATTCAAGAAAAAACGATTTTTAAATTAGAATAGCACAGTTTAAGCTTTCGCACTGCCATATATGAGTTACGCTCGACTTTTCTTTTATACAAAAATTTGAACACAGCCGTTTATTCTACCGAGAGACATAAACTGATAGAAATGAGTTCACTTTGCAAAGTACTGCCGTTCTTTTGTTTATGAATGAAAAAGTTGTCAATTTAGGTTTTGCACGCGTTGTATCAGTTTTGCTTGACGCGGCGCGTAAAGACATGGTTTCTTGGAAAGCTGTACAAGTATATCACGATTTTCTCGGCAAATCGCAGAATTGAAGTAGGAAAAAATAACTAGAAATACGTGTCTCGCAGAACCTCGGAAAGGTTGCACTGCAAAATATTAGCGACGGGGGAAGGAGAGATGGAATTTCTGGTTTAACTGGAGAGGGTGGGTTGCATGGCCACAGTGGCCTCGAAATTTGAGACATTCTCGTTCCCTTTTTTTCCATTTAATTTGTACTCAATTTGTACTTAATTTGTCTTCAATCGGCACGTTACCATGCACGTGTATCAGTTTTTAACTCTTCATTTTAACGCGTTGAATACACTGTATGAGTTTTGGTTGAAGAGAGATCCGTTTCTACTTTCTGAACTACTATATTCGCTATATCTTTGTTATTTGTAAGGTAAAAAATCAAAGGCTCCTATGAGCCAACTCGTGAATACGAAACGCTTTAAAAAAGATTCGCACACTTTCGGACCCTCCCCTGTATTTGACGTTTTGTTGCACCGACCCCAACCCTTGCGTAGAACTCTCCAGCCGCCAATGCTGTCCCGATGTGTCAGGCAGGTGACCATTACATATCGCGGGCTCAATGTTTACAGCCGATCGTGCGAGTGAAATTTTACCCAAACGCTACAAATCGTTCAACGCGTTAAAAAGCATCGCAAAACCAAATTAAATGAGTGAGATTCCCAAGTTATGAATTCTGAGAGGATATGCGACAGTAGTTCGAGCCGTGCAGTTAATTTACAGAAACAGCATGCAATTAGCTATTGTGATTAGTTAAAACAAGTAACTTTGTTTTATTTTATTTTGTGTTATCACAGCTTCTTCTGCAAGAAAGACAGTGTCTAGCAAACTTCTCTTTATCATGGTAGTTGGTTCTATCATATCGCTTGGTATCTGAAGACCTTCATGGTGACTGCGCACAAAATGAAGCCGTATGAACAGAATTAACTGGCAAGCAAGAAAGTTGTGTTGAACTATTTAAATTGAAACTTGGCCACTGATATCGACAGAGGAACTGTGAACAATGCAACGTTTAGTTCAGTATATTGTATATTAAAGTTTTACCAGTTACCGTTTATGGCTCAGCCAGTTCCAAGCCTGACCACCAGCCCTTTTTTTTCCAATAAGATGCAAATGCCCGGAGGGGATGGACAAGTTTGGAATTGACCGATCCATTACTTAATTCTTGGTTTTTCCTGCTCTCCTG
The DNA here is from genome assembly GCA_024195265.1 of Dendrophyllia cribrosa. Taxonomy (NCBI): domain Eukaryota; kingdom Metazoa; phylum Cnidaria; class Anthozoa; order Scleractinia; family Dendrophylliidae; genus Dendrophyllia; species Dendrophyllia cribrosa. Next base: position 53,500,139 of record JAJLRJ010000001.1, read on the forward strand.
CGAATGCTCTCCTTCACTTGTACTTTCCCACAATCAGCGCATGGAACAGGCCAACCAGCTACTTCATGTACAACCAAAGGAAGGCTCTCCTGAATTGACATATGTGTTTGACAAAAATAACTTGCCGGTTAGAATCTATTCTCCATACTACTATCGCATGGTCTAAAATGGGAAAAATACACGCCCAAAATGGGTATCATTTTGTTTTTGCAATTCAGCACTAATGTGCAGAGATTGTAGTAAATCACTTCAGTAGGATAAATGTAGGATCAAAATATGTCACAATGTGTGGCAGAAGCTGCCGTAATTCCATATTTAATTCTTTTAGTGTCCAATTGGGAAAAATGGACATGTATTATTCAGTTTATTCTATAAATATATGAGTGTTAAAAAAATACATATTCTATAAATATTATCTTTGAGTAAGGGCCTGGTCGCACTACAGTCAAAAACAAAAATTAGCCCGTGCAAAAATCGAGGAAAACAAAAGAAACCGCTCCGTTGGGACACGCTTTTTGTGGCATGTTTTTTTTTTTGTCATTTTGACGGGGTAATTTTTGTTTTTGACTAATGCGACCAGCCAGGGGGCCGTTTCTCGAAAGACCTGGTAATTCGGAATGCTGTTTTATTTTCATTGAAGATTGAGGTTTCAAAAGTTTTGCAGATAATACGATAAAACTATTAGTTAGAAAAACAAAATAGACTGTTTTGTTCGCTAGGACCTGCGGGGTTCTTTAGATTTTGATTTCAATATTTGGCTTCGGGCCCGAAAAGATACCGGGAGTTTCGAGAAACGGGCCCTAAATCAAATAAAATGTACTTGTACATAAGTTATTAGTCCAATTTTTTTTCTATTGTTAATTTGAATGTTAAAAAATATATTCTTAGCTTATTTCAATTCATAACTATAAATGCAAAAATTAAAAAAAAAAAAACAATAATGGCAAAATATATTCTTGCATTTTGTACTCTACTCTCACTCGAGCTCGACTTAGAGAAATCGAGCTCGAGTTAGAGAAATCGAGCTCGACTACTATAACTCGAGCTCGATTACTATAACTCGAGCTCGATTGCCATAACTCGAGCTCGACTACACGAATTAGAGCTCGCTTTATGTAATTCGAACTCGATTTATCAAATTTGAGCTCCATTTATCGAATTCGTATTCGATTACCTCGAATTCGGGATCAAATTTTGCTCCTGGGCAACCGAGCTCCGTTTATAGTCATCGAGCAAAATTTGATCAAGGATGGATCAAATTTTGCTCCTGGGCAACCGAGCTCCGTTTATAGTCATCGAGCTCAATTTACCAATCGACGTCGATTACTTATCGAGCTCGAATCGTGGGGTAGTAATCGAGCTCAGTTTCATGAAATCGAGCACGAAACCATCAGTCACCGGGAAAATAGCAATCGAGCTCGAAAACATTTTGAGCTCGATTTGTTGGTGGACTATCCAGTTACCGAGCTCGATTACAAATCAGTCACCGGGAAAATAGCAATCGAGCTCGAAAACATTTTGAGCTCGATTTGTTGGTGGACTATCCAGTCACCGAGCTCGATTACAATCGTGCACCATTGTCCTCATCGTACACGGCCAGTAAACGACCTCGATTAAATTCGAGCTCGAAAGCCGGTGTAGAGACTATTTTTCCGGGGGGGGGGGGGGGGGGGGGGGGGGGGGGGGGGGGGGGGGGGGGGGGGGGGAGAAGGAGGTGAATTCGAGCTCGAAAGAACACAGTCCCTAATATGTCAAGTTATTGAGCTCGGATTGATTTGGGGTTCAAAAAAAGGGTTCAATTTTTTTCGTAAAAGTTTAGTTTTACATCGAACTTTTCCCCCCCATTTTTACATAATTCCGATATAAAAAAAAGTAACGGCATTAAGGGGTTAAAGTAATTAAATTGGATTTAAATTCAGGAGAAATGTTTTTCAAATTTTTTGTGGTTGAAGTCAACTCTCTCTCTCGGGGGGCTGGGACAAAAAATATATATGTGCATCCCCCGCTCTCCTCCAGTCATTTTTATTTTTTGTCCTTTTCGCCAGACCGTCTTTGTTCGTCCATTAGCCAGGCGGGTGCTTTAGTTACCAGGGTAAAGCAGCATGAACTAAACTGCACATATTTTGGAATTATGTAAAAATGGAAAGAAAGATCGATGTAAAACTAACATTTTATGAAACAAAATGAACCCTTTTGGGAGCTCCCTGTAAATATATATTTTTTTTAATCGAGGAGTTACTTTTAATATTTAACAACCGCAGTGAACGCCCAACGACTCAATATCTCAGTATCATCGCTCAGTTTGAATGATATATGTTTCACTTTGCACCTATGCTTATCTAAATTCTGAAACTTTACATTAAATAAACATACAACTGTCACTGAAGCGATAAATATTTATATATATTGTGCAGTTTAATACACCTGAATACCGGCACGGCCGGAAATCTTACCTCTTCTATAGATTCTTTACATATCGTTCCTCGATATGTTTTACAAAATACCCGGGAATATAGGGCTTAAATTTGTTTGAACTTTAGTGTGAACAAAAAGAACAAAAAAATGAAACAAAAATGGACAAAAGAAAACTTACCACTTCCCCTTTTCTTGCATCCTTGTGTCTATTTTATAGTTTATAGATTTTCTGGAAGTGTAATTCGTTCCCACGCTCGCGCAAAAAACTTCAGACCCAGATCCCTCTCCAAATAGCAACGCTACATCCGAACTTGACATATTCACCTCCTTCTCCCCCCCCCCCCCCCCCCCCCCCCCGGAAAATAGTCTCTAGACCGGCTTTCGAGCTCGAATTTAATCGAGGTCGTTTACTGGCCGTGTACGACGAGGACAATGGTGCACGATTGTAATCGAGCTCGGTAACTGGATAGTCCACCAACAAATCGAGCTCAAAATGTTTTCGAGCTCGATTGCTATTTTCCCGGTGACTGATTTGTAATCGAGCTCGGTAACTGGATAGTCCACATCGAGCTCAAAATGTTTTCGAGCTCGATTGCTATTTTCCCGGTGACTGATTTCGTGCTCGATTTCATGAAACCGAGCTCGGTTACTACCCCACGATTCGAGCTCGATAAGTAATCGACGTCGATTGGTAAATTGAGCTCGATGACTATAAACGGAGCTCGGTTGCCCAGGAGCAAAATTTGATCCCGAAAGCCGGTCTAGAGACTATTTTTCCGGGGGGGGGGGGGGGAGAAGGAGGTGAATTCGAGCTCGAAAGAACACAGTCCCTAATATATGTATTTATCATGGGTTACGTAACCTCATTTTTGGGCGTTTGTGACACTTTGTCACAATGCTTCATTAGGGGTGTCGGGTATATATACGGTGAGGCCTTCATTTGTATTCATTCGAGTCATACGACCGCACTCTGTTCGCCTCTAAATTATGTCCGACACTGGAAACGGCGTAGAATCAAATCTTGAGGTTCCTTTTGACGACTCTTCACAACGGACTCCTATTCCGCCTTCTTCGTCTCCGCTACAACAGTCTCCTGACTTAGCATCGACGTTTTCTCTCTTTAAGGATTATTTCGACAAGAAATTGACCGCGTTGAAGCACGACATCCAGGAAGACTCCTTAAGCAACAGTGATTCTATTGCTAAGAAGTTGAAAGAGGAATCCAAAATATCCTTCAAGTTTGAGGGGAACAAAAGGCAGTTCTACTTCAATTCCGGCCTTGCAGAGAAGGTTCAATCGGCTTCCACCGCTCTCGCTAAAAGGAAATTTGAAGTCGCCCGCTCTTATCTAGAAGAGCTAGACGCTGACATAAAGAAACGGAACAAACTTGTCAGATTGGCCGATAAATCCGCTGCCGGTTGGGACTTGGTCAACGAATATTTATCTGACGAATTGGCTAGCGGATCGGAGGACGAAAAGCGAATTCGACGCGCAGAGCAGAGGGCCCTTCGCAAACGAAAAGATCGGCAGCAGCAGAAAACGAAGTCCGCAGCCAGGCAGAGTCAACCATCTGCAACCACCACTTCTTTTGCTGGCCAGCGTCAGTTCAATTTTGCTTCCGCTTCTCGTTCCTTTGCACCCGCTAGTAAAGCAAAGCCTGGCGATTTCTGCTTCGCTTGTGGTCGGCAAGGTCATTGGAGATCCGAGTGTCCTGGACATTCCCAACCCAGACCTTCAAGTTCCAGCCAGTTGAATTCCGGTTTCTCCTCAAACCTTGGAGGTAAATAAAAACCTTCCCAAGAACTTGGAGTAAAAGTTAAGTATTTATTTTGTGATTATGGATTTTTCCAGCTTAGAGTTTTTCAGAGAAAGAGACTCTAGTTCTTTAGTCGATTTCGATTACGATCGAAATCTATTCGAATATGAACAGAACTCTGTTTTGCCTGTACTGAAAGGCAGGCTTAAGGCCGCGCTCCATTATTGGTATTCTATTGGCGCCAATAGCTTTGTTACTGATACTATCAAGTTCGGTTATCGCATCCCTTTTCTCAGTACCCCTAGTAGGGCGCTTTTTCGTAACAATAGGTCAGCTTTTGGACAATGCGTTGTTTGTCGAGTCGGCTATATCTGAATTAGTTTGCAATCACTCGGTGGTTGAGGTACCCTTTGTCCCACACGTTGTTAACCCGCTTTCTGTGTCGATTCAATCGTCAGGCAAGAAAAGGCTTATTCTCGATTTGAGGCATGTCAACCAGTCTATTTGGAAGCAGAAGTTTAAGAGCGAAGATTGGAGGGTCTTGTTATCATATGTAAACAAGGGTGGTTTCCTTTTCAGTTTTGATCTCAAGTCTGGCTATCATCATTTTGATATTTTTCCAGATCATCAAACTTTTTTGGGGTTTTCCTGGAATTTTTCTGGAACTGTCAGATATTTTTGTTTCACAGTTCTCCCTTTCGGCCTTAGTTCCGCCCCGTACATTTTTACCAAATGTCTCAGGCCGCTTGTTAAGTTTTGGAGACTTAGTGGCATCAAAATAGTCGTGTTTCTCGACGACGGGTGTGGTGAGGGTGATTCATTGCGAATTGCTAAGGATCATTCATTGCTCGTTCGGACATCGCTGGGTTATGCAGGTTTTGTCGCTAATTCCGCTAAGTCTACTTGGGAACCTACGCAGTCACTTGTTTGGTTGGGTTTGAACTGGAATCTTGTTTCTGGTTCGTTTTCTATCTCTGATAGGCGTATTTCCAACTTTATTGGTTTTTTAGAGAAATTCCTTCAATCGGTTCCGTACGTCACTGCTCGGGATTGCGCCTCGATCGCAGGCCATGTTATGTCAATGTCACCAGTCTTGGGTAATTTGACTCGTCTTAAGACCCGTTTTTTTGTACAAGGTCATAGACTCCAGGTCTTCGTGGGATTCTCGGTTCAATATCGGGCTTCATAACGATTGTCTTTCGGAAATATTTTTCTGGAAAAACAATATCGCGAGCCTTAATTCTAGACTTATAGTGCCTTATCAGGCGCCTTGTTTGCTTAGTTTTTCAGATGCTAGTAACGTAGCCTGTGGCGCTTACCTTGTCGGTACTAGCCAAGTATGCCACCGTATGTGGAGTCCATGTGAGGCTATGAAGAGCTCTACATGGAGAGAACTTAAAGCCGTGTTTTTTGCTTTAACATCGTTTAAGGATTCAGTTCAGGGCAAGTCCGTTAAATGGCACTCTGACAATCAAGGGGCGGTCCGTATAGTTGACATAGGGAGTCCTAAAGCAGAATTGCATTCTATTGCGCTTGAGATTTTTGATTTCTGTAGGATTTTTAATGTTCGTCTTGTTCCTCAATGGGTTCCCAGAGAGCTTAATGTTTGTGCTGATGAAATTAGCAACATTATCGATTACGACGACTGGTATACTACCCAGGGGTTTTTTGCCCATTTAGATTCTATCTGGGGTCCCCATACCGTTGATAGGTTTGCTAACGCGTCCAATGCCCATCTCCCTAGATTCAATTCTAGGTTTTGTGTATCAGGCTCAGAAGCTGTTGACGCTTTTTCAGTCTCTTGGACGGCAGAGAATAATTGGCTCGTTCCGCCAGTACATTGTATCACAAGGGTGATCCAACATCTTGTTTCATGTGGTGCCTTTGGGACTTTAGTGGTCCCTTATTGGCCGTCTAACGTTTTTTTGGCCTTTTCTATTTGCGAGCTCGCTTGATTTTCAACCATACGTTGTTGGGTCCATTTACTTCCCAGATCCCTCGGGGATATTTGCTCTTGGGTGTTATAAGGATTCGCTCATAGGCTCTGATAAGTTCAATAGTGCGGTTCTAGCTGTCAGAATTGACGCTAGGGGTCACAGTTCTTAGGCATGGCGTTTTTTCTTTTATGCCGAGTGGTTTTTTGACTGCAGTGACGTTCGCACTGGTCAGTGGTTATGTTCGTGAGTTCAAGAAGTTTCGTCTGCTTGTTCCTTGACTGTGTTTCGAATGAAACTAGTTTGCCGAGTGGCTTGATTCTCGCCTAGTGGCGTTGTGCAGATTTGTACAGGGTTGTACAGGGTTGTACAGGGTTGTTTTTTGCGTTGTAAATTAGTTTCACGTTTGTTATGATATTTATTTTTGCAATGCTAACGTTGTTCCCATAGATTTTGTCAGAGGGGCTTTACAGCCTGGTTTTCAACATGTTGAAGACAGCCGCCTCAAGGTATTAGCTCAGGAGCTCCCTGAAGTTCTTCTCAAGAGCAAAAGCGCAAATACAGCTAAGAAGTATGAAAGAGGTTTTAATGCATGGAGAAAATGGGCTTCACAGTTCAAGGAGATTGTAATTTTTCCCGCTTCTAGCGTTTATGTTTCTTTATTTTTTCTTTATTTTTTCTTAGTTTGATACAAGAATCGGTTTCTTGTAACATTATTGACGAAGTCCATTACGGGCTTAGGTGGTTTCATGATTTAGCAGGTCATCCCGACCCATGTAATTCACCTGTTGTTATTCCATTATTGGAATCTGCCAAAAGGCTTCTTAGTGTTCCGATTAGAAAGAAAGAACCAGTTACTCCTGAGGTTGTTCAGCGCTTGTTTGCGCATTATGGCTCCGCTTCCGCTAGTTTATCTGATTTACGTTTGCTCAGTTTGTGTGTTTTGGGTTATGCGGGATTTTTCCGTTTCAACGAGTTAGTTCAATTGCGCAGGTGTGATTTTCTATTTGAAGATTCTTTCATGAGAATTTTTGTTCAGCGTAGCAAGACGGACATTTATAGGGATGGAGCTTGGGTTGTCATTGCTAAAACCCTAAAGCCTACTTGTCCTGTTATGTTAACCCTTCGTTATTTTTCAGTTGCTTCTTTTTCAGAAGACAGTGAAGTTTTCATTTTCCGTCCACTTGTTTTCTGCAGCAGCAATGGATCTTATCGTTTTCGTGGGTCTGCCCCATTGTCCTACTCTAGGGCGCGCGAGATAGTGCTTTCCGCTTTTGAGGCCGTTGGCCTCTCCAAACAAGATTATGGGCTTCACAGCCTTAGAGCTGGAGGCGCCTCCGCCGCGGCAAATGCCCAGATTTCTGATCGTTTGTTTAAGAGACACGGACGTTGGAAATCAGACAAGGCTAAGGATGGCTACATAAAGGATAATACTCTTGCTTTGTTGTCGGTTTCATTGTCATTGGGTATTTAATTTACTTCCCGTTCTTTTAGTTCGCCCGTACACGGCTCGTGTTGACACACCCCATAAGTGGTTGCTTATTACATGGTAAATGATTTATATTCGGTTGAGCGGGGGAGCGTATTAGAATATAAATGTATTTATCATGGGTTACGTAACCTCATTTTTGGGCGTTTGGGACACTTTGTCACAATGCTTCATTAGCGGGGTGTCGGGTATATATACGGTGAGGCCTTCATTTGTATTCATTCGAGTCATACGACCGCACTCTGTTCGCCTCTAAATTAAATACCCAATGGCTATATTAGCATTCAGGAGGTTTATTTTTTCTATTCTTGGCTTGCCATGTTTTGTTTTGTTTTTTCACATTATACTAGATTATGTTGTGATCGTAATCTTCATGCTAGACATTACAGTTACTGCTCTGTTATTATTTTGCGCCACATTGGTTATTGACATATATCTTGTAATTTAATTGACATGGAGGACATAATAAAGAGGCCCGTACACGGCTCGTGTTGATACACCCCATAAGTGGTTGCTTATTACATGGTAAATGATTTATATTCGGTTGAGCGGGGGAGCGTATTAGAATATAAGTCAAGTTATTGAGCTCGGATTGATTTTTCCGAATGTAGAGTTGCAATTTGGAGAGGGATCTGGGTCTGAAGATTTTGCGCGAGCGTGGGAACGAATTATACTTACAGAAAATCTATAAACTATACAATAGACACAAGGATGCAAGAAAAGGGGAAGTGGTAAGTTTTCTTTTGTCCATTTTTGTTTCATTTTGTTTCATTTTTGTTTCACTTTGTTTCATTTTGTTGTTACAGGGAGCCCCCAAAAGGGTTCAATTTTTTTCGTAAAATTTTAGTTTTACATCGAACTTTTTCCTCCCATTTTTACATAATTCCGATATAAAAAAAAGTAACGGCATTAAGGGGTTAAAGTAATTAAATTGGATTTAAATTCAGGAGAAATGTTTTTCAAATTTTTTGTGGTTGAAGTCAACTCTCTCTCTCGGGGGGCTGGGACAAAAAATATATATGTGCATCCCCCGCTCTCCTCCAGTCATTTTTATTTTTTGTCCTTTTCGCCAGACCGTCTTTGTCCGTCCATTAGCCAGGCGGGTGCTTTAGTTACCAGGGTAAAGCAGCATGAACTAAACTGCACAAATTTTCTGTTTTTAAAAGAATCGTATGTGGGAATTACTTCAACCCCTTAATACCTTACGTTTTTTTATATTGGAATTATGTAAAAATGGAAAGAAAGATCGATGTAAAACTAAAGCTTTTATGAAACAAAATGGGGTTTATAATATAATTAAACATGCCCAGCTGATTTAACAGATTCTTATTGATCAATCTTTATGTACTAATAAAGTACATCTTTCAGTTAAAAAAGCGGCACGTTCAAAATAATAAAGATTTTAATCAATAAAGATTTTGTGCAATAACTAAGCTTAAATATTTTCAGGTTTAGCTCGGTGTAACAAAATTTTCTTTAATTTTTATACCTTTTCGTTACAATAAACTCGCGAGTTTGATGGGTTGTTGCACCGAAGGTGAGCCTTATTTCCACGTTCTTTAGGTCCTAATAACAATATCAAATAGTCGCAGAAGCTCAAAACGTTATTACTTGTAGAAAAAAGGGAATAAATTAAAGTTATAAGTTTGTACACTTGACATTATCTCGACTATACTACATGATGAGGGAAGGGATTATGTGTCGCCGCGAAGAACAAACAATGGACACTAGCCATGAAAAGATTTCCGTATAACCCCATACATTTGTTGTGCGTAGCGTTCTTAAAGAGCCCAAACAATTGGGATGTATAAAGAAAAACAATAGGTCTAATACACCTGAATACCGGCACGGCCGGAAATCTCACCTCTTCTTTTGATTCTTTACATATCGTTCCTCGATATGTTTTACAAAATACCCGGGAATATAGGGCTTAAATTTGTTTGAACGTGTGAACAAAAAGAACAAAAAAATGAAACAAAAATGGACAAAAGAAAACTTACCACTTCCCTTGTGTCTATTTTATAGTTTATAGATTTTCTGGAAGTATAATTCGTTCCCACGCTCGCGCAAAAAACTTCAGACCCAGATCCCTCTCCAAATTGCAACGCTACATCCGAACTTGACATATTAGGGACTGTGTTCTTTCGAGCTCGAATTCACCTCCTTCTCTCCCCTCCCCCCCCCCCCCCCCCCCCCGGAAAAATAGTCTCTAGACCGGCTTTCGAGCTCGAATTTAATCGAGGTCGTTTACTGGCCGTGTACGACGAGGACAATGGTGCACGATCTCCACCAACAAATCGAGCTCAAAATGTTTTCGAGCTCGATTGCTATTTTCCCGGTGACTGATGACTCGATTTCATGAAACTGAGCTCGATTACTACCCCACGATTCGAGCTCGATAAGTAATCGACGTCGATTGGTAAATTGAGCTCGATGACTATAAGCGGAGCTCGGTTGCCCAGGAGCAAAATTTGATCCAATTCGCGCTCGTTTGCCACCCGAGCTCGTATTAATTATGAAAGTCGAGCTCGTTTTATAAACCGTACTCGATTGGCTTTTATCCGTGTTCGATTTCTAATTCGTACTCGGTTCGTACGAATCGAGCTCGGTTGCGCAGAAACAAAAATTCATCCGAATTTCCTTTGCCTTTGTCTCGATTTATCACAAAAAAATGCTTTCTTCCCACTAAAGTTATAATATTTGCTCAAGTGACGCACTTCGAAAATAATAAAACACCGCGTCTATGCTTTATACTCCGATAAGGCATGATTTTTCAGGCAAAATTAACGATTACCTATTTACAGATTATAATAATGTACCTTTTGAACTACCTCACTGTCCCTTCGGTTTTGTGTTTGCTTCGTAATAAGTGTGCATCTCTCCTTTTGTCTGTGTGTATGCATATCATCCGTTGTAAACTTAAAGTGCACCTAACCCCCAATTGTTTTTTCTTTTAATCAACTCAATGTAACTATTCAACTTTTCAACTTGCGTTAGTGATTTATAGAGGTTTGAATTTACAAAATGCTAATTAGATGACGTCAAATCAAGAATCGTTTATTATACAACTACTTGTTTCCACCTCCAAGTAATATTTTTTTTACAAGTCAATTGACTATTAACAGTTTTTATCTAGTATTTCTTAAATTGATTATCCTTAAACTGTGAACTGCGTATTGTAAATTGAAGTAGAAATAATGGTAGTCTTGATTTGACGTCATCTAATTAGCATTTTGTAAATTCAAATCTCTATAACTCACTAACGCGACGTTAAAAACACGAAATATTTCACTATTCGACTTTTCGACGTACATTGAGTTGATTAAAAGAAAAAAGAATTGGGGGTTAGGTGCACTTTAATAAACATATTTTCGTGTAACAAAAATAATAATATTGATGATGGCGTCAGCTCGTACTTCTCTCGTTGTTGAAAAAGAAAAAAATCTTAAGACAAAAAAACGAAACATGACCAATAAACTAAAAGAGTTTTATCGCTTACAATCTCTCAATTGCGAAATTTGAAAGAAACAATCCTACTGAGTAACAACTATGGTAGCCGAATTGGTGCAACAAACAGAAGGTGTATGAGTTCGTGAGAGCCGCCTGTTGTTTTTAAGCTTAAAGGCCCACCTTCACACAAAAGACGTTGCGGTCGTTTGTTTTTGTTTTGAAATGTTCCATTGTTCATACGCGTGATCTGATTGGTTGCACGCATTCAAGCGTGAATTTCGTGTTACACGAAATTCAGCACAGAAAGTGATCACGGCGCGCACAGCATTTTGGGTGAAGGTGGGCCTTTAAAACAATAACGTACTGAAACAATAGGGACTGATAAGAGAATTAATGCGCGTATGTTGCAAAAAAATCTGCTATTGATTCGAGCTTTCTTGGGAAAAGAATCGTACTATGAAACCAACAATAAAACAATGCTGGTATTTTGTATGACGGCCGCTGGAATTAAACGTCACCGAATTCGTTATCGTAAAGTCTTATGTTGTGTGCATGCGAAATATAAAGAAATTTTAATTGATAAGTATGTGCTTTGTTTCCCCTTTTTGTCACTGGGTGTATCTCAAGTTCTGACATGTTTACACGTAGAGATTTCTCGGAAAACCCTCTTATTCTGACCTGGCATTTAAGCCGTATATTTCACGGTAATGCACATGCGTTGGTTCATCAAGCTTTTACATTTTGTTGATAATAAAAAACCGATTTTGCGCGAATAATAGCCATCACTCGAAAAACGCCACCTCTCCTTGTTCTTCCATTCCATAGCAGTGAGGCCTGATTATATGAGCCGGGCAAGCCCGATTAGCCGGGCTGACTTTCACCTCGGTATTACATGAGGGGAGCCAGACCTGGCCAGAGCTAAATTTTACATTTTTGGCTGAAAGTTGTTGCTTTGAAAATGGCGGCCAAGCGTAGAGCGTTTTAATTAAGGATTTTGTCAGCATTTTAGTAGCCTGTTCCAGGCGTTCAGATAGTGGGGAAAGCGCGAATAGTTGGGGAAGGCGCGAAGAAAAGCGAGCGAAAAAATGCAAGGAGACTGGGGAGAGGAGGCGTCTCCCCGCATTTTTTCGCTTGCCGAGATCCCGGTATCACGATGCCGGGATCCCAGGCGCCTAACCGGCTGGCTTTTTCTCATGTAATTGCGTGCGTTTCTCAAAACTCCAGAAGACTTCCCGGATCATGTAATCAGGCCCTAAGCCCGGTGTATAAAGCCGTTGGTGGAGTGTCAGATTAATGTAACTCTCAAATAAAGCGAGGACCACTTGGACAAACAGCACGGCGAAGTGAAGTCGGATCTTGGTGTAGATCAGGATCAGCAGTATTGAATAAAGCTTAAAACTAAATGCAAGGCTGATCGAACAGCTATAAAGGACATTTTATTGATCAATATTTCGGTTAGGCAAAACTAACCTTCATCAGGGGCTGCAAAGAGTAAGTAAAAATGGAATAACACGGTTACAAGATTAATGTCATTGAACATTGATTAAAGAACTCACTATATTAGTAAATTTCAAGCGCGATTCCTTTGAAATAACAAGGTCGATTTCACGTTTTAAGAAAAGCTTGGGGAAGTTCTCAACAATGTAGAAAAATTTTGCGGACAACTGCAAATTACGGCGAACACTGGCGTTTCCAAAACTTCTCACTTTCTAATGAGCATGTATGTTTTCCAACTTTACCTATGGAAAAATGATGTCTTCAGACATTCTGGAACGTTTCTGAAACATTTATGCGTACTACACCATACGACGCCGATAATTTTTATAATCAAAGTCTTGTTTTCGTTTCTGAGTTTGACTGTGGAAATTTCAGACAAAAACGTTCCTTTGTCCGAAATATCCATGATGCATCCTGCTGCGACGTTCGGTTGCGGACAAAATTACCTGAATTAAAAACAGAAGTTCAATATTATTTTTTCCTTCGAAGATACAAAATACGTTTCGAGTTTTGCAAAATAGTGATTGGATTTTCCACATTCAACGTCGAACATTGAAAAAAAAAATAGAACGAAACTTATTTCTAAAATAGAATTTCAAAACACAAAATCAGAGATCGAAATATTTAAAATCTAATGAACGAATCGACAGAAAAATATGTCGAGAGAAAACGGAAGTTAGGTTTCGAGATAAGATAAAATGTGAGGCGAGAGGAAACGGAAGTTGATTATCCAGAAAATTTGCGAGTCGAGAGGAAACGGAGGTGCATTAGTGAGCTGAGCTCGGAGCGGGAGAGGAACGAAAGGAGTTTATGAAAATGGCGAGATGGCTACCAAACTTCACTGTGTTCTTCTTCTCTTTGGCAAGACTTCTTCAAAATTGCGAAGAACAGTTGAATTCAGCATCATGTGATACCTCTGAATTCTTACTTCGACGTCTTGACGAATTCGAAAGAACCCTTTCAACTTTTTCAAGGTTTGTTGAGTGTTATGGTCATCTCCACTCACAACAAAATTGCCTGGCGGATTTGTCATACCTTCTTCGTCGCACAAGTGAACGAAGTAATACAAAGGTAGAAAGCCATGTTTAACCAGGACGACCAAGGTTGTATCCTGCTCCAAGCTATTTATGGAAACAAAGTCACAAGTAAGACAAGAAAAGCTTCCATTTTATATCAATTGCGTTCGATTGTCATATAATCTGGTATGAATGGCCACCGACAGTACAATAAAAATAGCTTGTAGTAACATTCGATTTTCCCGCTCGACGATTTTATTATGGTCTGTTGACGGATATTAACAAAATAATGACGTCACAGCGTCTTCGGTATAATGACGTCATGGAATTTTCCCCAGAATTTCCGAGAATTCAAAAGCAGTTCTAATTCTCGGAAGGCGCTTATTAGCTCGCTAGTTTGTCTCTGTCGTCTCTGCCGACATAAGTTATATTGAGATTTCTTAATCATTTCAGTTATATTTGAACAAAACATATCATGTCACAAACAATGAAGAAATTTGACACAAGTTTGCGAAAGATGAAGGACTTGATGCATTATGCGCCGTGGACTGGAGTGTGGAATAAGAAGCCTTATTATGACGATGTGCCACTACTAGAGACGCAAGAGATAAATGAAGATGAAGGTGAAGAAGTGCGGAGTAAACTTGTCGCATCAAACCCGAAACTTGTAGCACTCGCCTACGCAGCCTGTGCGTTGGTGCTGGTTGCTGTCGGTACTTTGGTTGTTATTCTAATATTTCAATCGAGAACATCACCTGAAACCAAAGGTATGTGCAGACAACAACTGTATGTGTCTAACAAGGTAAACAAGATAATTTTTATACTAAAATCGTCCGTTATCGACGTTATCAGACCTTATCGGGGAGCTCATGCGACTCTATTCGATGAGGCAAAATGTGCTTTGCTTTGCATTTCTTTTCATGCATATCTACTGCTACGCAACCACTTTTATTTTACACACGGATTCATCTGAAATTTATATGTATATATGTATATACATACATACATATATATATATATATATAAATATAATTTTCGATTATGAATGACAAGAAACCATAAGACTATATATAAGACTTATTTCATTTATGCATTATTAGCTAATGATATAGTAGCATTTAATATTACGAAAAACTGATCGAATATCACTGACATGTCTGACATCGCTGAGGCTATACCAGACAACAAATGCTAATTCACAATATACCGTGGGTTCCCGATTTTGAATCTGTAAGCTGCTATCCGGACAAATTAGACCGTCTAGATCTATCGGTACAAGTTTTATACCTTCTCAGATACATTTTTAGAAACGTAGCGGTTGTACTGGTACCGTGTGCAACCTTGTATGTTTCTAGTGGCGATATAAACTCAGATAAATTCGTGCGGAAATCATACTGGACAAGAGCTCCAGCAATCAGTTTCTGGTGATGAAGAAGCTTTCGTTTGTCCGAGTGAATTTCTCAGTCAAACTAGACTTTTTGGACTTTTTTAGCAACATTTTATTATTTTGAGTAATTCATTGCAAAATTGGTAAAAGCACCTAACCCCGCTGTTTACCGGTATTAAACCGTGAAAAGATTAACATATTCACACATAATATTGTACCGGTACAAAAACCCGGGTACAAAACGTGCATGAATCCAAACTGTACATCGGTGTACAGTGTAAACATCGCCTGCATCGCCAGATAAATTCAATGAAATTGACCATAACTGCTAGAGTTCCCAATGTTTTTGTTCCATTGTAAAACACGAAGAATTGGGGTCCTTCCGTGAATAAAGGAACACATTTGTATTTCCATTGTTTACGAGGCTTTGTATTTTAATCCTGTTTTGGAGTTATGCTGTTTTCTGTCCGTTTTGTTTCTTTTGTTTTATTCGTTCTCCGGCACTCACAGAAACTACCGAGAATTGTCGGATCCCCTTAATATGCCCAACTAATATCCGACTGTTCTCCGTGTGTTACTATGGACCAAAATACTGTAATGCTTCAGAGACCACCAATATTGCTTGTATCTTTCAAAGTTAAGTTAAAAAGATCTGTTATAGTAGTTATTACTTTACTTCTGAATTAATCAATATCCTTATACCGACCCCAAAAGTCATCCTTTAATACTTTAATGCTTTAAGTTTGATAAAATTAATCATCTTAATTAAAGAAGGAAGCCTAATTTCACAAGCGCTAGCCCTCTGGTTTATTTTTAGGCATCTCGCCACTCAAGTATCTTTTCTCTTTATTCATGCATTTTTTTTCTTTCTTCATCATAAATTTAATATTACGTAATTTTGCTGTTGCAAATAAGGAAAAGTATAGTATATAACTAAATGTAATTTTTAAAAAAAAATCAAATAATTTAGGTAATGAACTGAAATTTTTTTTTTCTCTTTTGATGTTTGTTTCTCATGACAAGGCTGGAGCTTGGAATTATTTTCACGCTCTACGGACTATCTTGTGTTTATGATGAAACCGCATTAGGAGTCACCAGGGTATGGGGTATTGGAGCAAAAATTATAGGGATACGGTATATTGGGTAATAAGGCCAATAAAACAGGGATACAAGAATTTTAATGCAGTTAACTGGATACAGGTCTAAAATGAATGGGATAATACAAGATATGCAGGATCCCACCAAATCAAACAATATGGTCCACTGCTTTCAATTCCTGGAATTTTTCACAGGTAAACGTAGCATGTGTTCCAAAGTTGTCCCATAAAAAATAAAGACTACATAATTGTTTACAACATCATGCACCCCCGCCTAAAAATTCAACGGCACAAAGTTAGAAAATTTAAAAATAGGCATATAGTGGGAAACATATAGCTCCGGCACATGGAGGAAGTGTATGATGCTTTTCATCGATCAAGGTTCCAGGAAAGAATGAAAAGGTTAATTTGAATTGGCTAAGATGTGGTTATAGTAAGTGGTTATAGAAAAAGATATGGTTATAGTAAACTGTTTCGCTTTGTTTCATTACTGTAAAACCTATTTTATACCAACCAGATCAAGATGGTTCGTTTTCAACCTTAAATTGTTTACTTCTTGCAGATATCAACGAGTGTTTATCACATGAACTGCATTCCTGCCCTTTTAACTCAGACTGTGTCAACACTGTTGGAAGCTACAACTGCAGTTGTCATTCGGGATATGAAAGCGATGGACGATCATGCAACGACGTCAACGAGTGCAACTTAAACATTCATAATTGCAGCACTTATGCATTCTGTAATAACACTGTTGGCTCTTATGACTGCATCTGTCTTGAAGGATTTCAAGGTAATGGGTCTTTCTGTAGTGACGCCGACGAATGTGGAACGGAAGTTGACAATTGTAGTCTCCGAGCATTCTGCACGAATGCAATTGGGACCTTCAACTGTACGTGTTTGTCAGGCTTTCATGGGGATGGGCGGACATGTCAAGATGTTAACGAGTGCAAAGCAAAGACTGATAATTGCAGTGTGAATGCAGTCTGCACAAACAATATTGGCGCCTATAATTGTACTTGCAATGAAGGGTTTGAAGGTGATGGACGGTCGTGCAAGGACGTGGATGAATGCAAGATGAAAAAGCACAAATGCAGTCTGCAAGCATTCTGCACAAACAGTGTTGGTACATTCAGTTGTACGTGTCGTGGTGGATACAAAGGAGATGGACTGCTGTGCACTGACATAGATGAGTGCAAGAGTGGGACTCACAGCTGTCACGCTCACGCCAGTTGTGCGAACAACGCAGGTTCATACAGCTGCTATTGCAGAGAAGGGTACACAGAAAATGGCCAAAATTGCAGTGGTAAGTACAGGGACAAAAAAAGTTCGAAATGTCCATCCATATCCTTTTATTTTTCTTAAAGCTAATTTACGGGTGTTTGTTAAGATGTACTAAAAGGACTTTAGCATTCCTGAGTGTGGCAATAACTGATAATTTTTTTTTCAAAAAAAAAATTTCTAGCACCCAATTTGCTCGATCGTGAAAGAGCGTCAGATCTACGAGACTGATAGATTGATCACTTGTAGTTATTCCGGATTATAAGTTGAACCGCTAAGCTGATATGATTTCTTTTTCTTAGACATAGATGAGTGCAGTCGAAGCCCTTGTGACGAGAACGCAGTTTGCACAAACACAGACGGGTCATATAACTGTGGCTGCAATCCCGGCTTCCAGGGTGACGGAATGTCATGTGTTGATTATGATGAGTGCAGAGAGGATGCTCACGACTGTCACCAGATGGCTATGTGTGATAATACTTGGGGCTCATATCGCTGTTCCTGTTCCAAAGGTTATCAAGGAAATGGTAAAGTCTGCAAAGGTGAGCAAAGTCGTATACAGCTATGGTTAAACGAATATGAGAAGTGTATGAATGACATATCGAATTATACGGTCTTTAATCGGCACGTTACTATGAGAGACTGATAGATTGATCACTTGTAGTTAGTCCTGATTACACTGTATAAGTTGAACCGCTAAGATCATACCGTAAAATATGATTTATTTTTCTTAGACACAGATGAGTGCAGAGATGGGTCACCCAAATGTAACTTGAAGGCCCGCTGCATCAACAACCAAGGCTCATACAGTTGTAAGTGTCTTGATGGATATCATGGTGATGGAAAGAAATGCTATGACATCAATGAGTGCAGTCGAAGCCCTTGTGACGATAATGCAGTTTGCAGAAACACAGACGGGTCATATAGCTGTGGCTGCAATCCCGGCTTCCAGGGTGACGGAATGTCGTGTGTTGATTATGACGAGTGCAGAGAGGATGCTCACGACTGTCACCAGAAGGCTGTGTGTGATAATACTCGGGGCTCATATCGCTGTTCCTGTTCTAAAGGTTATCATGGAAATGGTAAAGTCTGTAAAGGTGAGCGAAGTCGTATACAGCTTCGGTTAAATGAATATGAGAAGTATATGAATGACATATCGAATTATACGGTCTTCAATCGGCGCGTTACCATGAGAGACTGGTAGATTGATCACTTGTGATTAGTGCGGATTATAAGTTAAACCGCTAAGATCATACCGTAAAATATGATTTATTTTTCTTAGACATAGATGAGTGCAGTCGAAGCCCTTGTGACGAGAACGCAGTTTGCAGAAACACAGACGGGTCATATAGCTGTTTCTGTTGTAAAGGTTATCATGGAAATGGTAAAGTCTCCAAAGGTAAGGGAAGTTGTATACAGCTTCGGTTAAACCAATATGAGAAGTATATAAATGACATATCGGTCTTCACTCGACACGTAACCATGCACGTTTGTAGGACACGTGGGATTTTAACTCTTCATTTGAACGGGTTGAATACCAGTTTTGGTACGAAGAGAGATCCGTTTCTACTTTCTGATTTACAGTATTCGGTAATCTTTTTATTTCAAAGACAAAAACGTATCGCAAGACCAAATTGAATGAGTGAGATTCCCGACTTATGAACACTAAGAGGATATGCAACAGTAGTTTGAGCCGTGTATGCAGCCAACTGCTTTACAGAAAAAGCATACAATCAGCTAATTAGTAAAATCAAGTAACTTTGTTTTATTTTATTTTGTGTTATCACAGCTTCTTCTGCAAGAACGACAGTGTCTAGCAAAATTCTCTTCATCGTGGTAGCTGGTTCTGTCATATCACTTGGTATCTGAAGACCTCATGGTTACTGCAAGCATTCTTTAGTTGCATTGAACTACTACAAAAACGTGTCTCGCAGAGCCTCGCGAAGCTCGGAGGAGTGTGCACCACAAAATTTTAGCAACGGGGGAGGGAGAGATAGAATTTCTGGTTTAACTGGAGAGGTTAGGTTGCATGGCCACCCCGAAATTTGAAGTTGAGTCGCAGTCGTTAGTCACACTGGATGACGCCAATTGGAGATTTGTCGCGGTTTTGTTGCTAGGCAACTGCAGGACACCAACCCGATATATTGATAAAGGCAACCGGAAATTCAACTGCCCAAAAGCGATCCACGCGCGACAAATTTATAAATTGAAACTTGGTTACGTATATCGACAGAGGAACTGTTTAACGCCGTAATTTTTAATGTAGAATATTGTATCAGTATTCAAGCGTTGCCTGTCCCATTTTATTGGTGGGGAAAGAAAGTAAAAACCGCACCTCCTCAATTTTTTGCGTTTTTACGCCCTCTTTTGCCCTTCACTTGTACTTTGCCAAATTTATATACGTTTTACTACGCCTTTCAATAACATGCGAACTCTTGGATTTTCAAAGGCAGACTAAGGTTACGTTTTACGCTGCCGTCAATCATAATATGGCGACAAAAATTGGACCTCTGAAAAATGAAACTGAGAAAAGGGATCGAAATCCACTAATCACAACCCACAAAAGTATGACCTTTTCACCTTTTTGCGTAAAGCGTCGTTGTTTCCTGATACGTGAAACACTGTGTCTCATGTTTGATATATTACGTGAAACACTGTCTCATGTTTAATATATTACATGAAACACTGTGTCTCATGTTTGATATATTACATGACACACTGAGTCTCATGTTTGATATATTACGTCCACTATGATAATTGCGGCAATAAAAAACGAAACTGTTGGTTGAGTTTTGAACTTCAGAATTCGTGTGTTATTGAAAAGGGCAGTAACGCGGAATAAGAGCAAACGCGCGGCAAAGTGTATCTTATATAAAATTAAAACATAAAACGTCTGGGAAACAGACTACAATGTGAGCGCCTGGAACTGCTGTCAACCTTTAAGATACTTTCAAGCTGTAAACCAAAGGAAGGGCGAGAAATTTATCTTCTTGACTGATATATTTGTTTGAATTTCCTTGCCTTATATGGATGTAAACAGGCGCACGTGTGTCTACGCCAGCAATTAGCTACTTCTTTATCTACCGTTTCTATTGCTGCGGTTTTTATTAAAGAGGCGTACAGGTTAGCGTTAGAGGTTTTTAGCAGAAAGAAAAAAGAGCGTGACATGGTTAACCTTCTTAATGTTAAAACTCAATGTTTGATCTGTTTATACTAAATGTACTCGTCTACATTCTTGAGAGTTTACAGAAAGTTTTTCCGCAGAATTAACATTGCAAACGCTTTATTCCCACCAAGTGTGTTCTTGAGGAACACATTTTGAAAACAACAAATGTATAGGCTTTTCTGTTCTTTGACTTTTCAGCCCTTTCTGTTCCTTGACTTTTCAGCCAATCACAGAGGGCGCAGCTTATATTATAAATTGTATATATCATAATACAGTACATATAAAGAGATGTAAATTGTGATTATTGTTGTATTTGTGCAAAACATCAAACATCTCGTGGCTCTTCACGCATAAGTCCTTGAAAAAAAAAACACGAGAGAGCATTCAGCCATCCACATACTTTTAGTACTAGAAGCTCATTAGTCCTTTTTAAGGGCGGTTGGATACAGTTTGCTCCGTAATGTATGCTGCTGACGCGGGTTAGCGCGCGTGCAAAGCCTGAGAAAACATGGCGGCAATACAGCAATCTTGTTATTGTGTTCAATGTGGATCGTGTTATGTAGCAGTCTGTTACATGTGAAAACGTTTACTGGATGGCTTAGATCTCATGTATGTACCCGCCACGGTTTTACAATGTATTCTCTTTGTTTGTGATCTATTATTTCCGTGTAGTCTATTGTTTAGTCTTTGTGGTGGGTATATACATGAGATCTCTGCCTACTGCATCACTGTATCACTAAAGACAGCAAAATCGATATATACCCTGCCTTTATGGGACATTTTTAACCCGTGAATACGCACAAGCGTAATGAAGGGGTTATCGATAACGGCGGCCAATTCAGTCGCTCGCTCGCATATCTACGTTAAAATAACAAAATATGACCAACGTAATTAGTCAAATCCTAGATGGTGCAATGTGTAAGCGATCAGACTACAGAGCGGAAGGACGCGAGTTCGAATCTCGTCAGGACGGGTTATTTTTTTCTTTTCGTTTTTTTTCGAACTGAAAATTACTGTTTTGCGTTCGACAAAAGTCGTTACATTTAATTTCCAAAAAACCCCGCAATATTGCGTTACCGCTCACTCGTTCCATTACTCAGCTGTAAACTTAGTGACGTAGTGCTTTGTATTGTTACGAATGCGTTTCGTAACTGAGAACAACGTGAATCCCCGCGTAAATTACAGAGAAGGTTGTGGCATAACCCCAATGAGTCTTGCTGTCTTGCACAAGAATAATGACTTGTGTAAATTTCTGGTTGAATCAGGAGCTAAATATTCCGGTCCACTCTTCACAAGTATTCCCTTTCCACTGTGTATGGCTGAAAGGCTACAGCATACTGAAATTCTGCAAATATTTGATGAAGATCAAGAAGATTCAGAGGATGAAAATGAACTTATCCGTAAGATGGATGGCACGTTTTCAAAAGGGTGCAGCAATGCAAGTAACACTGTTGACACTCACTCAGACATAAATCGTTCTTGTCCTGGATTTGTCACACCTGTGGTTGGGGATGTAGGTACCTGCAAAACAAACAATGCTGCTATGTCAAGGTCGGGTTCTTATTAGTGGGTTGGTCTTTGTTCTGGTGACCTTCACAACAAAGGCTACTTTTGTGAAGCAGCATTCAAAGTTCATGGATCATCTGGTCTCCATTACATCCTGCTAGAGGTCATGAAACTGACCACTTAAGTTTTAAGAACAAGAAGTTTCAGGAGAATAACCTCATTAAGGGGACACTGTCACGAGGGCGCATGCGCGAGTTTTTCGAATCGAAACTTGAAAAGTTCAGCCGTCGACTAGTGGCGGCGGTGGAGGGAAAAGAACCAATTCGGGACGGAAGAGGAAGTTCGAGGATCAAGCAGAATATAAGATAGCGTGGTCTAGAAACCACAAACGAATATATTTGGAAAATCGGATATTTAGGTCGTGGCTTCAGGCTAAATTCGATGCCGGGTATGAAGCTTCCAGTGACAGCGACTTGGTCGCCCATTTGTTGTCGTTGGAATATCGTCGAAGGTATGCTATGTTTTCATGACTTTGGCTTCAGTTTGCCCTCCTCAGAACGAGTGGCTCCTTGACGGAACCAAAAAAATGAAAAATGAAAGGGAGTAAAGGAAAGAAAAATGATGAGCCTACGACACGAGGTATTCCCAGGCGGTCACCCATCCAAGTACTAACCTCGCCCGACAGGGCTTAACTTCGGTAATCGGACGAGAACCGGCGCATGTCAACCCGTGACAGTGTCCCTTTAAAGTGAGAGAGGCAGTTCGTGATGTCTGCAAGGCGTATGGTATAGCCGCGGCTGTAGAATTCTCAGCGAGTGACTCATTTCCAACACAACAAGAGCTACGGGGTGTTTCAGATGCAAGTGGTTTGCTTCTGGAGAGATTTAAGGATTGGATTTTAGAATAATCTGCAGCTGATACTGCTTTCCAACACCGAGCTATGGAAAGCCGATTGGTGCAAAATTCAAGAAACAAATTCAGCTTCAAGGCCAACTAAGTTTCTTTCAAGACCAACAAAGTTTCTTTCAAGGCCAACAAAGTTTCTTTCAAGGCCAACAAAGTTTCTTTCAAGCCAA
The DNA here is from genome assembly GCA_024195265.1 of Dendrophyllia cribrosa. Classification (NCBI taxonomy): domain Eukaryota; kingdom Metazoa; phylum Cnidaria; class Anthozoa; order Scleractinia; family Dendrophylliidae; genus Dendrophyllia; species Dendrophyllia cribrosa. The sequence continues at coordinate 53,523,206 of JAJLRJ010000001.1, forward strand.
CAAAGTTTCTTTCAAGTCCAACAAACTTTCTTTCAAGGCCAACACCAAAGTTTCTTTCAAGGCCAACACCAAAGTTTCTTTCAAGGCCAACAAATTTTCTTTTAAGGCCAACAAAGTTTCTTTCAAGGCCAAGGGGAAAAAAGATTCAAACTCAATAAAATCAATGCCCGTTCAACAAAGTTTTTTTTTTAAGATCAAGACTGATATCCATCCAAGCTCATCAAAAAGAAATTCACAAGCAAGCACCTTTTGGTAGCTTTCTACAAATTGCTATCACGCTCAAGACAGTCAAAATGATGATCAACAATCGAAATGCATTGTCAACAATCCCTCCAAATGCTGTCAACAAGAAATATCCCATAATGCAATGCGCTATTGTCGTCCGCGTGTGAAACAACATGGCGGAAGGAAGCCGGCTGGAGGAAATGGTACGAAGATGTGTGCGCGAGGAACTAGTTAATTCAAGGGAACGGAACTCGACACAGACGTTAGTAAATAGAACAAGAGGCTACACTGGTAGCCTATACTCATGCGCTTGCATAAGAAAGTTTTACGGTTTATTTTAAATGGGTCACGCACCCCTTCCCTCTCAACGAATTTTGCGTGATACACCAAAGAACTCGCCGTAAATATGATTCATTGATTCTTGATCAAATCCACACTCGTCTATAAATATTTTCCAAACAGTGACTTCTTTCTGTTACATTTGAAAAGACTACTTTTAAAAGCAGAAATAAGTAAACGACTGGCTATTTTTTAATTTTAGCAATTCTCAAAAACAGTAAGACTTATTATTACGCGACCGTCTGTTGACAACTGTACTCGCTTTGAATATTTAATTTATTGATTCCCGATGAAATACACTCGTCTTTTTATTTCCCAAACCATGACTTCTTTACGTTACATTTAAAAACACTACTTTTAGAAGCAATGAAATCAGTAAATTAAACGACCGGGCTATCTTTTTAATTTTAGCGAGGTGACGCGCGTGAAGTTAATTAGGTCTTGTTTTGTTTACATAATATCAGATATTATTACGACTGAATTTGAGCACGTTTCGGCCTGACAGTTTATAAACATTTCTCCAAACCTAACGGGAACACAAACAAAAAGTCAATCACAAATTGATATCAACATGAATTCCCATCGACAAATCTAACTTCTTTTATGGTGAAGTACCTCGGCTTGACTCGGTTGCTAGAAAATTCTTTAAAACTCCTCTTCTTCGAAAGAAACAGCCCCGCATTGAATAAAAAAATGAATGAAGTTTTCGTCGCTTAAAGCTCTCCTTTTTCTCCACTACGACGGCTTCTGAGTATTCTTTAAAGCCTTCTCTTTCCATTTTGAATATTTTAAAAGTGTGTTATTACTCCGATAAGACAAAACTATGGTTTTGAAAACCAAGCACATTGCCGAGCGCGGCAGTCATTTCTGTATTAACTACTAATGTGGGCTTGATATTAACGAATGTTTCTGAATTTATCTTAAAATGTACCAAAAGGTGCTTGCTTGTGAATTTCTTCTTGTTGAGCTTGGATGGATATCAGTCTTGATCTTCAAAAAAAAACCTTTGTTGAACGGGAATTGATTTTATTGAGTTTGAATCTTTTTTTCCCCTTGGCCTTGAAAGAAACTTTGTTGGCCTTGAAAGAAACTTTGTTGGCCTTGAAAGAAACTTTGTTGGCCTTGAAAGGAACTTTGTTGGCCTTGAAAGAAATTTGTTGGCCTTGAAAGAAACTTTGTTGGCCTTAAAAGAAACTTTGTTGGCCTTGAAAGAAACTTTGTTGGCCTTGAAGCTGAATTTGTTTCTTGAATTTTGCACCAATCGGCTTTCCATACCCCCGAGCTACTGCATTTTGATACTTCAACAGCATATGGTGATGGGTATGCACGAGAAGTAGTGTACCAGACCCAGTTGCCAATCTATGCCCAACTCGGATTTAGGAATTATTACACTGAAGTTTTCCGTCACGTTGTCAATTTCCTTGCCAAATGGCCGCTGGCGACAAGAAGACTTTTGCAACAGAACTGTTCTGTCAACCTGAGTGGAAAGAAAGGCCAGGCTCCCGCTCTTTCGCTCTTCCCATCGTTCCCCGCGCTCCCATTTTGTCTTTTACTGTTCTTTACTGATAGGAGCCTCTGCGGAGAGAGCGATCGGTCCCTTAGCGTACGGTTGCAAATTTGTTCGGGTAGATTTCCCACGATCAAATAAGCCTTCCGCTTCTTCATTGTTAAAATGACAGAACTATTAAACCAGCTGGGCACTGCAGTAAACTAGCAAGAAGAATTTCAACTGATGCAAGGCAAATTCGCAACAAAAGCGAACAAGTTGTTCGCAATCTTAAGCCTGGTTTCCATATAATCGCAAGGATCGCAGCGATCGCAGAAAAAAGTGTTGTGCGACCCTTGCGATCATATGGAAACCAAAAACTTTGCGATCCTTGCGATTGCGATCGCAGAGATAGAAAAATTTCTATCTCTGCGATCCTTGCGATCCTTGCGATCGAGAGGTTTTTATATGGAAACCATTCTTGCGATGCTTGCGATCCAAAATGTCCCAGAAAGCATTGCACTCCTAAGCCTTGTATCCCATAATGCACTTAAAGTTTATCGGATCCAGGCCTACTCGACGTTTCCTTGCGATCGCTGTGATCATATGGAAACCTGAGGTCTTAGCGATCGCAAGGATCGCAACGATTGCACGATCGTTGCCATTATATGGAAACCAGGCTTTATAGGAATTAACGTGAAATAAATTAAATAGCAAAAAAGTTCCTTTATCTTATTAGTTTTTCTTAGAATACAGCAGTTTTCATTCGTCAAGAAAAATTCTCAAATTTTGCGAAATTGTAAGCAAAATTTTCAATTTTAAAAGGAATCTATGCGAACAAACTTGTTATGGTGGAAACAACTTGCAGAAAAACTTAATTCAATTCACAAAATGTCTTCTATAATATATAATTATGCTTTATCCCAACAGCGTACCTTGTTAGTTTATAACGGAGCAGTTTTCATTATTTTTAATATTACGAAACATCCTTTTAACGGATATTTCGAGCCAGATGTTCAGTTTTAAGAGCAATAGACAAATTCGGCTAACGCATTGTTGTACCCAATTCGAACCTTCTGGGAATAAGATTCTTTGTTCACAATATTTCCATACAATTTCCATGTCAATGCTTCATTGATATGGAAGTATGACGAACAAAGAGTTCTAATCCCAAAAGGTTTGAATTGGGTACAACAATGCGTTAGCCGAATTTGTCTGTATCCACAGAGAATCTACGTGAACAAATTTGCAACAGAACGCCAGCAAGTTGGTCGCGACGTTTGCAGATTGCTCTGAGCAAACTCAATCAAAATACCAATGTTGCGGTGGAAGTTTGCAAAGTAGCAAGGAAAAGAACATCCGGTTTGACTGTATTATTTATTAGGGAGCTTAAAGCCTGGTTTCCGTATAATCGCAACGATTGCAGCGATCGTTACGATCGACGATCGCTGCGATTCTTGCTATATATCCTTGCGATAGCTAAGACCTCAGGTTTCCATACGATCGCAGCGATCGCAAGGAAACGTCGAGTAGGCCTGGATCCGATAAACTTTAAGTGCATTATGGGATACAAGGCTTTGGTGTGCAATGCTTTCTGGGACATTTTGGATCGCAAGAGTGGTTTCCATATAAAAACCTCTCGATCGCAAGGATCGCAAAGTTTTTGGTTTCGATATGATCACAAGGGTCGCACAACACTTTTTTCTGCGATCGCTGCGATCCTTGCGATCCTTGCGATTATATGGAAACCAGGCTTAAGCAACGACGACGGCAACGCCAAGGAAAACGTCACTTGAAAAAAGTATTCGCGCCATTTTAAACTACTTTGCAGATGCTCCAATTTGTTTAGTTGTCTAATGTGACTGGATTGTCCTGAAGCTGAATTTGAAGGGATGGCTTTCCAGTTCAATAGTAAACTATTCTCAACGGTCTCGTTCACACCTATTGTTGAGTATGGGTACCAACAGTCTCTTGTAGAATATAACCCTAAAAACATTGGAATGGGTCTCAAAAACGAGCACGGGACATAGCCAACCTCAAAGAGAGAGAAATGCCACTCTAAAAAACCCAAACTAAAAAGGAAGAGCAACTAAGATGCAGGGAAAGCAGAGACAAAAATTAAAGTCTTTTAAATGGTTAAGGCCCGAATATAAACTGGTTGAAGAGGAGACATGAAACATCTGAGGACAATAGATCTGAAGGGGAGCCCCCACGAAGAACTTCTGCAAATCTTGTGTAATGTGGGCGTTGTTTGCCATCTCCTGGGCCTGAGGTAAAGGGAGCCCCTTGTAATCCAACCACCTTGGACAGTTACAGAACCAAAGGGCGAAACGTTCAAAGCAGGGCGAACAAATATTAAATTTGTAAACAGCCCGCAAACGCCCAAAGAGCAATCGGTAAAGGCAGGGCGAACAAATACAAGATTTATAAAGAGCCCGCAAAACGCCCAAAGGGCGAAGTGTTCAAAGCAGGGCGAACAAATATCAAATTTATAAAACAGCCCGCAAAACGCCCAATGAAAGGGCGAAACGTTCAGAGCAGGGCGAACAAATATCAAATTTATAAACATAAGAATAAAAGGCAGCCCGGTTTAACAATATATTGAATACAAGTAAACGAGGACGAAACAGGAGGGAAAGGAAACAGATATAACTGAACAAAGTTGGCAAACCTCAAGAGAGATTCCATCAGCTAATGCAGCGCCTTGTGCTGCGCCTTGGGTGGTTCAGGGTGTAAAACAGCGTCGTTTTGAGGTGGAGCTGGTGGTAATACGTTGGGAAGGACAGCTTGGGCTTGAGGGACAGCATTTGCTGGTATTTGAAGTTCAACCATGCTGAATAGCGGCTTGGCTGCTTCGAGAGAATGGCATTATTCCTTTGTTCACTCTTTCTTTTATATGTGCGAGGTGCGACCGCTGAGCATAGAGAAAGGAAAATAGACCATATCCGATATATTAAAATTCATACTTGGCTCCGAGGCTTAGGGGAATAAAACAAAAGAAATTAATTATTCATCTCTGAACCTCGATGTGATTTCTTTTGTTTTATTCCCCTAAGCCTCGGAGCCAAGTATGAATTTTAATATATCGGAATTGGTCTATTAACCGTCGTCTGCGTCGTGTGTTCACGTTCTCCACAAAACCTATAATTTGATCATTTCACGTTGTTGTTTTGCAGGGAACGGCAAAGAAATGTACCAAAATGTAAAAAGCACATGCAGAGGCATTAGGCCGGTTCACACTAGGGACCAAAGTGTACTTGAAGTAATATATCAAACACGAGGAACAGTGTTTCATCAGATTTCCAAACACCGCGAAGTGGGTGAGAAAAACGAGGCGCAGCCGAGTTTTTTTCACCCACTTCAAAGTGTTTGGAAATCTGATGAAACACTGATTCGAGTGTTTGATATAGCTTCTCAAACTGATCGTTAAATGCGGAGAAAACGAAGAAATAAAATCGCCAAAATCTATGCAAATTAAGAAACGATTTCAAAACCTCCTTCACGGTAGTGATTTCCTTTGTGTTCTCGTCATGAATTATTAATGAGTTTGAGAAGTACACTTGGAAATCAAGTAGAATTGAGGTCTGCTTTGGAAAGACGAGACAATAGATTTTCAGGCATGACTGCGCACAGCGTGTGTTTAAGCCTGGTTTCCATATAATCGCAACGATCGCAGCGATCGTTACGATCGACGATCGCTTTTGATTCTTGCGACCCTTGCGATCATATGGAAACCAAAACGTTGCGATCGTTGCGATCCTTGCGATTGCGATCGTAGAGATGGAAAAATTTCTATCTCTGCGATCGCAATCGCAACGGATCGCAACGATCTCAAGAATCGCAACGTTTTGGTTTCCACATGATCGCAAGAATCGCAGCGATCGTCGATCGTAACGATCGCTGCGATCGTTGCGATCGTTGCAATTATATGGAAACCAAGCTTAAGGGGTAGACCTTACTTTGAAGTGCACTTGGATCCTTTTGTTTCACGCATATCGCCAGGGCAACAAAGAAACCAAAAAGTGCGGTCATTAAAACGTTCACACTCCAAGTGCGCGAGCTACACTTGGGTGATTCCGCACAAATCAACAGCACGTGCCATTCAAAAAGACGTTTTTAATAAAAAAAGGAGGGACATATGGAGCTTTTAGAAAACGAACTACTGCAAATTATTTAACTTTTTAATTACATTCAGCTGATATTTATTTGTACCTCTTTGATACATGTTACAATGAGATTTAAACGTGTAAATAAATCAGATAAGTGCTTCTATTGAAACGTAAGTCAGACTTAAGCCTCAGCTGGTTTCCATATAATCGCAACGATCGCAGCGATCGTTACGATCGACGATCGCTGCGATTCTTGCGACCCTTGCGATTGCGATCGCAGAGATAGAAATTTTTCTATCTCTGCGATCGCAATCGCAACGGATCGCTACGATCGCAACGATCGCAACGTGTTGGTTTCCATATGATCGCAAGGGTCGCAAGAATCCGCAGCGACCGTCGACCGTATCGATCGCTGCGATTATAGTCATTATATGGAAACCAGGACTTAGAAAACGCTCTCCGCAGAAAGGAGTTCGACACTACAAATACGTACTAAGTGCACTTCAAGTGCACTTAAGAGCCCGAGTGAGAACCGGCCTATTGTTTTCGCTCATTAAATCTATTGTTTTCTGCCGTTCTCGCTGCCATCGCCGTCGTGGTTGCTCAAGCTCCCTAATAATAATGACGTCACCAGCGTCTTCAGTATAATGACGTCATGGGATTTTCCCAGAGTTTCCGAGAGGCGCTTTGCTATGCCGACAACATTGGGATTTCGTATTTTATTTCATATCTGAACAAAAACTGTCACAAACAAAGACGATGTGGAGTAAGAGGGATTATGAGCCACTAAGTACGCAAGAGACAGATAAAGGTGAAGGAGTGAAGAGTAAATTCGCATCAAACCCTTGCAATTGCTCTGCTTGCATTTGTAAGTTTATGTTGCTGGCTATTTTGCTGATTTTGGCTGGAACTCTTATTATCAAATGCATATTTCAATCGAGAAGTACGTCACCGGAAACCAAAGGTATGAGCAGACAACAGCTGTATGTGTCTAACAAGGCAAATAAGATAATTTTTATACTAAATTCGTCCGTTGTCAGACCTTATACGGGAGCTTATTCGATGAGGCAAAATATGCTTCGCTTTGCATTTTTTTTCATGCATATCCAATGCTACACAACCACTTTATTTTGCACGCGGATTCATGTGGAGTTTATATATATGATTTATAATTTCATTTATACATTATTAGCTATTATTATAGTAACATTTATTGTGAAAACGTTCGAACATCACTGAGGCTATCCCTGACAACAAAGGCTATGTTCACTATGTACAGGTTCCATTTTGAATCTGTAACCGGGCTGCTACGCGGACAAATTAAACCGTCTCGATCTGTTGGTGCAAGTTTTGTACTTTCAGAAGCGTAACGGTTGCACTGGCACCGTGTGTGGCGATAAACAGGAATAAATTCGCGCGGAAAGTTTATCGAACATTGAAGCTGCAGCAAGTTGACGAAGATACCTTCGTTTATCCAAGTGAATTTCTCAGTGAAACGACTTTTTAGCAACATTTATTATTTTGAGTAATCCGTGCATAAGCAAAATCCCGGGGTTTACCGGTAAATCGTGACAAGCCCGGCCTGTTAAATCGATGACAATCGATCATCGGAAATCCAATTGATCAATCGATATCAATCGATAAAATTAGTATCGATTGATATCGGCCAATCGATGATCAATCGATAATCACAAAAATGTACCGCAAATTATCGATTTTATCGATTTTTGCGTGTTTTTTTGGAGCTCGTGTAACAAAATTCCGAACACAATGTCTGGTCAAGACACGCCGCATCCCGAGTGGGAAGTTACCCTTACGATATCCGATGACGTTGTGAAATGGTACCAGGAGTGTTCATTTACTGTTGCGATTGGTGACAACTTCTCCGCAAGCAAGAAAAGGGGAGATCGTGGCAATGCTTTTAAGGTGACTGATGATCGCGGACAACTTGGTCACCTACAGAGGGATTTAGTTGCTCCGCTTTGGCGACTTCAAAAACCGTTTTCAGTCTGTCATTCACAATCGATGGCAATCGATAAAATCGATATCAATTAATCGATGTTATTGGAAATCGATGGTCAATCGAATTATCACAAAACATACGTCATTGATTGATCATCGATTTCCAATATCATCGATTAATTGGCATCGATTGATATAGATTGATATCGACTTCATCGATCATCGATTTTATTGTTTTAACAGGCCGGGTGACAAGATGAAAATATTGCATCGGTACACTGAACGTGCACGGATCCGAACTGTACCTGTACAATGTGAACATAACCAGATAAATATAATTGTTAGAATTCCGAATGGTTTTGGTCCATCGTAACACAAGAAGAATTGTCGGATCCCTTAATATGCCGAACTAATATCCGACAATTATCCGTGTGTTACAATGGGCAAAAATACTATATGTTCACTATTATAAGAAATGTAGCCTGAGGAAAGCTAATTTTGTTAGCCGAAATATTGGCCGCTAAATAAATCAGTCCATTGTTGTATAGCCAGCCTTGCATTCAGTTTGTCTTATTACACTTCAAGTGACGTCTGGCCCAAGCATCTCTACATAGAGATCCGGCAAAACCGAACCAGTGCATTTTACTTACACGTTGTCTTGACCGCTGCATTCAATTTTTCTAAAAAAAAACCTGTCATAAGTAGTTATTAAGAATTTCAAATAGAAATAAACATATTGGAAAAATAAAATAAAATGTTTTGAGAAAGTGTCAAGTTAGTTTATAAGTGTCACGCATCCTTGGGAATTTCAATTTTTGAATTCATTTGTTTTGTTTTAGTAGTTATTAGTCTACTTTTGAATTAATTACCCCATATACCGACGCCTAAAGCCATCCGTTAATACTTGATTAATCATTAAAAAAAATCGTCCTAATCCCACATATATTTAGTTTTCCTTTTTTTTTCTTCATTGTAAATAACATGTAATGTAAAAAATTAACAAAGAAGGTAAAAAAACATCACCTAGCATTAACCCACGGTTTTAACGATCTTGATCCGTTGGTCCTCCACAGTTGAAGACGAAAAGCGAATATTGGCCACAGTATTTGATTGCAGACACAAGCCACTTTGTGATACCAATGCTGCCTGCACTGAAGATCCTTTGAAAAGGAATCGTCACATCTGCGTTTGCAAAGGTGGTTTCCAAGGAAACGGATCTGTCTGTCACGGTACGAGAGTCTTTTTGGACAGGCAATGATATGCATTTGTTTTTCTTCCTTGCTTTGAGAACTATGTCATAAGCCCTTTCAAACAAAATTAATCATCCGATGGATATAACATAACTCAAAGTCAAACTATAGTAGGCTGCTTTCAATTCCTAGAATTTTTCACATGGAAACGTAACATGTGTTTCAAAGTTGTCCTATAAAAAATAAAGGCTACTTAATTGTTTACGACATAGACTGCCGCCTAAAAATATATATTCGTCCCAACGGCACAAAGTTAGAAAACTTAAAAATGAGCATGTAGTTGGAAACATATATCTCCACATTGGTTCTACGAGCGAATTGAAAGGTTAATTTGAATTGGCTCAAATGTGGTTATAGTAAACACATTCTATGCCTACTTTCTACAACTGTTTCGCTTTGTTTCATTACTGTAAAACCTATTTTAAACCAGCCAGATCAAGATGGTTCGTTTTCAACCTTAACATTTTATACATTTATTGCAGATATCAACGAATGTTTATCCCATGAACTGTATTCCTGCCCTTTTAACTCAGACTGCGTGAACACTGTTGGCACCTACAACTGCAGTTGTCATCCTGGATATGAAAGCGATGAACGATTATGCAAGGACGTCAACGAGTGCAACTTAAACACTTATAATTGCAGTGTTTATGCATTCTGTAATAACACTATTGGCTCTTATGACTGTACCTGTCTTGAAGGATTTCGAGGTAATGGGTCTTTCTGTAGTGACGTCGACGAATGTGGAACGGACTTTGACAATTGCAGTCTCCAAGCATTCTGCACGAATGCAATTGGGACATTCAACTGCACGTGTTTGAAAGGCTTTCATGGGGATGGGCGGACATGTCAAGATGTTAACGAGTGCAAAGCGAAGACTGATAATTGCAGTGTGAATGCAGTCTGCACAAACAATATTGGCGCCTATAATTGTACTTGCAATGAAGGGTTTGAAGGTGATGGACAATCGTGCAAGGACGTGGATGAATGCAAGATGAAAAAGTACAAATGCAGCCTGCATGCATTCTGCACAAACATTTTTGGCGCCTATAATTGTACTTGCAATGAAGGGTTTGAAGGTGATGGACGGTCATGCAAGGACGTGGATGAATGCAAGATGAAAACACACAAATGCAGCCTGCATGCATTCTGCACAAACAGTGTTGGTACATTTAGTTGCACGTGTCATGGTGGATACAAAGGAGACGGATTTCTGTGCACTGATATAGATGAGTGCAAGAGTGGGACTCACAGCTGTGATGCTCAAGCAAATTGTGCTAACAACCCAGGTTCATACAGCTGCTATTGCAGAAGAGGGTACACAGGAAATGGTCAATATTGCAGTGGTAAGTACAGGGACAACAAAAAAAGTTCGAAATATCCATCTATATCCTTTTATTTTTCTTAAAGCTAATTTACGGGTGTTTGTTAAGATGTACTAAAAGGACTTTAGAATTCCTGAATGAAGCAATAACTCATTTTTTTTTTTCGAAATATATTTTTCTAGCATCTGATTCGTTCGATCGTGAAAGAACGTCTGATCTACGAGACTGATAGATTGATCACTTGTAGTTAATCCGGATTATAAGTTAAACCGCTAAGATCATACCGTAAAATATGATTTATTTTTTTAGACATAGATGAGTGCAGTCGAAGACCTTGTGACCAGAACGCAGTGTGCAAAAACACAGACGGGTCATATAGCTGTGGCTGCAATCCCGGCTTCCAGGGTGACGGAATGTCGTGTGTTGATTATGATGAGTGCAGAGAGGATGCTCACGAATGTCACCTGAAAGCTGTGTGTGATAATACTTGGGGCTCATATCGCTGTTCCTGTTCTAAAGGTTATCATGGAAATGGCAAAGTCTGCAAAGGTGAGCAAAGTCAGCTTCGGTTAAACCAATATGAGAAGTATATAAACGACATATCGAATTATACGGTCTTCAATCGGCACGTTACCATGAGAGACTGGTAGATTGATCATTTGTAGTTAGTCCGGATTATAAGTTGAACCGCTAAGATCATACCATAAAATATAATTTATAATTTATTTTTCTTAGACACAGATGAGTGCAGAGATGGGTCACCAAAATGTAACGTGAATGCCCGCTGCATCAACAACCAAGGCTCATACAGTTGCAAGTGTCTTGATGGATATTATGGTGATGGAAAGAAATGCTATGACAGCAATGAGTGCAGTCGAAGCCCTTGTGACGATCACGCAGTTTGCAGAAACACAGACGGGTCATATAGCTGTGGCTGCAATCCCGGCTTCCAGGGTGACGGAATGTCGTGTGTTGATTATGATGAGTGCAGAGAGGATGCTCACGACTGTCACCAGAAGGCTGTGTGTGATAATACTTGGGGCTCATATCGCTGTTCCTGTTCTAAAGGTTATCATGGAAATGGTAAACTCTGCAAAGGTGAGCGAAGTCGTATACAGCTTCGGTTAAACCAATATGGAAAGTGTACGAATGACATATCGAATTAAACGTCTTCAATCGGAACGTTACCATGCGCGTGTGTTGGGTTTTAACTCAGTCTTCATTTTAACGGGTTGAACGATGAGCTTAAACCAGTTCAGGATTTCGGATCCCCGCTGCTTAGGTAAAATGTTTTTACCTAAATCTCAGTAGGAGTTGTAACAAGAACCACCTTGAAAAGGAACCAACAAATTAAGACAGAGCCCCCGGTGTTAAAAGTCGGCTTAATCGGGACACGTTTATAATTATGCGACTAAGGCCCGGTTCAGACGCCGAACTTTTCATGAGCCGAACTTAATTCGAATTTGGACCGACCCAAATTAACAAAAGTACGCCTGTTGATTCAGACGCCGAACTTAATTAGCCGAACTTAATTCAGTTTGAAGAGAAACAAATCGAAAGGTCAGCGATTTTCAGGCAAAGATGCCAGAACACGCACCAGTCGTTATAATAATTTATGCATTAGGTTCGGCTCATGAAAAGTTCGGCGTCTGAATCAAAGCCGTTCCAAAGCCGAAATTCCCGGCTGAGCCAGGCGGAAAGAACGGCTGAGCCGTTCCAAATTCAAATAGCCGTTCTTAACTGATTCAGACGCCGAACTTTTCATGTACTTAATTCAAAGTATTAGGTTCGGCTCATGAAAAGTTCGGCGTCTGAACCGGGCCTAACATCGCGAATATTTACCCGCGAAATTTTAACAACCACATTTGCACAATTCTCGTGAATTCCAAAGCCCTCGATACTATAAAAAAAATTCATTACGATTGTACTAGGCAAGTAACAAGTCAAAATATGCAATATCAGCAAACATTTTGTTCTCAACACACTCCTTACACAGAAATGAAATAAAATGCGATCTGCAAAAAAATTAGAAACACACAAGTCACTTGCTTTCAAGTAATCCCGCTCAATTCTCAGTTACTGGATATAGTAGTCAAATTAATTATTTTTAATGCAGGCAGAAACATTTTGCTTTAACTATAACACCTTTTTTTAGAAAATATACGATTTACAATAGGAAATCCAGTTCAAAACGAAAAAAGAACGAAAAACCTATAGTTGCAAATACAGCATACCTCTTTACGGAAAAGATAACACTCACTGACAGTTAACGTTATAAATGAAAACGTTTCTGTGCGAATGCATGCACCATCAACTGTGGCTTTATTTCATTTCAGTTTTCTGACAAACCGAGTTTCTTTATTAGAGACGCGTTCTGCGCCCAAATCTGAACCAAAATATTTTAAAAAGAAAATCGCCGTGTCGCAGCTGGAAATATTTTCGCACTCGCTCGCATGTTCCGCTCTCCGATTGTCCCTGATAGTAATAAATGACTACCCGTGGGCTAATAAACACACGATATGCGTTGAATCTGTTAAGGATTGCTTGCGTTAAACACAGGCAAACTAATACCCCAGTGTATTTGTTAAGGATTGCTAGGGTTAAACACAGGCAAGCCAATGGCCCAGTGTATCTGTTAAGGACTGCCTAGGGTTTAACACAGGCAAGCTAATGCCCCAGTGTATCTGTTAAGGACTGCCTAGGGTTAAACACAGGCAAGCTAATGGCCCAGTGTATCTATTAAGGACTGCCTAGGGTTAAACACAGGCAAACTAATGCCCCAGTGTATCTGTTAAGGATTTCTTGGGTTAAACACAGGCAAGCTAATGCCCCAGTGTCCCGGGGGGGGGGGGGGGGGGGGGGGGGGTGGGGGGGGGTTCTCAACGAAATTTTGTACGGGCATGCTCCGCCCCGAGGTACAAACCCTTACCCTTTCATATACCGTTTTTGACAGAAAAGGTACCCCTTTCATATACCTTTCATTGAAAATGGTACCCCTTTCATATACCTTTCTTTGAAAATGATACCCTTTTCATATAGCCTTTACGTGCGTCTGTTCGATATATTTTGAAAGGCGCTTTTTATAATACTTTAATCACAGTTTTCCCTACGTTTTTTATACTTCAACTCGTGTTTTCGCTACCCTTTCCTATTCTTCGTGAAATCCCTACCCTTTCATACACTTCAACTCGTGAAATCCCGACCCTTTCATATACCTCCGGCCTCAAAAAGGCACCCCTTTCAGGTGGAGCATCCCCGTATAGCCCATTATAGGGAGTACCCCCCCCCCCCCCCCCCCCCGGACCCAGTGTATCTGTAAAGGACTGCCTAGGGTTAAACACAGGAAAACTAATGCCCCAGTGTATCTGTTAAGGATTTCTTGGGTTAAACACAGGCAAGCTAATGCCCCAGTGTATCTGTTAAGGACTGCCTAGGGTTAAACACAGGCAAACTAATGCCCCAGTGTATCTGTTAAGGATTTCTTGGGTTAAACACAGGTAAGGTAATGCCCCAGTGTATCTGTTAAGTATTGCTAAGGTTAACAACAGGCAAACTAATGCCCCAGTGTATTTGTTAAGAATTGCCTAGGGTTAAACACAGGCAAACTAATGCCTCAGGCAAAGTTTTGCCCCGGGTATATGTTATAGGGACTGCTTAGGAATATTAATGTAACCGTCAATCTCATAATTGCCTGACATGATGTTCAGTCGTGAAGACAACCGCTAGCAGAAACAATTATCTTGATCACAAAATTTTGAAAAACCAAGTACAATTTAAATGTACATGCCGAAAGAAAATAAAATGCTTATGCACAGGGAACATGTTGAGCAGTGATGAGCTGTTGAATTTTCTACAAAAAAGGTTTCCCTTTAAATTATTAGATCGATTTTTATTCGCTTGAAAGGGAATTCAGATACTAAATTGACAGAAATATTTCCGGCTTTCGAAAGCCTAATTATGTGCCTGTTGCATATAGCCGTAAAGGCTCGTAAAGGTCACTCAAGGAGTCAAGACTGATAAATTATTCATTTCTACATACCTAACTGAAAGGACAACTTAAAATCAATAAAAGGCGACTCCATTTATCCAAGGATTGTAAAGATTGATGGACTGGTGTCGCATGGAGTTATCTGAAAGTGATTTGATTACTATAACAAACTGTAATTCATTTTAATAGCACAACGCGCGCCAAAATCCGACAAAATGTATTTGCCCGCATATCTTGAAAATGACAACAATCTTGAATATAATTTATTCACGAAGATGTCGAGATTAATTAGAGTAGCTAGTATGACTTTTCTTGCCGAGGTTTTCACCATTGCCGCAAGAGCCGATCGAATGTTTTTTTTACTTGCTCGCATCCTGCCTGAAATCACAATAAATACCTTTACTTACCAGCTATTTTTCGATAAATCTCACCTCACCTGATAGATAAGTCGACGTAGATTCTAATTTAGCTCGCAGGAGCTTTGAACGGAGTCAAGTCGAAAATCGTTCCTTTCTCTCTTATTAAGCGCCGCGCCAAAATACCGCGCACGTGGAGGGTAATAGTATCCCGATGTTGATACTTTGTAATATATTAACCTCGTTCAGGATTATAACTTAGTGGGTCTTAATACGTTTGTTTGATGAGCTTGACATGCCGCAACACTTTAGTTAATATGCTTAGTGCCTTTGTTGACATAATTTGAATCTCCAAAGTAATTATCATGTCGTGTTAATAGAAATCCAGCTGGGAAATCCTCAGTTTTGGTATGGAGGGAGATCCGTTTCTATTTTCGGATTTGCAGTATTCGCTTATCTTTGTTATTTCAAAGATAAAAAGGCATCGCAAGACCAAATTGAATGAGTGAGATTCCCGACTTATGAACACTTAGAGGATATGCAACAGTAGTTTGAGCCGTGTATGCAGCCAACTGCTTTACAGAAAAAGCATGCAATCATCTAATTAGTTAAATCAAGTAACTTTGTTTTATTTTATTTTGTGTTATCACAGCTTCTTCTGCAAGAACGACAGTGTCTAGCAAAATTCTCTTCATCGTGGTAGCTGGTTCTGTCATATCACTTGGTATCTGAAGACCTCATGGTTACTGCAAGCATTCTTTAGTTGCATTGAACTACTAGAAAAACGTGTCTCGCAGAGCCTCGGGAAGCTCGGAGGAGTGTGCGCCGCAAAATTTTAGCAACGGGGGAGGGAGAGATAGAATTTCTGGTTTAACTGGAGAGGTTGGGTTGCATGGCCACCCCCGAAATTTGAAGTTGAGACATTCTCATTCGCAGTCGCTCGTCACACTGGATGACGTCAATTGCAGATTTGTCGCGGTTTTGTTGCTATGCAACTGCAGGACACTAACCCGATATATAGATAAACAGTCCGGGAGTATGCCAGTTTTGGCAGAAGCGAAAACAATGGTCTACGTCACCAACCATAACATGATCACCGTGGCGATGGTCTTTTTCAAAACATTCAAAATGGCGGACAAGTGAGAGGAATCGAAGAGTATGGACAAAAATGCTCGTTTAATCGTGCCTTTTTTCTTGTCTTCTCGATGTCTGTGAATTGGGAAACACATCGAGGGTAGAGAAAAGCCATTCTTGTGCTAGAACTCTTAGTTTGTCGTGCACTTAGTGCTAATGGCACTACGTACGTAGTCCTACTTCGAAAAATATAAACTTAGGTAAGCACGCTAACAAGTTTGCGCCTGTTTATTTCATTTAATTTTCATATTGTTAGAAAAAAGAATGCTTTGGAAACAAATGAGAAAGTGAGTTGCTCTGTATTTTTTTTTCTGATGTTTGCAGAGAGTAATTTTTTGAGTAATTTGTCGCGAGGACGTAGCCGGTTACACGCATGTAGTTTATGGTGATGTTAAGCATTTTTTTTTGTTGATTCCGTTTCGGCACAAGCTTTCATTTATGAATAAAATCTCTGGTTTTTCGAATTTGTCTTTCTGTTTGTTTGTTTTTTCTGATGCGGTTCCTTCCTGGTGTACGAGTTCACAAGGGATTTCACAATTACAAAACCCACGTAGAACCTACATTTTTTAAGTCTGGCAAAATAGGTTCTTGTATTTTGGGGTAGTTATTGGCAATTTAGGCTTAGCAGGTTCTTAATTTCTATGAAGGAGATATACAGTAGTTGTAGATTACCAGAAAAATAAATAAACTTGGGTTTGTTCCTTAAATCAGATAAGCTTGCAGTATATATTCGAGACAACTGTATTATGATAAATAAGCCTAACAAAACTGATGACAGAATTATGTATATGTAGTCTTATCTCTACAACAAGAGTTGAAAAAGAAATAAAATATTTTCTTGTAATATAATTTTGCAATCTCAAAAGTCAAACTCCTTGGTTAAAATGTTATCACAATTTAACTGTAACCCACATATAAGAAGGTTCCTGCTTGATCTATTTTGGTAAAACAGGTTCTTATACTTTTGGGTACTAACATGGATTTCTGTCAGCAGGTTCTTAAACCACAAGGTTCTTACAATAGACTCATTAAAATAAGGTGTATATAGATAGAAAACTGGAAAACTAAGAAAGCGAGTTACATTTTTCAAACTCTAACTCGAATACTATAATCCACCAGATTTAACCGGAGGTCAGGTTATAGCACAAGGAAATGAAGCAAAAGATGTGCAGGTCTCAAATGAAGTTTGATCAACAAGGTTGAGGGGTCCTGAAAATAAAATCATGGCTTTCAACCCCGGTTTTGCCTTCAAACCTGCAAAGACATTGTAAAAGTTCAGAGGTTTGCGATGAACAGCAAGTGCTGGGGGGCACTCTTCTCTGTGGGCACCCACAAAAGTTATATTGACCCAAAATGATATAGACTGCATCTGCTAGCCGTCTCTTATTTTTCTTTAAGTTAGTTGAGTGAGGCTGCATGCGCATGCTCACTAAACTAACTAAAAGAAAAATAAGAGACGGCTCGCAGTCTAATAAAAATATTGATTACTACACTTGCCATGACCACAAGGAAAGATTTTCAAAGTTCTTTTAGCTCTCCATGTTTATATTGAACAACACTTGCAAGTATATACAAGAAATGCACACCAGATTGAAAAAAACTATTATTTATTGTTATATTTTGTAGTCATAAAATTTGATAAATATCCATGACCTTATTTTTTAAGGCCTTCTTGTACCTGTAACAAAAAAAAATGGAAAATAAATTCAATGAATGATGGTGGTATCTGACATCAATTTGCAACAGTTATCTTGTGAGTTGTCTCTCATGTATGAATATAAAGGAGATTATTTCACTGCGAGGGAATCTCAAGATTTTATGATTTACATAAATGTGGGCTTATGCACAGGGGCTGCATTTGTCCTGATCCATCTTTGATGTTATGCCACAGCACAGGGGTGGTATATAATAAATTGATATATATTTGATGTAATTACCCCTTTTTGGCTGAACATTTGTATTTGGGATATGTAAAGTATAAACAACATTTGGCACAATTAAGTATCGAACATCAAGTACAGAAAATTTAGTCCACATTTAGCCTACTTACACTGATTAAAACTGATTTCACAGACATGATTTGAATCAGTTAAGCTTAAGTTATTTCTAGATGAGAGTCATAAATGAACACATTGTCTGTGAAGAAAACTAGAAACAAACGCGATACATTATACCTAAAATTACAAGGGCCGAATAAGTCATTACCATCTATACAGTAACCCTTCGCATCCGTAGGCAATTTTCAATGTGTGGTTGCCATTTTTACTAGGTTGTTGCCATCTATGAAACTTTGCCTGATCATCACTTACATGCTGTAGTTTTAAGGAAAATTAGTCTTGATTTCGAAAAAATTCGGCAAGATACTGAAAACTAAGCATAAAGACATGTACTTACATTCGATGCCGGTCAAGATGGCGGCGGCGTCTTCGAAGGCCGTTTGAAACTCTCGCTATTTTATCACAAAACATCCAACATATTGCACGAAACTTCACTTGGACACAAGAATGATCCTTCTTCAAGATGGCTTGCTTGGAAGTCCCGGATATTGAACGAGGGGATCTGGGACAGCTTTTGAAAAACCTCCCTTTTTCCTCGCGATTATTTTTTCCGATTTTTGCGTATTTTTTGTGGAACAATAGAATCGTGACGTCACCGCTTCTGCCAAAACTGGCATACTCCCGGACTGATAAAGGAAACCTGGGATTCCACTGCCCAAAAGCGATCCACGCGCGACAAATAACTTATATCGACAGAGGAACTGTTTAACGCTGTGATTTTTAATGTAGAATATTGTATCAGTATTCAAGCGTTGCCTGTTTCGAGTTATCGGAAGTAAAAACCGCTACTCCTCAATTTTTGCGTTTTTACGCCCTCTTTTGCCCTTCACTTGTACTTTGCCAAATTCATTTACGTTTTATTACGCCTTTCAATAACACGCGAACTCTTGGATTTTTAAAGGCAATCTAAGGTTACGTTTTACGCTGCCGTCAATAATTATGGCAGTAAAAAACGAAACTGTTGGTTGAGTTTTGAAATTCAGAGTTCGCGTGTTGTTGAAAAGCGCAGCCTGACGCAGGATGAGCGCAAACGCCTGGAACTGGCCAACCTTTTTAATTTAAGATAACTTTCAAGTTGTAAACCAAAGGAAGGGCGAGAAATTTATCTTTTTGACCGATATATTTGTTTGAATTTCCTTGCCTTATTTATGGTAATGATCTCCAATTATTTTTATTATTGATCAGTCCTCTGGTTAAAGTGAAAGTTTAAACACTTTTATAATTTCGGGTTCCAAACATGGATGTAAAGGCCCTGTCACACTATTGCGTATTAAAGAAACTATGAGTTGCGGGAGTTGTAAAGTTGTTCTCTCGCCAAGATCAAGAGAAGTAATTTGTATCCTATGCGGAGAAGAAGTCTAAAACTCGGGTAACCGCCGGAAGCTATTTCATTCGCCGACCCAAAAAAAACAGAGCGTAGAAAAAGTGCTTGGTTCAACACTTGTCAGACTCTTGTCAGAATGACTTTTTCAAGACAGCAGTAAGCTTGTAACGACAAGACTGCGTCTTTGGCGAGGAAAATAGAGTCAGCGAGGGAAAATTTCAACGCAGTAAAAGGTTCCCATGAAGGAGCACGAATCGTTCAATGAGTTCAATGATACAACCTGTCCTTGAATGATATCCAGTCGAAGACATACGCGGGAAATGCACATTTATGCGCCGATCAATTCGAAACATCAACATCCCCCCGGGCAATGCCCCGGGCATTTGAACTTTTGAAGATCGACTTGTTCAAATTCCGGCCCCCTTGGGCCAAAATTGCATTCAAATACCCCACCCTAGCACTGGATTTGACTGTCAAATGCCCCTCCTAAAGATAAAATGTTTTTAGTGAGAATAAAAAATACACTTTGCATTCAGTTTTTCTGATTTATTCTAGCTGGTGTTTTCCTCGAGAATATATTCAATGGAACCGCGTATACTTTGCAACTGATATTTCACGGCACTCCTGTGGACACCATGCTGAAATGAATTTTGTTATTGTTTGGTGATTGACTTCTTGATAATTTTTTGAATTGAGTAATTCCTCGTGTGATCAACAAATTTTGCAAAAATATTTAGCAAAGTGGTTGATTCATTTTTGTTGGAGCTGTTGGGTTTTGAACAAATCGCTTGCAAGCGTCATTCACGAGGTGAAAATTTATTATTCTAAACGCGTTTTATAGCAACTGACAAATGTTTCCTTGATGAATTTTTTTGTTTGAGAGAGGTTGTTGTTCATTTAACAGTGTTTTTCCTTTCAATCAATATGGCCGTTTAAGCTCTGCGGACATTTAATAGACTCATAGACTGGCAATACAGTCAGCCACCTTGACTGCGAAATCTGGTACGCGTTGAGCGGCAATTGAAGCTATATTTTAAAAATCTACCATTTATAAATATTTAACATATTTAACTATTCGTACAAACCTTCAAAAATGCTGCAAAGCTTTGTCAGTCCCTTTTTCACTAGCCATTCACTAACAAAGACGTGCGTTTGATAGGCGCCGGCCAAAAAAAATATATATTTTGAACTTTTCCGTTTCAGATTCCCCACCCCACCCAGGCAAAGTTATTTTATTTTATTTGCTTCTGCTTCTGCTTCTGTTTTTCTGCTGTACGGATCAGTTTGCCGTTTCTTTTGTTTCACTTGAAGTGTTAATACTGATCTAGATCTGGAAACCCAGATCCGGCCATTCTCAACGGTTTGTTGTAGTGATCGTTCATTCTATGTTTCTTTTTATACAAAGTCAAATTCCCCACCCCCGGGATGGCCTTTCACGTCAAATTCCAGACTCCCCGGGCACAGAAAATGTTCAAATGCCCGGGGCATGCCCGGGGGGGAGGGATGTTGATGTTTCGAATTGATCGGCGCATTAGAAGTTGAACGACAGGAACCTGGTAACAACTAATCAACTAAACTGCAGATGCCGTGAACGATCTATTGCGTCACATTGGATCAGGTACAAACAGTGATAAGCAACAGACCACTGCAAGGACCGAATGATTTTGGTTCGAAAAATAAATTTATCTGTCTCTGAGTGTGGTTATGTAAAAGATACAGATACATCCTTGTTGTTTGCTCAGCTATATTACAGATCTAGATTAATTCCATAACAACAACAACAACAACGATTTATTTTCAAATAATAAAACAAAATATATTAGCAACCCGCAAATAACTTAAGTTAATCGTGGAGGGTTGCTGCACACTAAACAATTACAGAAGCTCACTATAAAGTAAATGACTGATAACAATAGATACGAAAATAAGTTATTTTAACAGCAAACATCAAGTCTCGTGAACGCATGATCGCGATCGTCCTCCGGACAAAACACGAAAATAGCTCAACTTTGAGGAGAAATGTTAAAAATGTGGCACCCTAGATTGAAAGTCATTCTATATGCAAGCAGAAACTATATATGACCCTAAATTCTAAATAAGAATACATGTTTTGTGCACTTCTGGTTTCCAACTGAACCAGCGCACTATAGTCCAGTCAATCTGTGGTTTGCGTTATATGACCAAGGCAAGTGCCCTAAACAACATACTAAAAATCAAAAAAATCTCTTCAATAGAACATCTCGAAATTAAGCAATAAAAATTTGAAGCTGTTTCCACAGGATACCCACGTTGTATAAAGTGACAAACTTGATCAAACTTCTTTTTGAGCGGGGCCTGCGCATGTTTTGTGATGTATTACAACCCTAAAAATATAACAAAATCATTTGGATCAATTTTCAGCCAATTTAACGTATACAAATACTAAAATAACATTTCCGTACCACAGGGAGCCCGCGTCAGGGAAAAAAGGGAAAATGAATGGGGTTAGTTTCTAGAGAAACTGTGGTGCTGCGTCGGTGGGGGGATGAAACACGAGAATTTAGTTTTATCGACTGAGTCGATAAGGTAAATTGACCACCGTAAAAAGATTCAAGTAGCTGACGTTTCGAGCGCTAGCCCTTCGCTCCGACGAAGGGCTAGCGCTCGAAACGTCAGCTACTTGAATCTTTTTACGGTGGTCAATTTACCTTATCGACTCAGTCGATAAAACTAAAAAAAAGGAAAACTCTACAGTTAACACATTTTATTCGTTTTTTCAGTTCAATTTAACAATAGGATCAGCATTGATAACTGAACCTCGGAATTAACACAACTGCTATCGGTTTTTGGCCTGATTGCACGTTTGTTGACTATCTGAATCTTTTCATGGCCTGACGTGCCAGGTTGAAACAAAACATGGATCTAATATTTCACAGCTGAAATTTCCATATTACTTCAGCTAGTTGGCCACTAAAATTATTTCATGATTAAATAAAAATGAAATTTGTACGACAACAAATTTGCGGAAATAGTCGGTAATAGTCGGTGTGCCCGCGTTATAACTTGTTGCTCTCAACTACAAGTTCGGAGTCTAACGATGTAAAGACTCGTTGTAATCCAGTTATTCGTCTTCTACTAAGTCGGGTGCAGGCGAGTTCAGGCAGCTCTGGCCTTTGCACACTCCACAAGCAGGAGAACATTGGAGACCATGCTTCTTACAGGTACGCCTTTGCGTACTACAGTTGGATTTGCAGTTACAACTGATGATATCCAAGAGGGACCCGTGTGCTGCTGGTAGATCAGTTCTGATTGGAAGTAGCTTTCCGTCAACTTGTTTCCAGCCCCAGTTCGTTGGTTGTAGATCTTGATTACCCTTCCACTCCTGAACCTGATAATACACTCTCAGTTTACGCGGCAGCTGCTGAGGTAGGGGGTGGGGTTTCGGGGTTGTTTGTTGTTCACTCAGGGTATACAAAATGTAATATTACATTTGTATAACTGCAATTGCTGTAATTGATATTAAAACAAAGTTTTAATATCCACTTTTTAGAATATTCTTAGGATTCAATTTAAATTTAGCATTTTATTAGATTTTAATACAGTAAAAAAGCAACATATAAGGCTGCATATAAGGTAGGGGTCTCGATAATGCAGCATGAATTAAAGGACAAACTGACAACAACAGAAACGAGACAACAGTTCAATATAGATAGACAGCGGTAACCCTTTTGATTTTATTACTGGATGCTTAATAATAATAATAAGGTATTCAGTGCCAATACAAAGCTATAATAAACAAAAAGGGCCGAGGTTGGTTTGCGCTGCTATGCAAAGCAAGATTAGAGACAACAAAGATCAGACTGTAGTTCAATAAAAGACAGTAAACTGCGATTATATTGGCTTTAATTTCATGGATGCTGAGTGATAATTAATTGTAGAAATTGCCAATATAAATTACAAATCTGTAAGCACAATACGAGCCATGGACTATTAATTAAAAATAATAACTAGGGAGCGTTTTCTCCAGAGCTCATTCAAAAGTATTCTTGACAATGTATCATTGCAGAAATGGTGGATAATTAGTCTCTTGAAATTTAATAGATGTGCATCCTCCCAAGCATCGGAGGGAGAGGTCCATGGCAGCAGAACAGCCGGATCTTGCTCATTCTTCACATGTTTGCTAATGTCCAAAGAATAAGACCTTATAATTTTAGTACAAATGCTGTCAGCACTCAAATACTTGTATCACATTAACGACCTTGAGTCCTGATAATAAACCTAGTGTATGCGGCGCATAACCATTATTCAAAAGGAGAAGAAAATATCCATTCTCGTATAAATTTTAAGTTTTTTATTAACCCATTGACACCTGAACCGCCCGTAACCGCCCGTACAAGACTCCACTGCTTTAAAAAATTGTAACTTTCTCAATCGTGCGAACATTGCCTTAAATAGCAGTTGTGAGCATTGACTAGAAAGTCTTTCAAATTAAGATACCCAATAAACACAAAAAAGTCAGCGATTTTTGCAGAATATTAGCGTTTGAATTTGGACAATAACAAAAATTACCGTTTCTAACGTCATAGAAAAACAACAAAAATCACGTTTTTGCCTTTAGTTTTTTTTATTCAAATCATCGTGGCAAACCCAAAAGTCAACATTTACAGCAAAATTCAGTCCTAGTCCTAGCTTAGCAGTGAATTTTTTTGCTCTTATTCGTTGCTCGGGCCGAGCTACAGCTTCTTATTCTAGTGCATACTCACCTTGCCTCTATTTTCAACATCACCACCGCACTGCATGCTGGGAAATAACGAGATTTTTCGACAGCGTTCATTCCGTCCTCCACACTTTTCATATATATACTAAGTCCACAGCCACTCTGACCCACCGCCGAAATTTCGCGCTTGTTGTGTTCTCCTGTGGTCGCAACTTCCAAAATATGCCGCGGTAGGTCAAGAAATTCATCCAGAGTCGAGTCCCAAAGCTACTTCGTTTCCAGGCGGCCATTTTTCCAGTTCAACGAACAACGAGCCAAATTCGTAATCGAAGTACAACACCTAACTCGCTTCGTTGAGAAGTGGACTCTGAACTACCTTTAAGCTTAATGATGCTCATCAGGCAGCTACTAAAGATGAAAAATGGCTGTGAACTTACCAAAAATCGCAGAAACATGATATTGAAGTCTTTATTGAGAACGAACGAAGCGAAATGCCAACGTCACAATGACGTTTCCAGTAAACTCGAGCCTTCAGTGTTTTAGAACAGCAGCACTTTCAATGGTAACTCCAAATATGAAGTCACGAAATCCTATGGGGCGTGTGTATGCAACCTCGTTCCCAGGGTCTCTCTTCTTCCCGCCCCCTGGAGCGAGAGAGAGAAAGACCCTGGCACAGGCTGGTCACGTGTCTCCCAGAATCTGGGAGATTACAAAAGAAAACATTGAGGGAGGGGCTGCCAGGGAACGGAGAATATTTGCATAAAAAATAACAGATCTGGTTTGTGTCTCCGCGAAGTAAATGTACCCGCGAGAGGTCAAATTTCGAATATTCAGACGCCAAATTGCAAAAAAGATTTATGCGGCTTCTATAGACACGTATAATTTAAATACGAGTTGCTGTAGGCTTTGCAAGTCTGTAGGAGAGTATCTCGCACTCCAAGAATTTGTTCGAAGAATAATCGAGCGCTGCTCGCAACTGCGGAAGAACTGATGTGAAAGATGTGAAAATTATAAAATTATAACAAGAAGTGAAAATTATATCGTATTTCGCATCTTTTAGCCACGAAGAGTTCGTCTCGCTCGTCTCATCCAGCTCTAGATTGTCGCTGTCTTTGGCCTTTCTTACATTAAGCATAGCCGTTTTGACTTTTCCTTCGTTATTTCCTCTGATCTGGTCGCTTATCAGAGAGTTCAACGGCGAAACGACGACAATAACGGGATGAATTGGCGAGACTGTCTGTGTCGATCGAGAGTTGATTTTGTCCAAGAAAAGCCCGGGTAAAAGATGGAGGATGATCGATCTTCAGTATACTGTTGGCAGTACACCGATAGTATATATTCCAGAGTAAATTACTTCCAGGCACTTGACTTGTTTTGGTTTGAGATTTATGTTCCAGTAGCTACGATCGCAAAGTGAAGGCTGCTAAAAAAATAAAGCGGATCTCAACCGCCGAAGACAGCATCGTTTTGACGTTGACAAAAACTTTTGGTGACAAAATTTCCAGAAACAGGGACCCGCAGTGGGGAATTTTTTTTCTGGGAGACACGTGACCAGCCTGTGCCAGGGTCTTTCTCTCTCTCGCTCCAGAGGACGGGAAGGAGAAGACCCTGGGAACGAGGTTGGTGTGTATGCAGAAAATCACTCGAAAACGTAAAAATCCTCAGGTGTCAATGGGTTAATGAAGAAAAATAAAGGTCACGTGACCAGGGCTTTTGACACTCCCGGGCGAAAGTTAAGGTTAGGGATAGTTCAAATCTAGGGTTAGTGTTAAGATTCTAGGGTTAGAACAATTTCTAGGGTAAGGTGTAACTTGGCTCAGGGCCAGGCCTAACTTGGGGTTAGGTCCCAGGTTTGAGGTTGACCAGGTCACGTGATAGGCAATAGTATCAAACTTGATCACCCAAGATGAACTGACCCTCGACAACTGACTGTCACCAGCTGTTCTAACTCCACCTCTTATGTCTAGTTTTGAAAATCACCACCCCTTGAAGTTGGCTTTCATGCAACTTTCACCTTTGCACTAAATCTAAATATTGGCCAGCAACTAGTACCCTCCCCCCCCCCCCCCCCCCCCCCCAGATCTTGATGCATATGCCTGTTTTCAAATTAAATAGTATTTTATTTTAATGATTGGTTAAAACACAAGTTAATGTTTAATTTACAGCAATTTTTTGTGTACCATTGGGGTATATAAAATGCATTATTGCATCTGCAACGTTTTGCTGTAATTCAGTGAAATTAAAACCGTCTGTGTTTAAATATCTACTATTTAAAAATATTAACAGGTTAAAATATCGACCCCATTGCGAATTTAAAAATGGTAATTATGATAAAAACAAAGCAAGATTTTCAAGTTTATTATTTTTACACATTTAGCTTACGATGTGCGAATGAGTCAAACGCTGTTTATAATAATAGTGATCAAGAAAAAGAACTATATTTTTATTTAGATGTTTTGCTTGAAAGCGCTAAAAAATATATGAAAAGAAAATGCGACACTAAATGCCTAAATGCGCTAAATGAAACAGTCAAGCAAGCATTTAAAAGTTTGTAGCTCTAAGATACATCTGTTGTATTTAAATTGGTGTGACCAAGCCTCTAGGATCCGATGTTGTTCGCTTGAAAGGATGCATTATTTGGCACACAGTGGACTTCCCACTGCCGTTTTCATGATTATCCTTGTTTTCTGCCTCGTTGTCTCATTAATTGATCAACCTTGATAGTTCTTTCGGCCAGTCTGAGATGTCGATGGGCAGCAAATCGAAAAGAACGAACTAACTTTAAATTGTATTTTGTGCCAAAATGCGAGATATTTGGCATCCACTTCGAAGTTAGTAGCCATTTGAACGCAAAGGAATGAATTTCAGGACTGCTATTTGTTTCAGGTAGTATTATAAGTCACAGATATGCAGCTAAAATAACCACTATCGTACATTGTCTTAATATGAATAACAAAGAAATAGTTAAGAAATAATTAAGGTATAAATAACTAATTTTAGTGAGCTCACTAAGATAAAAATCAACATAGACTGATAGTTACTTTTCAAATAATAAGTCTGCTCAGAAGGTCTGCGGGGCACAATGAGCAGGCCTGGTAGGAGGCCTGTCAATTCCTGTAATAGTGCACACGTGTGTCTGCTGTCACTGGCGAGTTGCTAAATTATGGGACTTTGAGTTAAATTAATTTCAATAAAAAATGTATAATTATGACAAACACTTCCAAAAATAGATGCACAATTCGAAAAATATTCGCGAAAGCGAATATTTCCGTCGCGGGTACCCTGTGGTTTTAAATATTTCTATTTTGTATGCATTTATTATCTTTTTTATAGTTAATAACGTTGTTCCGATTACCTAAACCGTGAATTGTGTTAGTTTTTACATATTGAACGAAATAATTGTGAAAACAAACGCATTTTTACAGTGCGTTTAATACCACTCAACGTGGGCACCCTGTGGTAAAAGCTTGACATCTTTACAGCTAAATTTCGGGATGTTCCACCGAAGGGATTTTTTGGGATTTTTAGTATGTTACTTAGGCCACCTCAAACCTTTATTTAGCAATGAAATAAATTCTGTTGCAATTAGTTTGATCTGGAGCCTAAAATTTTCGTAGATTAACTGGATTACTAGCATTTTAAGAATTCTTCTTCTGAGTTTTATAAATGCAGAGCTTCTTTATGTCAAAAAAATACTCAGTGATGAATTTTTGTTGAGCGAACAGAAATAGGTCAGATACTCGTCTGCTTTGCACGTGAGCATTCGCCTGATGTCAATAACAAACCAATCAGCATTCGTTATTTTGAATGAGGCTTCCGTTGGAAGATTCCAATAATCAATTTTAAACCTGAATTTTGATTTCAATGGCCGTTTTTATACTAGAGACGCATTATCCGTCCAGACGAATAATGCGTCTGTCATGTTATGCGTCTAGTGTAAAGACGGGACGAACAACTAGAGACGCATTATCCGTCTGGACGAAATTGGGCAAACATTTGTAGTTCATCTGGTTATGCGTCTCTAGTATAAAGACGGGCACAAGACGCATTATCCGTCTAGACGAACTATCTTTCGAAATGCGTCTTGAACGACGCACTACGAAAGATAGTTCGTCTAGACGGATAATGCGTCTTGTGCCCGTCTTTATACTAAAGACGCATAACCAGACGAACTACAAATGTTTGCCCAAGTTCGTCCAGACGGATAATGCGTCTCTAGTATAAAAACGGCCAATAATGCAATCCGTTCCCGATTAATGAAAGTCATTCCCAAATAATAAGCGAACGCGCTGAGTATTTTGACTGTAAAAGTCATCGCTGAATCCTGAAATCATTAAAAACGCAGCACGGTGAGCCATTACCCATCCTCGGAGACCCAGGGGCAATAAGTTGGGGCGCGACGAAAATCGGCATAAGTTTTCAAGAACGGCGAAGAGAGCCCCTGGGAACTGATACTTACACGAGTATTTCGAAAAGGCCGCGCAAATGCAGGCTCCTGATTGGGCAGAAAAAAACCTTTGTATTATTCTGCCCAATCGGCGAGCAGCAGATCTAGAGTCAATTTCGTGTGTTCTTACACGGCGCTTGTTGCTGTTGTTGTTCGGTCGCCATTACTTGTCTGGTTCGTACACCAAGGTTCTGCATGCGAGGGAAATTTTCATTTTAAGTTTCGTCAGAGATCCTAAACGTTCGAGAAATCATTCTGAATGTCAGCAGCAAAAGACTTTACAACATCCAACGGGAAAATTATCTTTTGGACCGATCAAAGGTATCGTAAATACTTGCTTGTTTATGGGCGAGTTGATAAGTTTTCGATTTTAAACTTTCTGAGCTTTTTGGTAGGTAGAATTTTCCCCTTACAGCGTTCATGGCAACTGAAAATTTCCCACACTGCGTGCATTTTTTTGGTGCACGGGCCAGACAAGTATGCCGACCGGCCGCCGGTGCATCGTACGGTCCTTTACGCTTACTTTCGCGCGCAAAGTGTAGGCTATGTGTTCCCCATAGCATGTGTAGATATTATATATGTTCGTTTTTGGAGATGTTTTAGATAAAAACGAGCTCTCTACGAATCACAATGAATAGTACTAGAGATTGCTGTCGTACATGTGGTCATGAATTTGTTGATAAAAAGAGAAAGAGAAATATTACTGGCGAATTCGCAAAGATATTTGAAGTTGTTCTGAGTGAAAAGTTAAGCGAAGATGATAGCCTACCTCGTGCAGTTTGCGATAAATGCAAATACCAAATAGAAAAGGTATGGCGACAGTCCAATAGTGTCAGTTTACAAGAGCCCTCCGTTCAACAGCTATTAAAGCGAAAACATCCAGTGTCCCCTTTGACATCTACCAAAGGTGATGATGAAACAGTTGCTAACATTGAGCGCAAAAAGAAGGGTCATAGACTTGTCTTTGATTCCACCTGCTCTGGACTGTCGTTGACAGGATATGTTAATATCCAGCCCAAATTCCCGGAAGTTGCATCTGCTCCCATTGTTCCATGTCCCAGTGGATTACCATCTGTTATTGTTCACCATCCACAAAAAATTGTGCATACTGTTGCATCCCAAACCTTAAAATCAAGTTGTCAGTGCCGGCCAAGTACAACAAAGGGTACAAGTGTGAAGGTAAATACTAAAATAGTCAGCACGTTAAATATTAGTAAAGTCCACCCTGGTATTTAATAGGGTGACCTTTCCTCAAAGTGGCTAATAAATGACTGGCAGCTAGCCATTGACAGTCTTCGAAACACTAAATGACTGGCCAGCAGTCCAATATTTTTTATTAGCCCATCCTGGCCCCCTCACTGCAAACCTCTTATACGTGTATAATGCATTTGATTTAATTTTTCAAAATGCCGCACTGGTTGGTGCCTCACCAAGCGACATCTTCCCCACTTTTTTTGACTATTTACATTCAAATACTTGACGTAAACTACCATAGCTTGCATTAATTGTCATGATCGTCTGTTGGACAGTACACCTGAAATAATTAATTTGCATTATTAAATTCTTTCCGATTATGACCAACAAAAGTGTTTTGTTGATAGTCAAATGCTTCTGACCACGTTGATCATTCAAATTTTCCAACTAGGAGGAGATGACTTTGCGGGATGGTTGTCTTTGGAACTGACTGATACGCAAATTTGTCAAGAATATCGAACCACTGGTCATTTACTGTTTTAAAGATCTGGACTGGCTGCAGTCACTTAGCCGCAGTTTAGAGCCAATACTAGTATCATGTAATGGTTGAAAGTCTTAATCACGTCAGTTATTAAACAATCTCAAAAATGGTATTTTTGTTTGGCATTTTTTGGTTCTGTTACATGTAAATTAATTATGTGTACAAAAAAATCCAAATCAAACATCATTTATTAGAACACTGATGTTATTAATAATAAATTTACAATTAGGAAAATTTAATTTGCTGTTATAATATAGAAGTTTTCATGTCATATGATATTAATTATATACTGGTAAACCTTTACTCTAAAAGCTTTGTTATGAGCAATAACACATTTATGCAAAATTTAAATGGTTCATGAATACTTTCCTATAAATTTTTGTTTTTAAACTCTGCTCATGTTGTGGCCTGTGCAAAAGTGTTGTCATTTTAGTGAGATTTGATAAAACAGTAATACATTAAGTTAATTTTGCTGTTAAATTATTTCTAAACCAGGTAATTGCACAATTTAACTCCAAAACTGTAACAAGAGAGCTACCCAAAAGCCTCAATAGCCTAGGAATTGCCCTGTGCTTAAATCGACCTTGTTCAGGAATCAGTTTGGCTGCTTTCAAAAACAGGAATTTGAGGAATGCATTGATCAAACGTACCTGCCTGCAAATCAACAAGGAGTGTAAAAGGCTTGAGAAGAAATCTGTGTTAAAGAAAACTGCTGTCAATGACCTCAAGCATTTCCATTGGAATACAGTTCTTAAGGAATGGCATCAGGAAGCCCCAACATTTTACAAAACCCTTAAGGCCATAGCAATGCCCCCCACAATTTCAAGGAACCAAAAGAAGAAGCAATCACTGAAGCCTTTCATTGGATCAGCTGGTGCAATTTTGCTTAAGGGACGAAATACAAGATTATGTGCTGTACAACACCTTGTTGGTCTGTCACTCTTTCTAGGGCGCACACGAAGGAAGGTAAATAATAATTATTAATGACTTTGTATTTGTGAATACAGCATTACATGTACATGTAGACAGATCAAGATTATGTGCTGACTGTGCAACACCATGTTGGTCTATCACTGTTTCTAGGTTGCAAACAAAAGAAACTCTATATAACAATTTGAATTATGTTAAATGCTGTTGAATTGTTAATAATAATAATTATAGTAATAATATTTAAAGCCAGGAAGGCTCTCTCACCTACTGGTGATATTCAGAGGGGTCCTGGTTTAAAATAAAAACAAAAAATTAATAAAGGAAGTTGATTCTAAAAGTTATTAACTTGCAGGTTGGTAATTGATACATTTTAACATACATGTAGGGGTTTTCCAGACTACAGAAACTTGGAATGAGCGTTTGCAAACCAGTGACCAACCGAAAAATTTTTGAAATGGCCAGTGGTTACAACAAGAAACTAAAGGCATGGAAAGCTGGAATAGAGAAGAAGAAAGAGGTACATTATTGTCAATTTTTTTCTGGTAATTTTTCTGGGGAAGTAGGGTATGTAGGGGCGTTAAATTTACAGGTAATCTGTAATGTTTTCCCATTCTGTCATTTTTGTATACTTAATTACCAATTTTTTTTATTTTTATTAGTTTGGTGACTAAAATTGAAATTACTAAGATCATTTCTGTCATAAATATATATTTTGCCTGTTACCATTAACCAGCTTTTTGCCACTGGCCACTTGATAATTTGAGCTCATCCTGGTCTTAAAGGCATTCTAATTTGTAAAAAATGATTCATGCTTTTTTTTTGTATATACTCTTTTGCAAGAAAAAATTCCTAGTTTCTTTACTTGTTATTAACTGAAGGTACTGCAAGTTGAAACACTTCTTCCTGTTGAGAGAGCAGAAAGTTCCACAGCAGACACCCCAATCGACAATCAACATGTTGGTAAGTTTACATGCAACTTCCATCTTGCAAATGTACATGTACTGTACATGTGATTATTTAAACCTACATGTCAAGTCTAAACAACCACATCGTGTCATTAAATTTAACTACATGTAATCACAAAGCCTGAAATTATTTAAATTAATCTTTGGTTTTACATTTTACTGCAAGTTGAAACACTTCTTCCTGTTGATGAGCAAAGAGTGGAAAGTTCCACAGCAGACACCCCAATCCACAATCAATATGTTGGGAAGTTTAACTTCCATCTTGCAACTGTACATTTGATTATTTACACCTACATGTACATATAGTCTATTCAAACTCAGTATGCCATAAAAATATTTAACTAATCACAAAGCCTGATTAATTAATCTCAAACACCCTACTTGATCTCAAACTAAACCTTACAAATGTGCATTTCTCTTGAAGGTTTTTTTTAGTCATTTATTATAGGCTATTTCAAACTGTTTTTTGCTTCCAATAAGAGTTCGAGATATCAGTGTTCAACTATATTTCCCTTTGTGTCACTTATGAAGTTTGAACCACCTCCTCATCCCTCTGAAAATTCCCCCCCCCCCCCCCCCCCCCCAATGACCTTCCTTGGAGTGAGTATGGATATAGGCGCAGAAAGGGGACTTGGAAGGTCGCACTTTGCCATTTTATGTGCTTCGGATGAATTCCAAAACCCTCCTCTCCTTCCCCTTTCTGCAGTGCTGCTATGCAGGCTGGGATATTTTCTGCAAACACACATTGCCAGCTCTTTACATCGACTTTTACCTACAATGATGTAGAACTGTTCCTCAGTAATAAAAGTACTTTTCATTTTATTTTCTGACCTGTAGACTGTACAGATAGCCCACATAGCATTGATTCCAGTTCTGTAGTGTCATGTGACTCACTTGTCAGTTCTGAAGCAACAGACTCAGAAGACAATGATGATTCTGGTCCAGGAAAAAGTATGCCAGTGGAGTACACCAGTGAAGTGTGTGACTATGGGCTAAATGGGGACAATCTGGACTGGCTCAGAAGACCCTCCATCTACTCTAAGGATAAGGACACCGAGTCTGTACACTGGTTTAATTTGCTAGCTTATAACAACCGGGTAGTTGACTGGAATTTGAGTGATAAAGAGCCAGTCAGAGATATAATGGAGTTGCCCAATTCAAGTTTCTTGCCCTCCCCAGATGATCATACAAAACTGAAGAAAGACTTTGTGCTTCTAGTGCTGCGCATCCTTGTCAAGAATTGCAAGTACTTCAGTCAGTTTGCTCGTCTGATCCCTGCTCACATTCCACACCAACACAGCAAGGAAATGAGCCGGCAATCTCATATTGTAGGTTAATGTGTGTACAGAAGGGAATGACGTTATAGCTCTGCCAATTCCAAGCCTGACTACCCCGCCCCACCCCCTTCCCCAGGCAATGTTGGGCATTTTGCAAGTCATCATCCACATGGTGGGACATTTGTTACTTTTAAGGCCTACATGGGGTGGGGCATCAAATTTTGTCTAGTACATATTAATAATTATGGCAAATGCTCAAGAAATGTTGGGGATGGGTGTCAGGCTTGGAATTGGCAGAGCTTACATATAGCTCATGATGAAACATTATAACAGTAGTTGACATACATTTGTTATGGTCCTCATAGCCAGGATTTGACATACTTTGGTTGGTGTTAATTATGTTAGATAACAGAATAAAAACTCTGTTTACTTATTAATCCTGGATTGGAACTAATCTTCTACAGGTTGAACTAGACACAAGTGGTTATGGTTTTATTATTACAGTGTATTTAACACATTGCCCTTAATTTTTTTCACATATTATTACATGTAGGTACATTTGGGTCTCATGGAAAAAAATGAGAACAAGATTCCTGAGATGTTGGGAATTTTGCAACATTGCAATGAAGAGTATGTCCCCACTGACACAGAGAAGACAAAAGCTCTCCACAAGATACATCTACTGTAGGTGGAGACCATTTAACTGTTGAGCGTGCAATCAGTGCTGTGAATGCTGTGGCAGACGCTGACACCCCGTATGAGAGACTCCAAGGCCTTGTATTGAAGCACGAAGATTTCCACTGCGAAATGAATTTTCTACAGGTGATAATTTATACAATATTTAATTTTTGAATGTTTTTGCAAATAGATGTACTGATCATTTTACATGTTACAGAAAAGTAAGTACCCGGTAAAACCAAAAGCCAAAAGGTTTTATTTCTTTTTGTTCAAATAATCAGACGACATGTACTTAAAGCCAAAAGGTTTTATTCCTTTTTGTTCAAATAATCAGATGACATGTACTTTTAGCAAGGGGACCAATAAGTTAGGGATTAATAATGTTGTAAATGGATTGTTGTGGATTAAATTTCCATTGTTTTTCTTCTATTTCGGTTATGATAATAATTTTCATTACCTGAAACAAAAATAAAGACAATGGAAAACAAAAATTAATTGAGCCAAAATCACATTTTGAACCATAACAGATGATACGCATCTGCATCCTTTCTACATGGTTTGCTCTTCACAATGTCAAATAAAACAGGCAGGTGCATGTTTTTAAAAAGTACTGGATTAAATAGGGTGTGTGTGGCATTTTACTATTTGCACTCTTTCCAAAGGCTGCACAGCTTGGGAATTTTGTACATTCAAGCTGACTCCAACATGGGGCATTTGTAAAATTAGTCTGTGAAAAATAAATGACAAATACCCATCAAATGTCAGGGCAGATGGTCAGGCCTGGAATTGACAGAGCCATGTAACTGAGTTATAACCTAAAAAAAAAGGTGAATAAATTTATCAATTGGCAAGTTATAACATCTTGACTCTGCAAAATAAATTCTTTAAATCTGCAGATGCTGTTTGATTATCTTTATAAAAGCCAGTCTGTTGGAGACTTGGGAACTTTGTACCAACTGAAGGCAAGGCTAAACAGAAAAGATGTGAATGAGAGAGTAAACAAATCATATCATGGTTGTGATGCTTTCTTCAACACTGTTGTGGATGGGTATGTAGTGTATGCTGCAATGGAATTTTTTGGCATGCAAACCCCCAATAGTAATCCCAGCTTGAACACAATGGAACATCCTAACAGTGATGAATGTCCAGCAGTAGTACAGAGACAGCAGTTGTTTGACAGGGTTGAGAAACTTGTGGAGAGGTATGTTCTTCTTGAGGTACAACCAACAGCAGTACTCTTCAGTGAAGTAGAAGAAGCAGAACAACCGGCCTCACATTACGATTGCAGGTACCCAGAATGCAACAGACGCTATCAACATCAAAAGAGAAGGAACAACCATGAAGTGTCAGTACATGGACTAACCATCACAAGTCATGAGCAAGAGGCAAGGAGTCCTCCAGATCCATGCAAAGAAGATGGAGTATTTAATTACTCACATAACATTGTGAAGACCGGTCTGTTGTTTAAAGATTTCCAAGATGCGATTAAAGAGGGTGATGGTGCAAGAATAGAATACCTGTGGAAGTTCATGATGCTTTTATTTAAAGTAACTGGGAAGACAAAGTATGCTTTAGCAGCAGTGCGACTTCATGCACAGCTACATGCCTTACTGACCCCTCAAGAGGCACATTGCCTTCGTTGGAATCATACTATAAACCTGAATGGTGGGGTGGGAAGAAATGTAGCAATTGATCAAGCTATGGAGCATTCTATTAAAGACACCAAAGAATTGATGTATGGGCAAGGTGCAAATCTTTCTTTCCCAACAGCTCAGAAGTACAGCAGGGCAAGTGATGACGAGAAGTTCACAATGAAGAATTTTGACAAGGAAAACAATGTCCGCAGAGAGTCAACAAAACACAAAAGGAAACAAGATGAAGACATCCAAATTACAGTCGGCATTCTTAAGGAAATCAATGCTTTCAGTGAGGTTCCTGGGAGAACACACACTGGGATTGGATCTCTCCCAAAAGACCCAATCTCTGCACTTGATTTTGCTGACTTGAATGCTTGGTTAACCAAGCACAAGAAGAACTGGATACATTTGCCCTAGTTGACTTCATTAGTAACTCTTTGTACCATTTAAAAGTTGATTTACAGTATGTTACCTATGGATCCCAAACTTTACTGCTAATTAGTTGAAATCAGTCAAAGACCACAGATAATTACTGGGTTTTCAAGAAAAGAAGAGAGTTACATGTATGCAAATGTGAAGGGGGTTTAATTAAGTAATGATCCGCATAAGAAGGATAGCGCCAACGGCAATGGAATGTCAAAAACGATGGAATGTCAAGAATTTTCATTGTTAAAACTAGTGATCTCATTGGCCTAGACTCAAAAACCGCTAAAAAGTTAAGGTTCAAGGTGCATTTTGTCTAATTTTTTTTAAGGTTTCAAGTAATTTGAGACCCAATCGCACAACATACAATTTTTAAAAGAAATTGTATTTGGGGAACTTCATCAAAGAAGCAAAATTATTAGCTATTGTCTTCTGCTATTCTGATTGGTTAAGCACGAACATTTCCTAAAATTTATTTGACGCAAATGGATTTTCTTTATTTTTATAATGAAATATAATTATTAACCATCAGGTCCTCCTCTATTCTTGAAATCAAAGATATTCTATGTGGGAAAGAGCCAATGCCGCAGAACAATGAAGTTTGCTATCGTTCTTATGTGGAACAATACTTAACTTCTAAATTAACTTTTAAACAATTTTTGCTCTTAACTAAGAGACTATAGACTATTTTAAGAAACATCATGCTGGGTAGGTGCTTGAATTGGGTTATATATCAATGTCACTAGTCATCATGTTGCCTAAAAACAATAGCAATTTATACCTGGGAAATCAGAGCACTGCTATAATCCTTGAATAGTATTGAACATATTCATTGTAGGTTATTTATTTTTACATTTAATATTGTAAAAACAGGAATCTGGACATCCATTAGTATTAAAGTGTTAAATGAGTCCACATCATGTTGTCACAGGCTTGCAGATACCACATGGGTTGAAATTTTAAAAATACAATAAAGGCCTGTTCAAACGGTTTCTAATTTTGCCCAACATACAACATAGAAATCTCGCACAAATGTCAAGCAAAAGTCGAACAAAGTTTGAACCAATTTAAACTTCATTCGACATACAACATACATTTAACTTTTTTCAATGCTTTTGACAATGTTGCATACATGTACCTGTTTAAATGCACCCAACATTCGTAATACAAACAATTGGAATTTAGATTATTACTGCCTGGTAAAAGTCAAAACCGTTTAAACTGGGTTTAAAGTATACTAGATTAAAGAATTAGAAGCCACCTTGATCGGACTTCTTTATAGAAATACAAAAATGTAATAACATACATGTAGCTACATTGTATAACTTAATGTAAGTCATTTACAGATTTTTTTACTGCTGATCAGGACTTTCATCTTGTTGTAGATCTGTAAATACACTACATAGACAACCATATACTTTGAAGGCATATTGAACACTCCATACAGGAATTTGTTCAATGATGTCATCAACATTAAACAAAAACTCACACTTAGAGACTGTATCTTGTATTATGCGGTCAGAGAAGCATGTTACCTGATCAATATTTGTGAAAAAACAATGTTGATTTGATTTCAACACTTCCTGGCGCATGTTTTCCTGGCACTTTTTTAGCAGAACTTCCAGTGTTTTTCTTTGATCTTCACTTACACTTCTGGTCTTTAAGACATCATCGGCAGTCGCAAGAGACGTCATCTTTGATACCATACTTCCCAAATTTCGTTTACAATCATTTTCACAGTCACATTCTCGAGCACAAACATCGCAGCATATATGATTCGTCTCGGTGAGATTACTGGTATCTTCAAAAAATGCCATCATAAGTTTTCTTCGACAAGAGGTAGACTTAACATATTCCAACATTTCTGGTTTACATTGACGTAGTTG
The DNA here is from genome assembly GCA_024195265.1 of Dendrophyllia cribrosa. Taxonomy (NCBI): domain Eukaryota; kingdom Metazoa; phylum Cnidaria; class Anthozoa; order Scleractinia; family Dendrophylliidae; genus Dendrophyllia; species Dendrophyllia cribrosa. The sequence continues at coordinate 53,561,435 of JAJLRJ010000001.1, forward strand.
TCTTCCATGGAATAATAGAAGGGCCTCTGATTCTTGACCGTCTCTACCAGCTCTTCCCATTTCTTGGACATAAGATTCCAGGTCACTGGGAGGTCCATAGTTGATAACATTGTACAGACCCTTAATGTCTACACCCATACCAAGAGCATTTGTTGCAATAACAATTCTCACATTACCATCAGGATCTTTGAGTGATTGCAACACATGCTCTTGGATGGAGGGTGAAGTACCACTATGGTACATTGACACCATTCGGTTCAGAGACTTCTTCTCAGCACCATCTGGGTAATATGCCCTGTCCAACAAGGTACTCATGAAAAATTGATAAATTTCACCACAAGTTTTGTAATCTCTGACATATACAAGTGTTCGTGGACATCCAATTCTCTTTTGTTCTAATTCCCTTGCAAGCCACATAAAATTAATAGAAATGTCAGAGGTGACCTTTAACACAAAAAGTTTGATATTTTTTCTGTTGGGACTAACTATTATTTCAAGGCATCTGCTTAAACTCAAACTTTTAATAATTTTCTTCCTTGTTACAGCCGAAGCAGTTGCTGTAAGAGCTAAAACTGGAACTTGTTGGGGCAAAAGGGACCTGATCTCGTCAACAAGACCACACCACTTCCTGAAGGGTTCGTTTTCATCCTTCTTTTCACCCCTAAAAAGAAAACAAATCAACATTGTTGTAAATTTTTAAATGTGTATATAGCATTCTACAGTATATATTTACATGCAGCATTAATAACTAAAGTGCATGTAAGAGTTATTCAACTGGACCAAGGGGATATGTGATATATTCCCCTGCTTGTGGTGTACCTGAGGGTACGCCACAAGCAGGGGAATATATCACATATCCCTGAGGGACAGGTGAATAACATGCTTATTTTTCACCTTGTGAGGTTTTCTAGAACAAAGAAACTATTAATTTTTCGGATAGTAACATTCAATTCAAGTGCAAAAAAGCATGATTCTGAGATGATTTGTTAGACCCGCTTCAATGCATGTAAACAGAAGTATTGGTATGAAGCCATTCAGAGGTAGTACTAGACATTGTACTGGTCTCAGATAAGCAGGGCCTCACTTATGAAATCACAAGACCAATGAAGCTTTTAGGGGGTGTTCTTACACTGACATGTTTCATTCTGGAACAAGATGAAAAAATTATTTGTGAATTTTATCAATGAAAACACTTACCAGTGGACAACAGTATGAACTTCGTCGCAGACAACAGCAACTACATTTTGCCTGTAGTGTTGCTTTGAAAACATGCCCCTGAACCTTTCATCCCCAATAAATGCTTCTGGGCTGCCATATACAAAGTGTGCACTTGACTTCCCCTCGATTATTTCTCTGTCTTGTTTGTCGCTTTCTCCAATAAAGGCAGCTTTGAAGCCCATAGTCCTCAAGTAACTAACCTGATCTTTAACGATTGAACTTAGAGGGGAAACAACAATCACCAGTGGAAATGATGGTACATCGAGGCCCTGGGTATTCAAAGCTTTAAAAACGCTTGGCAAAATCTGAAAAGTCAAACTTTTACCAAATCCAGTAGGTAGCGCCGCAAAAACATCCTTCCCACGCACAACATTATCTACAACTAATTTCTGCTCGGGTTTCAGATCTTCAACGCCTGGAAAAAACTGCAAACTTTTGGCAATCGCTTCCCTAATTTGGCTTACGTCAACCATGATATGATCAGAAAACTGTTGAATAGTACAGCCCACATTAAAGCCTACACTTTGCGCGCGAAAGTAAGCGTAAAGGACCGTACGATGCACCGGCGGCCGGTCGACATACTTGTCTGGCCCGTGCACCAAAAAAATGCACGCAGTGTGGGAAATTTTCAGTTGCCATGAACGCTGTAAGGGGAAAATTCTACCTACCAAAAAGCTCAGAAAGTTTAAAATCGAAAACTTATCAACTCGCCCATAAACAAGCAAGTATTTACGATACCTTTGATCGGTCCAAAAGATAATTTTCCCGTTGGATGTTGTAAAGTCTTTTGCTGCTGACATTCAGAATGATTTCTCGAACGTTTAGGATCTCTGACGAAACTTAAAATGAAAATTTCCCTCGCATGCAGAACCTTGGTGTACGAACCAGACAAGTAATGGCGACCGAACAACAACAGCAACAAGCGCCGTGTAAGAACACACGAAATTGACTCTAGATCTGCTGCTCGCCGATTGGGCAGAATAATACAAAGGTTTTTTTCTGCCCAATCAGGAGCCTGCATTTGCGCGGCCTTTTCGAAATACTCGTGTACTGTGTAAGTAAACAAAGGAGACTTTTGTCGCGCATGCGCATAATCGACCTTGAAATGAGGTGAATTTTATTCGAAACGCGGGAAAAGAAGAAACGGCTGCCATCGCGTCGACAATATTGTCTTTCATACAGTTTTGTCGTTTGTTTGAAGGAAAACGACGCGATAACCATGAAAACTGCTTTGGTATTTGAAAACTTTGAGTATCGTTTATAATTTGTGCCCGAGACTACTTCAGCATAAAGGAATGGCATGGCAAGGGATCGAAAATCTAACGAACCCGACTTGTCAAAAACTACCACGATCAACGAAGAAACGTTCGAGACACAGGGAGACGTTTTGCCTTCCTGTCACTTCCCTTCGTTGTTATCAGAGTCTTCAACGTAAGGAAAAGTGCTGTTTGCCAATAAAGTAAGTTGCACTTGACTTAAAATGTTTATTTTTTTGGTGTATTGTAGGATAGTTTGCGCTTGAAACGAAAACAAAGCTAATCCTTTTTCAAGAGAGAATATAAAAAATGCGTCTGACTCAAAAATGACATCTTATTTTACTTTAAAGATTTCTAATACTTAAAAAAAGAGAAAGAAGTCAAGGTAACACGTTAAAGTTTTTTTCAAAAAACAATTAAGGTGACAGTTTTTGCCTTAAAGCGAAAACGTTTTTCCCAAACGCAAGCATTTACCCGCCCCGCAGAAACAGAGAGAGCAAAATATTTCTAAAAAAAAAAATTGGCTTATAGCATTCGGACTTTTGTCGTGGGCTTTGGTACAAGAAATCCCTTTTCCTGGTAACAGTTTATTTATCAAGAAAGCGGCTTGTGAATAGAAGCTAATAATTAAAATGGCATGGCTCATCACAGAGACCAACACGATGCACGCTGTCAATTTACAAACCGACAAATTTTCGTCCCGATAACACCCCAAGTCTTCCTGAATCCTGTTAACTATTTGGTTAGTTTGACGTCTGGGAATGTCAGTCCTGTAAGAATACGAAATATCCGATGTTTTCACCGATCCTTTGATCGCATTGCTTTCAATTGTGTCATTACATGTCTTTGGAATGATGCGCGTGCAAACAATTTTGAGTAACAGAACTCAAATCTTGTTGGTAACAAGGTATTCTCCTGTCAAAATATTCTTAAATAGTCTGTGGTACAGCGATCGCTTTTAATCGATAGGAGATCAATTATGGAAGAATTGAAAGGCCACAACATAAGAAACTTAAAAGTGGCAAGGCGCGCTAAAACGAGCAATGAAAGCGATCCGATTGCAACATAAAAATTAGACTCTAGACAACTCGTCTCATTTTTGCAGTGATTTTGGGCCTGAAAATCTGCAAAAAGCGCGCCTTGAAAGCTGGTTTTAAAATAAAAATATATTCATAAATAACATGTAGAAATTTAATAACAATAATCAGACTCAATTTTTTTGTCTGTATTCATTATTTAATCATTATTGTTACAGTATGTACATGTCTACATTACTATTTACAATCATGTGCATAACAATTGCTCTACTTTCTTTACAGTGCAGGCTTCTTTACAGTGCAAAGCTGGTTTTAAAATAAAAATATATTCATAAATAACATATGTAGAAATTTAATAAAAATAATCAGACTCAATTTTTTTGTCTGTATTCATTATTGCATAATTATTGTTACAGTATGTACGTGTCTACATTACTATTTACAATCATGTACATAACAATTGCTCTACTTTCTTTACAGTGCAGGCTTCACATTAAATATTTACTTACAGTATATGTACATATATCAGAAAATTTACAAGAGGTACATACAAACGCTTTCTTTTACTTCCAAACTGGAAGGAGGCAAGCCAGTTGCCTATACACAATTGTGACCAAGAAGTTAAACTTGGGTCTACCGTGAACAACTCCAACCCTTTGTGGGAAGGATATTTTTTGAAGGAACATGATGACAGGGACATTCCACTTTTCAGCCGCACCCCCTCCCCCCAAGGAAGGCATGTTTTTGCAAGGGAGGGTCGACAAAAAATCAACCCTTCGGATTTCATTTTTCAAAGGGCGCGGACAATAAATTGAGGGTTCAGATTCCTGCCATCTTTGGGGGTGGGGATAACAAATGGAACATCCCACAGCACCATATCGAAGCACAATTTTTGTGCAAGTCAAGGCTATGCAATGAAAGTAATTATAATAATAAGAATGAAATAATCTGAAAGCAACAACAGTATCTGCAGGCAATATTTGGGACCATTTTTAATACTAATATCAAAAAGTGATTTTTAAATATAGTTGAACTTCATCCTCGGGCTTCCTCCTCATTCAAAATAGTGGTGCGGAGAAACCGCTATTGACAAGCCTGTCAAAATACTCTAAGAATCATGTTTTGTCATGTAACACAAGTATGATAAAATGTTGCAATGAAATGTCGTCTTTAGAGGTATGTTTCAGCCATTGACCTCCAGAATAGTTTCTTGTAAGCTGTAACCCTTTTTCTAGTAGAACAATTTTTTTTTATCAGGGATTATGTGAAAAAATACTCCATGATTCTTGGAGTATTTTTGTACTCTTGTTCAAGGGTTTCTCTCAGTCATTATTTTGAACAAGGAGAGGTTGGGACCAGATTGAAAATAGTTAACTGGAAGTAAAAAAATCAGAGTAAATTCGGCTTTTAAGATCACTTGCTTTATGCAAGGGGGAGATTTTTTGCAACATTAAATTCATCCCACTGTAAGCAATTAATGGTAATCATTCATGGAAACTCGTCACATTCATCAAAAAAAATAAATTAACTTATTTAAATCACCCACTACCTTAAGCAATGTGGACCTTAATCTCTATTCATTTAAAACGGTGAAATGACTCAAAACAACTTAATACAATATTGTTATTATACAAATCATGTATAGTTATCAATGACAGACAGACAGACAGACAGACAGACAGAGAGAGAGAGAGAGAGAGAATGAGATCAGATCGGATAAGATAGAGAGAGAGAATATATAGAAAGACAAAATTGATACTACAAATAAGCACCTCCCCTCAAATAATAGGTGCCTCCATCAGCTAAATTTAGAAAAAAGTGCATTCCCTCAAATTAGCACTTGCATGTCATCTGATCTGTTTGAAGTTCTGAAACAACTCAAAGCAGTAACATATTATCATGATGAAAAATGCAACAGATCTAATTACTAGAAAATGGATGGATGACAGATACCAGTATGTATATCAAGAGAGAGAGAGGATGAGATTAGATAGAATAGATAGAAAGACAAACATTAATAAGCGTAGACACTCAGATACCCAAATTCCATGTATGAGAACCCCCTCAAATAATTAATAATCAGTAGAATTGCTTTCCAAGAAAACTGTGTATAATACAGCAATACAGTAATTATTTAAAGGAATAAAAGATGAGATGAGATGGGTAGAGAACAGATAGAAAGACAAAAAATAAGCATGAACATTGATACAGTAAATTCATAGAGCACCTCCCCTCAACTAATAAGTGCATGTCCCCATTCAGCTAACATTAGAAAAACTGCCTCCCCTCGAATAAGCACACACATTACAACAGTGAAACAAAAGTAACATCAAAGGGAGTGGGGTTGGCAGTCCAATCCCTCCTGGCCATAAAGTCAATATACAAAGCCATTTCTTTCAATTTGCCAGGCCCAGAAGCAGCAATAATTGCCCCTGTTCCAAAATGGCTGTGGCTTTCCAAAAGACAGGACTCACCATTTGGACCTACAAGAACAAGCATGGATTTGTCTGGTGGCAAGATCAATACTGCTGCAAGCTTGTGATTTGGTCTCGCCACCTGATGCATAAGATTATCTGCAAAAAGAGAGAAACTGTTAAATTGGTACTCATCCCCACATTTTACCACTCCTGAAAAACCAAGCTGAGGATGATTGATTATCTCAGGGGCACTGTATGTTGTCTGTTGGCTGTTGAGACAGTTGTAACTCTGGTTGCCATAAACCATGAGCTGCTTAAAAACAGAGACAAATTCCTGTGGTAAGCAGCTGTTTGGTGATGGCAACACCCAGTGACTAGATGTGGAAGGAAAAAGAAAATTAACAGCACCATAAACAGCAATAATTGTGCAGGCATTACTGCCCATTTGGCCAAGTGTAACTGTTGACTGGGAAACAGAAATAAGCCATTCAGTGACATCAGGACTGACATGTGTTTCTCGTACAACAGATGGGCCCTGTAAAAGAGACGAAAGAGGTCGATTAGTGTTTGCTTGTGATTGTCTGGAACACCAATGGCATGCGCAAGGCATAGAATGCCCCTCTCTACAACATACCCGAGAGGGGCAAACTGGACAAGACTTACTTTGTGTTCCATGTAAGGTAAGCCTCTGATGCCCTTGTAGAAGATGCCCACAGGTACCACAGTGGGGAGGCCTCCGTTGGGATGAAGACTGAAACTGTTCTGGTTGAGAAGATGATGCGTTATGGTTCCTTGATGAAGATAGTGGGTGAATAGGTGGTGTTCTGATAGGAAGAGCCATTATCTGCTGGGTTAAACTTTGAAGGATTTGATCAACATTTCCATCAGTGAGAAGTTCATCATCATTATCACCATCATCGTCATCATCGTCATTTTCATTCCCGGCTGTTTCTTCCATACCCTCATTGCTGACACTGTCAACACTACCTGTATTCTCTCAAGGTTGAACAGATTTATTCGCTACAGATGATAAAGATTTTATTGCATCTTCAATTCCTTTCCTGCAAAAAGGGCAAGTATCAACTACATCTAAACAAGATAAATGAAAGGAATGCCAACAACCCTCAAAGATTTTCCAGGGTATGTCCATTGACGACTTTGTGCAATGCAAGAGATCCTGGTCAGGGTGAGGGTGGAATTGAAACCCAAGGGGCATGAGATCGATTTTCATGGGTACATCCCCAAACAATGCTGGCACTTTCCAGAAATCTCTTCTTTGCCCTGGTGTCCTGGGTAGTGGAACAGCTGGCCCAGCTGCAGTTGTGATGGAACTTAAAATGCTAACAATTACTGAAGCAACCCTGGAAAATAACGAAGTAAGTTGACGTCGGCTAAAAACATAATTCTTAGAAGGGGTGAAGGCTGCACGAAAATTTGCTTGCCTTTCCCCAGATGCAAAAATAGAAAACAGCTTCTGACGTAGTTGCTCAACAGTGTCTGATGGGCTGGTGGATTTCCTTGTTAGGCTGTGAACAAACTCAACAAAATATTCATCAATTACACTAAGAAAATTTGAATAGAAGTTATAAATATCTTTGCAGCCATTTGTCTTCCAAAATAAAATATTACTCAACCAAAACAAGGGGGCTTTGTTGTAATTCTTCCTGTGGAAACAAAAAAACATAATCCACATCCTGAAAATTGAACAGAAATAATCATCAAAGCGATTCAACTTAAACAAAATGCTGTAACTGCAAAGTGCCAAAGGAATATAATTATCTAAAATATTCAACAAAATACCATACTGAACATCTTTAACTTTAGAAAAAACAGATTTCACCACAGTCCTTATCAAAGTCCATCCTCCATAAATTAATTCCAAAAGAAATTGAATCCTCCAAGGTCGTGGCTTGTGTGCCAGTTTTCTACCTGGAAAAACAGACTCATAAACAAATTTCATTAACGGCATATAACCTAAAACAATATCCTCATCAGCATTAAGGTCCACATGCAAAGGTCCCAAAGTGGGAATGACAGAGCTGAGTGGATGAGGAGAGGAACCCAGGGGAACACTGCCTGCAGTTGTTGTTGCTTGACTGGCTTTCTGGTACACTATTTGCCTTGGGAAAAATTGGCCAGGCCAGTCAGCTGGCATTACTACAACATACTTTGAGAGATACTCTCTCATGGCAGTTTGCAAAACAAGATCGAATGCATTATTGTAATCCTGCCTACTTTTTAAAGGTGATTTAACAAAATCAATTAAATAAACATCCTTAAAAGAACGTAAAGAACGAGAATCTTGACCCTGGTAGTCATGAGTTTCCATTTGATGTCTTCCCATGACTGGATCAAAAAATGAACAGGTTAACTCTGGCATTGATGAGGCAAACAAATTAGAACTTACTTGACCAAAAAACTGATTACAACATAAATTATTTACAAGAAGATCGGCATCAATGCCACAAGGATTATGAATTAAATTAACAGAAGAAAAAGAAAAGGCAGGAGCTTCTTTAACAATCTTGATGATGATAGTTGCCATGTGGTCCACTTTGCAGGTAGCTTTTTCATCCAATGGTCATCTTATTGTGTGGATGTTGTGGTAGTCATCTATCATCAGCAGGATGGCATGCTTCTTTTCAACAGCTTCTTTGATTGCTTGATTTAGTAAATTAACATTTTCTTTGCCAATGGCTGAACAATTTCTGCTGATTACTTTGCTTGAACAACTTGTACCCAAAAGACGCTGAGTTTCAATTCCAGACTGTGTTAAATTACAAAAGTGTAAAAAGAGACCATTATCTTCTTGAAAGAAATTACATTTTTGTGAAAGACCGAAACATAACTGATATAAAATAGCAACTGTGCGTTTACGATTTAGTAAAATTCTATCCTCAGAATGACGGGAGGATGTCATGCTTGACAAAATAAAATTAAAAAGATTTGCTGCACCATGCAAGGAACAAAACTTTAAAAATTCCGCAGGCTCATAAATTGGTGGTTTTTTGTTTTTTTCACAGCGACACTGAAGGGCCTCTTGCAGTCTCCTCACTTCTTCTTTGAATTTGTCACCTGAAAACGAGGTTACAAAACAAAAGAATTATTAGGCAGTTATGTAAAAGCTCTACATTTTCACCTGCCCAAACCCAACTTTCTTATAACACATGGGAAATTACACTTTCTAGCAAACAAGCTTATAAACATTTCAATTCCAAGCTGAACACAAAAAATTACAAAACACTGTTCAGTATTAAACCTCACAACATCATCAACAACAGACATTTTGATAAATTACTTGTCTCTAACATTACATTTTAAGACTGTATAATGCATTTATGGAAAGTCATAACTAGGAAATGAGCTGTGTCTTGTCCTTTTGCTACAAACAAAAATGACTGTAATAATAATCAGTTCTGCAACATTGTTTTTTGTAGTTAACACATTCATTGCAAAGCTTTTCAAAGTCTACCACTCATTGCTTAGGAAATCTGTATTTTTCCATTCATTAAAATCTTTTGAAGTGGCCATAATTACCCCTGTCTTTAAAAATACGTGAAGACAGAAGGAATTAGCAAAGAATGTAAAAGCACTTGCGTCGGGCTGGTACAAAAGTGATGATTTTTTTAAAAATGGATTAAATCTTGCTTTTAATAAGGATGGCCCCTGGAGGGATGGTCACACAAAATGGAATATTATTATTCTGAAAATTAAAACTGGGGCTTGCTGCACCTATGCAAAAAAAATACAGCAAAACAAACAGCTTTGTTTGATACAAGGGTAGCAAATTACAAACCTATCAACCTGGGATTAACAAGACATTCGATTAATAAATTAGCTCCCTGTTTTATTAAATTCTAATAAATTATTGAGACATCAAAATATAATATTAAGCTTATTATCAAAATGACACTTAGTTCATTTGACTTTATAAAATGTTTTTCCAGTATTCAAACGTTTTCTGTGTAGTATTTGTCTTCTGAGCCTAAATTGCAGTGTACAAAAAGGTCAATGCAAAAGATGAAAACCTACCGAAAACTTCCACACACTCAGTCTCAACAACATGAGGCGGCGCCGGAAACACAGGCACTTCTTGCAAAGCTTCTTCTGTTTCAAATAAAGAGTACAAATTTTATGTAAAGGTAAAAAAAAAAAACTAAAATTAATTTTAAAAGGAGCGAAATTACTAATATCACTTTAAGCTTAATATACGGTTATCTTACCTCCTTCGGGTGACGGGACCGCCGCGGCTGAACTTTCATCCTCCCCAGACACAGTTGAAGCTCTCTTTATCTTGTGGTAGCACTTTCTGCACAACGTTTTCCCTCCCAACCCAACATATCTGCTTTTGGAACGAGTTGCTCCGCATTCAGTGCATTTGTTTCGAAACATAATTAATATAAAGAAACAATAAACTTAAATGGTAAGCCGCGGAGGAAACATTTGCTCGCTCGCAATAGCGAAGACTTCTGCAAAAACAAAAAGATTTCCCGCCCATAAAACACCCCTTGCCATTTCTTTTCCCGCCATTCTGAAAGAAGACGACGCCTGGACATTGCTATTTTTATCTAAAACTCTAGAACAAGCGATCAAGCAAAGACGAGTTGAAATCTTCCCTTCGGCCGCCATGTTTGTTTATAAGATTTCGCTCGCGCGAGCGTAAGAGGAATCTGGGTACTAGGGAAAGCATTAACCAATCAGACAAAAGTCTCCTTTGTTGTGTAAGTATCAGTTCCCAGGGGCTCTCTTCGCCGTTCTTCGTCGCGCCCCAACTTATTGCCCCTGGGTCTCCGAGGATGGCCATTACCCGGCTTATGCGCGGGAAAAGAAAAAGTCAGAGTAACACCTATTTTTAACTTGTCAGATCTACGTCATCGGGACCTTCGGTGTAATGACGTCATGGGATTTTCCCCAGAATTTCCGAGAATTCGCAAGCAGTTCAGCAAAAGCGCTTACCTTGCTTGTTTGTCTCTTCAGCTGACGAAATCGTGTTACCTTTGTTGAGATTTCGTCTTCATTATCTTCATTTGATATTTAAACAAAACTTTATATCATGTCACAACCGCAAAAGAAATCTGTCTTGCAGAAGATGAAGGACTCGTTGCATTATCTTTGGACCAGGATGTGGAGTAAAGTCACACTGAATCCCAAACTGACGCTTGCCGGCGCCTGTGGATTTATGTTGCTGGTTATTTTGGCTTTAAGTCTAGTATTTGGGCTGCGAAGTAAATCACCTGAAACTACAGGTAGGAACAGACAACAATTATATATGTCTCATGTCTAGCAAGGAAAACAATTTTTATGGTAAACCTCATGTTATATAGGGAGCTCGTGTGAGTATCGCATCTTTAATGCACTCAATTATGTAGACATCAAGCTTAATTGATGAGCTAAATATGCTTTGCTTTTCATTTGCATTTCTCTTTAAGTATATCCACCGGTCCGCAACCACACTTTATATCCATGTACGTTTTGCATCTGCTCCAGTACAATTTCGAATACGTATAAACCCTCCCAAAATATATCAGCAGCCGAATTTTGTCGCTTTCGTTTCTGGACCCACTGCATTTTTTTTTGCGCTTCTTGCAGTTAATAAATTTATTGTTAGTCAATGTATTGTCACTTTATTCAGTGGCGTTTTTAACGCGAAAGGTTACTAAAATCATGACAAAAAGCTAAAGATTGTTCAACATGTTGTCTCTATTTTAGACAATTAGAGTGAACGTGACTATTTTACCGAACAAGGAGACGATCATACAGCATTTACCGACGACAGTCAAAGTATATTTATCTGTTGAATTAGACTTCTTCGGCGCCATTTTATAAGATATTTCGAGGTGATTCTTTGCATGGGAAAATCGATATAAAATCCCTAACACGAAGAAAGCTGGAGATTGTTCAACCTGTCTCCATTTTTTGTTGCAATCTAGTATTTTTCTAATGGCGATAAACTCGCGTCAGTTTGTCGAAAAAGGACGGCGAGGCGACCAATATCACTGAGGAAGATGCATCAGCCGACGTTGGTCCAAAAATACTTCATAGAACTAGCTTTCTTTTACCCCTGTTATTTTGAATATGCTGTGCGTGAGGAAAGCTGTTAAAATTACCAAGCCACCCCTGCTAACTTTGTTGATTTTTTTCACTAGTACGGTTAATATTCGTGAACATAAAAACGTCCACCGTACCGTGGAACAGGTACACGAAATTAGCATAGATCTAAACTCCAACAGTCTAGTGTGAACATAGCCATTGCAAAGAATGTAATCAATGAAATAAGTTCCAATAAGTTTTGATATGTTTCTCGTGATGCGGTTTTAGCTTGGCCTTCTTTCCATTTACCTAACAATTGCCTTGCGCTGTTTTAGTTGTCAGTTTTGTCTGACGAAAAAGCTAATTTATGCTCTAGCAATAATCCACGCGCTTTACGACTTTGATTCCGTTTACTCTCCACAGGTGAAAAGGAAAAGCGAATATTGGCCACAGTGTCCGATTGCAGACAGAAGCCACTTTGTGATGCCAATGCGACCTGCACAGAAGATCCCATGGATAGGAATCGTTACACATGTGTCTGTAACAGTGGCTTCCAGGGAAACGGATTTGCTTGTCAAGGTAAGAGATTGTTTTAAAACCGGCAATGATAGGCTTTTTTTTTTCCCAGGCTTAGTGGAGAAGCACTGTCTGTTGGCTGTTTCGGTTGAATCCACTCTTGGTTTGGGACCTGTACAAAATAAGCCCCTTCGAGCAAACCGCAACAAACATGGTGGAAACTATAAGAATTTTATAAAAACCCGAACTTTGGTTCACTGTTGTCGTTGCCAGAATTTATTTTCACAGGGAAACGTACTATATGCTTTCCAAGTTGTCTAAGAAAAAATGAAGACTACAAAAATACCTAGAAATTATGTGACATTGAATCAATGCAAAATTTCAGTTCCCGGCCTCATCTGTAAAATGAAAGCCTTTAAATCTCAACTTCTTGAGCTTAGAAAAGGTTTCTCAGTTAAGTTTGTTTGTCCGAAATTGCCCTTGATTCATTATCTTGCTCGAAAGGTCCAAGTTACAGACTAGTCATTTGTAAAAGTTTAAATAAAGCAAATTTTGTATCGAAAAAGATGCATTTTAAAAAAACATGTCTTAGCGTGACATAAATTTGCATTAGGAAAAGACCCGAATATCGCGTGTCATGATTGATGAATTGACACGCTTTTAAGTTCAAACGCATTTGGTTAACCAAATTAAAATATTTTCCTTCTTTGCATTGCACAACTTAAAACAAGCAGTCAGGACTGCTATTAAAACACAGGTATTGTGAAAAATCGGCGATAAATCTTTTACTGTGTAACCTTGCATGAACTCTACCAAAAATGACTTTTTTTAAAACAATCTCACTGCGAATTCGGTCTTAAGTTTTAAACTATAAATACGAAAATGTGCGGTAGGCTTACACAGCAATTAGACCAATATATCGGGGAAAGCAAGTTATGACCGGCAAGCGTAAGAAACATTTATGCTATATTTCTATATAAAAAGCAGCAATATTTCTAAACGGTGTTCTAAACCAAAAATGGTAATATTATTTAAGGTTACAGTGTACCTTCAGATCGAAAATTTTTTGAATTTTTTTTTTGGCGTCAAAATAAAGTTTACAGAATGAACTTTCATCCAAAAAAACATTATCGAAAAATAGTGAAAATTGACGGCGAAATGACGGTATAACTTTTGTGGGCGGAGTTTGTTTATACGGCGATATGTTTTTCTAAGCGTTGTTTTCTCAAAGTTAATTTTTCGCTTGTAGGGGACACTGTAAATAGCTACAACTTGCATGCAAAGGGAATTCGTTCGATTTTCCTCAAATTTGGACAGAAGCTAGGCTAACATATAATCAACAAAAACGTTTCGGCGAATTTCTTATTTCCGAAAACTTTTTCGTCAAAAGCCATTTCCGTGCGATCACTCCAATTTTTTTTCTCCCTTTTTCGAAAATATTCTGTAACTTTTCACTGCAATTGAATATGGGAAATCGCCGACACGTTTTTTTAGCGCTTCGTGTCCGAAAACCCGAGAACAAATCAAATTAGCAAAATACAATAATCGCTTTGAGTTATAGCGTTTTAAAGCTGATTCGGACGTTCGAATTTAGACGTCGTAAAAAATTCGACAATTCATTTTATTACCAAATGGTTTCCATATTTAGATAGCCAGCTCTATAAGATTTAATTTGATATCTGGGTTTAGGTATATTAAGTGTAATCTTAAGACGCTAGAGCTGTTATACTGGAGACACCCCCGAAGGTACACTGTAACCTTAAAAAAGCCCAATGTGGCCAACAATTATTCCTTCCACTTAGTCCGCATTTATGTAAACCACGTTTGTACTTGAGTTTAGTCAATTGGACGTGTCCGTTTAATACATGTTTTGGACAATAGAAACGACCATTTCAGTCACCATATTCGCGTCCGCAGATTCTACAAACGAATTCAAAGGTTAATTGAAATTGGCAATAGGCCGAAACATGTGCTCTATAGTAAACGCCATCCGGGCCTTCCTTTCTTCAATGTTTCTCTGTGTTTGATTACCCCAAAAACCACTGTATACCAGATCAAGATGGTTCATTTTCAACCGAGATTGGAGAACTGAGTTTCAACTTTAATTTCTTGCAGATATCAACGAGTGTTTATCCCATGAACTGTATTCCTGCCCTTTCAACTCAGACTGTGTGAACACTGTTGGTACCTACAACTGCAGTTGTCATCCTGGATATGAAAGCAATGGACGATCATGCAACGACGTCAACGAGTGCAACCTAAACACTCATAATTGCAGTATTTATGCATTCTGTAATAACACTATTGGCTCTTATGACTGCACCTGTCTTGGAGGATTTCAAGGTGACGGGTTTTTGTGTAGTGACGTCGACGAATGTAAAACAGACGTTGACAATTGCAGTTCCCATGCATTCTGCACGAATGCAATTGGTTCCTTCAACTGCACCTGTATGTCAGGTTTCCATGGAAATGGGCGGACATGTCAAGATGTCAATGAGTGCAAAGTCAAGACTCATAACTGCAGTAGGCATGCTATCTGCACAAACAATATCGGTGCCTACAATTGCACTTGCCGTGATGGGTTTCAGGGTAACGGATGGTTGTGCTTTGACATTGACGAGTGCAAAACGAAGACTCATAACTGCAGTAGGCATGCTTTCTGCGCAAACAATATCGGTGCCTACAATTGCACGTGCCGTGATGGATTTGAGGGTAATGGATGGTTGTGTTTTGACATTGACGAGTGCAAAACGAAGACTTATAACTGCAGTCTGCATGCATTCTGCACAAACAATATCGGTACCTACAATTGCACGTGCGGTGATGGATTTGAGGGTAATGGATGGTCCTGCGTTGACGTTGACGAGTGCAAAACGAAGACTCATAACTGCAGTAGGCATGCTTTCTGCACAAACAATATCGGTACTTACAATTGCACGTGCCGTGATGGATTTGGGGGTAATGGATGGTCGTGCTCTGACATTGACGAGTGCAAAACGAAGACTCATAACTGCAGTCTGCATGCATTCTGCACAAACAATATTGGTACCTACAATTGCACGTGCCGTGATGGATTTGAGGGTAATGGATGGTCGTGCTCTGACATTGACGAGTGCAAAACGAAGACTCATAACTGCAGTCTGCATGCTTTCTGCACAAACGATATCGGTGCCTACAATTGCACTTGCCATGATGGGTTTGAGGGTAACGGATGGTTGTGTTTTGACATTGACGAGTGCAAAACGAAGACTCATAACTGCAGTCTGCATGCATTCTGCACAAACAATATCGGCGCCTACAATTGCACGTGCGGTGATGGATTTGAGGGTAATGGATGGTCCTGCGTTGACGTTGACGAGTGCAAAACGAAGACTCATAACTGTAGTAGGCATGCTTTCTGCACAAACAATATCGGAACTTACAATTGCACGTGCCGTGATGGATTTGGGGGTAATGGATGGTCGTGCTCTGACATTGACGAGTGCAAAACGAAGACTCATAACTGCAGTCTGCATGCATTCTGCACAAACAATATTGGTACCTACAATTGCACGTGCCGTGATGGATTTGAGGGTAATGGATGGTCGTGCTCTGACATTGACGAGTGCAAAACGAAGACTCATAACTGCAGTCTGCATGCTTTCTGCACAAACGATATCGGTGCCTACAATTGCACTTGCCGTGATGGGTTTGAGGGTAACGGATGGTTGTGTTTTGACATTGACGAGTGCAAAACGAAGACTCATAACTGCAGTCTGCATGCATTCTGCACAAACAATATCGGTGCCTACAATTGCACGTGCGGTGATGGATTTGAGGGTAATGGATGGTCCTGCGTTGACGTTGACGAGTGCAAAACGAAGACTCATAACTGTAGTAGGCATGCTTTCTGCACAAACAATATCGGAACTTACAATTGCACGTGCCGTGATGGATTTGAGGGTAATGGATGGTCGTGCTCTGACATTGATGAGTGTGAAACGAAGACTCATAACTGCAGTCTGCATGCACTCTGCACGAACAAAATCGGCACCTACAACTGCACGTGCCGTGATGGATTTAAGGGTAATGGATGGTCGTGCTCTGACATTGACGAGTGCAAAACGAAGACTCATTACTGCAGTCTGCATTCATTCTGCACAAACAATATCGGTGCCTACAACTGCACTTGCCGTGATGGGTTTGAGGGTAATGGATGGTCCTGCGTTGACGTTGACGAGTGCAAAACGAAGACTCATTACTGCAGTCTGCATGCATTCTGCACAAACAATATCGGTACTTACAATTGCACGTGCCGTGATGGGTTTGAGGGTAACGGATGGTCGTGCGCTGACATTAATGAGTGCAAGGCTGGGACTCACAGCTGCCACGCTCAAGCTAGTTGCTCTAACAACCTCGGTTCGTACAAATGTTTCTGCAGAAGGGGGTACGCAGGAAATGGACGAAATTGCAACGGTAAGTACATGGACAAAAATGTTCATTCATACTTTTTGTATCGAAAGTTTGTTTAAAATAGGCGTACTGTTGAGTTTTGTCTATATTCAACCTGATTTAGATGAAAACTTGACTTTTAGTATTGTTTTTTAGACGTAAATGAGTGCAGAGATGGGACATTCAAATGCAGCTTGAAGGCCCGTTGCATCAACAACCAAGGCTCATACAGTTGTAAGTGCCTCGATGGATATCGTGGTGATGGAGAGGAATGCTACGATGACAACGAGTGTAGTAAAAATCCTTGTGATTCCAACGCGATATGCAGGAATACCGACGGTTCGTATGTCTGTAGCTGTAAATCCGGTTATCAAGGCGATGTAAAGTCGTGTGCTGATTATGATGAGTGCAAAGAGGGTGCTCACGATTGCCACCAGAAGGCTGTGTGTGATAATACTTGGGGCTCATATCGCTGTGTTTGTTCTAAAGGTTATCGTGGAAATGGTCACATCTGCAAAGGTAAGGATAAGGAATCCCAATATCAATTCTTCGTTTTCATCTGCATAAGCAGTTTGATTTTCTGGCTTTAAAAGGACACTGTCCCGGCTGATATATCGTGTTTTCATGATTGTTCCTTCTGAAATTAGAGGGAACAATCGCCAAAAGTGATGATGAAAGCGCAGAAATATTAACCAAAAAACGGCTAAAATTTCAAAACTTCCTCAAGAATGACAATTTTGATTTTTTGACAGGCGGTCAAGAAATCAAATTTGATGAACGGTTATCCACTTCCATCCTTGCAATCCTGCACTATTTCTCCAACCTATTGCTCCTATTTTGTTTAAAAGAATATTTTTGTTTGATTAAGTTGTATATTTGGAGTCATTTGGTGATATAACTTGAAAATAAGGAAAGGAAAATTTTGTATTTCTGCGGGTCAGTCTGTCCTTTTAAGACCAGAGATAACATGAAATGACTTGGCAAAATTTTGAAGCCCGACGATCATTAAAAACGGAGGTATGGGGAAAAGAGTATTTAAAAAGTAAAGGACTTTGTATGCGTCCGCCAGTTTTCATTTTTAAGAAATTATTTAAACACAGCTAAATTTTCTTTATAATTGTTTCTGTTCAGTTTCGAAAATCCAAAAGACCTCCGATTTGCATCCTCTTTTACAAACTGAGTAAAAAGTACTTAAAATGCTATATCTCCAAAGCAATGTAATGTATTGACATGAAACTTATATCCATAATGTTGACAATGCTATCAAAAACTTAAGTTTGTCCTTGGTTGGCGACCACATTGCAATTTTTTAATTAAAGTTCTAAATGTTGCATGTGTTTCAAATTTGCTTTTGATAGTGTTAGCAGAGGTACACGACGGCTTCTTGTACCAAACTGCATGCGATTAAAGGTTTTTCCATCAGTCATCGAGGTGAAACTGACTAGCCAGAGTCGTCCACCTCAGTTACCGGTAGAAATATTTCAAATGCTTTAGCTTGATTTCTAAGGCATTGAGCAGCATCAGATCCTCTTTCGTTCACTATGTCGCTGACCGGGTTGCGTCGTAGCATGATGTGACTCCGTTGTTTTAAGCTTGTGAGCCCTGGTATTATTGAATTTTCTCGTTAATTATGGACCCAGACGAAAGCTACCAAAGCGAAAGTGAATTTTATTGGCCAGATAAAATATTTAACGACACAAATGAAGAAAACAATGAAGAAAACCAGCAAAGTTTCACCATGCATGGCTAACCGGTCGGCTGACATACAAAGATCGAAAACACGCTAAAGACGACGTATCAAAAAGACTTAATAAACAATGAACTAAGTGGAAGGAGTAATCAGCCGTAAGACCAATGTTATTCCTCAAAAAGGCGAGGACAAAATTGGTTTTTATGATTTGCTGATTTCATAGCGAGTGTTCGGCCTTTGTTGTTGTTTTTTACAAAGCGGCTTTTGGCTTAAAAAATACTGTAATTAGACAATCTCAGTTGCGCTTGTTTACAAAGTTTTTGACTCCATTTGATTTAAGTGTTCTTATTTTTCCGGTTCGTTTTTTCTTCTAATCGAGATTCTGTGAATTTTCATTAAAATGTCTTGCTTAAATTTGTCATTTGACTCTAGTTTTGTACTATCTTGTTGTCAATATAAATTTTAATACACGCAATTTCGCGATCGGATTTTACGAAATAATTTGGACTTTCACTACATTGCTCGGTTTGAATGCTTTTATTTCGCAGTCGTTACCTTTTATCTAAATTCTGTTAGTTTTCATTCAAGAAAACATGATTTTTAAATTAGAATAGCACATTTTAAGCTTTCGCACTGCTATATATGAGTTACGCTCGACTTTTCTTTTATACAAAAATTTGAACACAACAGCCGTTTATTCTACCGAGAGACATAAACTGATAGAAATGAGTTCACTTTGCAAAGTACTGCCGTTCTTATGTTTATGAATGAAAAAGTTGTCAATTTAGGTTTTGCACGCGTTGTGTCAGTTTTGCTCGACGCGGCGCGTAAAGACATGATTTCTTGGAAAGCTGTACAAGTATATCACGATTTTCTCGGCAAGTCGCAGAATTGAAGTAGGAAAAAATAACTAGAAATACGTGTCTCGCAGAACCTCACGAAGCTCGGAAAGGTTGCACTGCAAAATATTAGCGACGGGGGAAGAAGAGATGGAATTTCTGGTTTAACTGGAGAGGTTGGGTTGCATGACCACAGTGGCCCCGAAATTTGAGACATTGTCGTTCCCCTTCTCTTCCATTTAATTTGTACTCAGTCACCTGTCTTCCTAAAATAAAATAAATGGGAACTGGTACTGGGTTTTGAGCTGTGGGTCGCTGTCACTGATAAGGGACTTCGCAGAATTGAAGTAGGAAAAAATAATTAAGTTATTTACTGGCCTTGGTCGGTCCGTATAGGAAAAAACTGTGCCCTCGGTCTTGAGTACCGTCCGGGCCGGTAAATAATATATATATATATACGGTCTTCAATCGGCACGTTACCATGCACGTGTATCAGTTTTTAACTCTTCATTTTAACGCGTTGAATACACTGTATGAGTTTTGGTTGGAGAGAGATCCCTTTCTACTTTCTGAACTAATATATTCGCTATATCTTTGTTATTTGTAAGGTAAAAAATCAAAGGCTCCTATGGGCCAACTCGTGAATACGAAACGCTTAAAAGAAGATTCGCACACCTTCGGACCGTCCCCTGTATTTGACGTTTTGTTGCACCGACCCCAACCCTTGCGTAGAACTCTCCAGCCGCCAATGCTGTCCCGATGTGTCAGGCAGGTGACCATTACATATCGCGGGCTCAATGTTTACAGCCGATCGTGCGAGTGAAATTTTACTCAAACGCTGCAAACCGTTCAACGCGTTAAAAAGCATCGCAAAACCAAATTAAATGAGTGAGATTCCCAAGTTATGAATTCTGAGAGGATATGCGACAGTAGTTCGAGCCGTGCAGTTTATTTACAGAAACAGCATGCAATTAGCTATTGTAATTAGTTAAAACAAGTAACTTTGTTTTATTTTATTTTGTGTTATCACAGCTTCTTCTGCAAGAAAGACAGTGTCTAGCAAACTTCTCTTTATCATGGTAGTTGGTTCTATCATATCGCTTGGTATCTGAAGAACTTCATAACATGAAGCCGTATGAACAGAATTAACTGGCAAGCAAGAAAGTTGTGTTGAACTCGGTAAATTGAAACTTGGCCACTGATATCGACAGAGGAACTGTGAACAATGCAACGTTTAGTTCAGTATATTGTATATCAAAGTGTTACCAGTTACCATTTATAGCTCAGCCAGTTCCAAGCCTGACCACCAACCCTTTTTTTTCCAATAAGATGCAAATGCCCGGAGGGGATGGACAAGTTTGGAATTGACCGATCATTACTTAATTCTTGGTTTTTCCTGCTCTCCTTCACTTGTACTTTCCCACAATCAGCGCATGGAACAGGCCAACCAGCTACTTTCATGTACAACCAAAGGGAGGCTCTCCTGGATTGACATATGTGTTTGAATTTCCTTTGCCTTTGTCTCGATTTATCACAAAAAAAATGCTTTCTTCCCACTAAAGTTATAAATATTTGCTCAAGTTACGCACTTCGAAAATAATAAAACACCGCGTTTATGCTTTATATTCCAATATAACATAATTTTTCAGGCAGAATAAACGATAAGCTATTTACAGATTATAATGATGTACATTTTGAACTACCTCACTGTCTCTTCGGTTTTGTGTTTGCTCCGTAATAAGTATGCATCTCTCCTTTTTTCTGTGTATGTATATGTTTTATTTTTTTTTTTTTCTCAGGTAATTTTTATTTTTCCATTGTTTTTGGGTATGGTAATATATGCTAATGAATTTGAAACAAAGGAAAAACAAAAAAATTACCTGAAATAAAAAATTAACTGCAACATATATATGCTTTTGTTAACTTAATAAACATATTTTCGTGGCTGATAACAAAAATAACAATACTAATGGCGTCAGCTCGTACTTGAAAACATTCAACCGGCCGACATAAAGGGGAAAAAAAAATAAGGGACGAGAAAAGTGAGCTAGATTGAACAACCTAGAAAACAACTACATAATTTATATGGTTTGTTTTTAACTTGTACATTTATTTTAAAGTCTTCAAGACATACTTAACATAATATCAACTAGTAGTTTCCTACGTTACAAAATGTCACTGCTTC
The DNA here is from genome assembly GCA_024195265.1 of Dendrophyllia cribrosa. Taxonomy (NCBI): domain Eukaryota; kingdom Metazoa; phylum Cnidaria; class Anthozoa; order Scleractinia; family Dendrophylliidae; genus Dendrophyllia; species Dendrophyllia cribrosa. The sequence goes on from JAJLRJ010000001.1 coordinate 53,583,054, forward strand.
TTGAAAACTTCCCTTATCAAATAAATGTTCCCCTTCTTTATTCTTCTAAAAATGTCGTAAGACTAACGTTTCAAAATACGTACGTACAATATCAGGCATACATATAACTATCGTGCCTATTGCAAACCTGACAAGAGGCAAAATAGTTGTTGCAAAAGTAGAAATGAAACAACGAACGAGCTGGCGCTGGCATCCAGTCACGCGACCACATAATTACTACTTTATCCTACGAGTTCTCTGTAGGATTCGATATACTACTGACAACTGATGCTACAGAATTAAAGTCTTGGAATATAAGACATTTGACAATATACACACAGTAATACTTGTCTTGCATAATTAGAAAAGTAATGTCCAAAACAAAGTTTTTCAGTTCAGTTCTTCAATTATCGTTTTGCTATCTGCATCAAGGACGTAAAGGGTGGATGGTTTACACAGTGGTTGCAGTTTGAGACCATTATGTCGGTGTTTTGGGTGCCTTGGGTGACAAGTTCTCTGAATAAATTTATCAGGCTTGCTTTTAAACTTCGTGGATCATGATAGTCAGCACTGCAGTACTTATCCTTGGCCCATAAACTTTGCCAAGATGTTTACTCAGCTACAAGCCTTACATTGTACGCATCTGTGCCAAAGAAAGTAAAGGCCAAGAAAAACTGCACTTTTCTGTTTGTAAACGCGGAGCTTACGAGCGGAGTTTCGCACAGATCTGCACGAAAAGTCACATCCAATTCTCCACTGATCCTGATTGTTCCAACCTTTGGTCCCGTTTTGACGATCAGGCCAGTGAGAGGGCGCAAATGTTTTGTGTATTTACTGTCAATGAAACGCTTCGTTCTGACGTCTTTGGGTTCGGAACTCTTGTCATCGAGGTACACGAGATGGCCCATGCCTTTCCCTTTCTGCCCCAACCACATGACTGGTCTATCGGGATGACGGCATCTTCCGACGTCGTCGCGATTAATGGCCTTGATTTCTGAATTCAGGTCGTCTCTTGCATTCCTCATTATTTCACTGTAGCTGGAGGAACCCCCTTCAAGTACGTGTAGGCAGGCAATAATAAACTTGTACAAATACGAGCGCACTGACTTTGCTCTGGAGCACCAATGAAATACTTTGCTTTCTGATTCTGAGAGGGGAACAGGAATAAACGGGGCGAGCCTCACCCACAAGCGCATCGTCTGCTCGATGTTAGAGTCATGTGTCAATGCTTCGTTTAGCAATTCCATCAATTCAGGAGCAACAACTGAAAGAGAATCACCACTCTTGACGCACATATCCATTCTCATGATCACGATTTGGTGATTAATTGAACCTCTGCTGGCTCTACCGCTGTTTCGAAGATAATATAACAATTCCAAAGTTTTTTGGAATTGTCTTGGGGTGAAATGTCGACGTCCAAGGCAGGAAAGACGCATACGCCAATGAGGATACTCATCGCTGTCAGGAACACACTCCAGAGTATTAGAAGTGTCAGAAATTGCATCAATCATGAAGGGATGGGCATCTGTGGATTTGATGTAATCGAAGATGTTTCCCGTTTTGTTGTCGATGTATTCAAATACTCTGCACATCATACGAACCTCAGGAATAAAGCTGTCAACGAAATCTGGAGCTATGCTAACCGCATGTCTGAAATTTGCCACTCCTTCATGAGCCATTTCAACTACAGATTTAATTTCCGCGTTTTGCTCTATGAGATAGTTTACTTCCCGACTGTACACAACCCCTTTCATTTGAGCAAACTGCCCTCTTGTTATACGTGAATAGCTTTCGGAACAACAGATGCCTTCATCTGTGTACTTGATTGCCATAGAAAAGCCAGCAGATTTCTTTCGCCTGCTATAAAAGCGGCCCAAGTGCACTTTAAAAAATGGGTTTTCAGGAAAACGCGAAATTGCCTTTTCGAACAGCTTGATGGCATCTTCTTCAAATGGTATATCAGATATTAGTTGGGAGAAGTAGGAATCGTCAGGAAAACGACTCAGCAACACATCATTAACGACCATCTCAGACATGTGCCCGAAGAAATCAATTGCTTTCTCAGAAAGCTGACTTTTCCAATTGTCGGGGTGCATGGGGGGTGAACCTTTCGGATACGACATGGTGAGTAGATGACGCAGCATTTCAACTGCTATAAGATCATGCCTTGGCCTCCACTTGCCGTCCTCTTCCAAAAGTAGCTCTCTGGACAATTCAGGAAGAACAGACTCTAATGAAATCACCTCTCGACGTGGTGCTTGCAGTATCCCTGCAAATTCGTTGGCTGAAAGGGAGTTATGCCCATAATGGTACGCTATTGCCAAGAAAAGCATTATCTTCTGCTCTGTCGATCCAAGATCTTGAAGACAGTCTCTAACAAATGGCTCTAGCGCAGTGAACCTGTCTTCAAACGTGGTCAAAGCGTAATAAAAAGGTATTTGCAGCTCCTTTGGACCCTGGTGAAGGAGAGAACGAAGTTTACTCAGCTTCTCCTTTCTCTGGGTACTGTAAATCTCCACAAATTCTTCGGCCTCGTGGAAGTCAAGATCATCTGCAAGGCGAATTGGAGGAGTTTTCCCTGACTTCTCGGAACTCTGTAAAGAATTGTTTGATTTTTTCTGGCTTTGATGAATTACCTCCAAAATCACACAAGAAATTCTGTCATTTGACAAAATGTTAAACAAAGTGTCCACATCAAATTCGTCACTTTGAGACTGCTTGCAATCAACCAGGATAATGACAGGTAATTTGCAGAATTCCGCCAGGACCTTGATTCCTTGAGATACTTCAGCATGGCCGACGGACTTGAGTACAACGCAAGGATACTTCTCATGGTAGTCGAACAGAATTTTGCGGGCAGAAGTAGTACCACCGGCTCCTCTCTGATGAGGCATCATCAGTGTTACTGAACCTGCTCTAACTAGTAGCTCATCAACCCTGTCCTTTAACGCCTTCCAATTAGCACGTTTAACAGCATAGCCCATTTGAAGGGCATACCAGGAAATCAAACCACCACGGTAAAAATGGCAGGCGTCATCCGTTTCAAATTGTGGCGTACTTCCAACTGACTGAAAGAGCACCTCCATTTCCGCATTGATCCAACGTGATGAAGGGGGCAAGACTTTAAAAGACACTTTCTGAGAATCATCAGCTACAGGAAGTGAAAAGTCCTGGTTTGTATGAATGAATGGCGATGAACTAACAGTCTGGCAAAGTGCATTACAAACATCCTCAAGACTGATTCTTTGCACGTCTACACTCCAGTCGTCAGCAATGTCGGCAAGAGGAGTACTTACAGTATCTCCAGTGGATGCAATAACTAGATTTACTTGATTAAACAGAGACGAACCTTGGACAATTGTGAGAATCTTCGAGAGATTTTTACACAAAGTTTCTGTTTCTTTCAACGACTTCCACAGTACTAGGAAGGTGATTGGAACTGGGTGCGTCTTACCGAGAGCCAAGAAAAATTCTCGTATCCACTCCAAATTATTCTTGATGTTTCTTTTGTTTTCTGGCATACCCTCCAAAAGGATCCACGGGATGCCATTTAGTAGCACAACTGAACACTTTTTGCGATCTTCGTCAGCCGATGGTGGGAGGATTCGGCAGATCTTCATCCCCATATTTTCACAAAAGTTTTCACAACTTGCCAGAAAGCCCGTCTCAGCACTGTTCACATCAAAATCTAAGACAGCAGCCCAAGGTACCTGGGAAAAGTAGTGAATGAAGGGCGAATCTTCGTAATTTTCTGGAGAAAGAAATAAGACATGTTGAAGACGCCTATTTAGCAAGTCCACTTCCTCCTTAATAAACCTTAGCGCTGAAGCTGAGCATTGAGATGGAAAGGTAATCTTCTTATGAGCTGAGGGTGACAAGACAGAGAAAACGCCAGAACTGCCCAGGTGTTTTACAAGGCTATCAACCGTTGAATCCCACGTAAAGCTTGAATTCCACTTGTCCCAAAGAGTAGCCGCTATAGTGAATGCTTCTACACGGTCATCAAGGATGTCATCAATTGCATTTGTCCAAGAATCGACACAATCCATGCTCTCATCAGTTGAACACACCAATTTCAGAAATTGGTCACCAAACTCTCGTTTAAGTAACTGTGCAACACCACTAGAAGAGGCAATCAAAATTGGAACCTTAGCAGCAATGGCTTCAAGAGCCACCATACCAAACCCGTCAGACAGTGATGGTATCATCACAAGGGAAACCCCACGCACTTCAACTCCAACAGCTTCCTGGCTGACATTGAATGGTTTGACAACAACTTGCACTCTAGAGGGATGAAAATCAGTCTTGATTTCTTCCTTCAAATCTTGAACTTTTTCTCTCTCAGTACCCACTACAGTTAAGTGGATAGAATATTCTCTCTGTTTGCAATCTGCAAGGGCAGCTGTGACAATATGAAGACCACTCGTGGTTGGATTATTCATGTTTCCTAAAATAAGACACCTACTATGTGGCGTCATTATTTGATTCCGAGGAGCAACATCTGGCAGTCCAGGAACTATCGTAAAGACTTCACGATTCAGTATCGCTTCCCACTGCTCCACTATCATAGGGCCTATCCCAGCTACAAAATCAGCACTCAGTCCCAAATCCCTCTCTATTTCTTCTCGGTTCACTGGCAATAGCTCCCAGAGGCAATCTTCGCCTTTACTAGGCAAATTATGAAATATGTGAAGACGTCTGCAGTCCAGACGTTTTGCTTGAATAGCTGCTGCGGTACCTGAAACCATCCCATAACCAATGACCAGATCCACTTTAAATGGAAATTCGCTATGAAGGCTGAGAAGCTGTTCATCTCCTTGGCAAATCCCAGGCTGAGGCGTAGCCTTAATGAGGTTCACACCATCTCTTGTTGCTACAATCATTTCCTGGTCCGTCGCATCAAGGACTAAACAAGCAACATCTACGTCTTCACCCTTGGCAAAACTTCGGCAAAGCTGTTTGTTTACTGTGCATACACTACGGTGCCAACAAGACCATCGGTCACAAATCAGAAGAATCCGCCGTGGATATGCATCACCTGAAAATTAAATTGAAACAATTTAAGAACATACTTATCTTGATACTTTGCTAAGTTTGGCACCATTTTTATTCCAAGTAACATGTTTGAATCGGGTTGATTGGGGTATTTGTATTCATTTTCAGAAACATTTTTTCGCAAATCAGTGTTCGCAATTGTTGAACAATTTGTGGTGCATTTGCTGTATTAAGGTTACAGTGTACCTTCAGATCGAAAATTTATGGAAATTTTTTTTTTGGCGTCAAAATAAAGTTTACAGAATGAACTTTCATCCAAAAAAAAATTATCGAAAAATAGTGAAAATTGACGGAGAAATGACGGTATAACTTTTGTGGGCGGAGTTTATTTATGAAGCGATATGTTTTTCTAAGCGCTGTTTTCTCAAAGTTAATTTTTCGCTTGTAGGGGACACTTTAAAAAGCTACAACTCAAAGGGAATTTGTTCGATTTTCCTCAAATTTGGACAGAAGCTAGGCTAACATATAATCAACAAAAACGTGTCGGCGAATTTCTTATTTCCGAAAACTTTTTCGTCAAGAGCCATTTCCGTGCGATCACTCCAATTTTTTTTCTCCCTTTTTCGAAAATATTCTGTAACTTTTCACTGCAATTGAATATGGGAAATCGCCGACACGTTTTTTTAGCGCTTCGTGTCCGGAAACCCGAGAACAAATCAAATTAGCAAAATACAATAATCGCTTTGAGTTATAGCGTTTTAAAGCTAATTCGGACGTTCGAATTTAGACGTCGTAAAAAATTCGACAATTCATTTTATTACCAAATAGTTTCCATATTTAGATAGCCAGCTCTATAAGCTTTAATTTGATATCTGGGTTTAGGTATATTAAGTGTAATCTTAAGACGCTAGAGCTGTTATACTGGAGACACCTCCGAAGGTACACTGTAACCTTAAAGCCCGGAATCCATAGTAAAAAAGGTATTACATGAACGTGGGATATGAAATCGTGAGCAGTATGACTACGTATTATGAGAAATGTGCATACAAAAACCTCTAGTTTTGTTTCTCTTGGAGGGTAAAAAAAATACCGCTGCCGCTGTAAGATCGAAAACAACTTAATAAAATCTTGGAAAACAGAGGCGTCATTTAAGCCAAAGGCTAAACCAACAAGGATAACTTCTCCTTTCAAACACAAAAAAACACACAGACACGCCATAACACCAAGTCAAAGCAAAACAAAAAAGCAAAAAAAAAAAACAATCAATATGTTGAACTGACCTGTTAAAGAGTCCTTGAAAGTGGTGTTTATATGTGGCGGGACACTGACCTCTGCTTTGTCGATAATTACTTTGCCCTAAATAAAGAGTTTGAGAGTATCAACGTATATTTCAAAACGAACCTTACATGCACTTTATTAGATTCAGATTCAAATTTAGTCATGTAGCAGACGTTCTGTTAGGCCATCCACGTGTGAACTTTTCTCCCTCATCAAGCTACTATAGGAGCAGAAAGGTGATAGCGTAAGGGGGATAATTTAAACACAAAGCACAAGGAAAGAGCTCAAAGCACAATTTGGCAAATGTGCTTCGAGAATTAAGATTAGTTGACTGTCCAACAGTACACGGAGTAATTTTACTGAATCTAAGTAATCAAAGACCTCATTTTTCACTATCTTAATTAATTTATAATGATCTTTAAACAGGGAGCCCACGTCACAATAAGTGGTTTTCAGTGGGGCCCTGCATTTTGTCATTTTGTTTTCCGGTCAAGTAACATAACTTGAAACTTCGTGCTATTTGCTTGTGATAAATTTTGACGGTACCCAATGGTTGATAGTTTGAGCCTGGTCTCTGCTGTCATGTTGCCAATAGACGTTGTTTCATATTTTCAGTTACTCTGTCTCTCTATATTCAAGTACATAAAGGGTACCGGAAAACCGTAAGGAAAACCTAACAAATTGCCGGGGTAAGCGTGTAGGCCTGAAGTGGACTAGCATTCCATCCAGGAGATATAAAGACTTCAAGATGCTTCATACTGCAGAAATCGAGTTAAGCCTGCTATGTCTAGTTTTCGATGCTACGTTTGTTTGGCTTTTTGCCACTTTTGACTATGATAAAAGTACACAAAGAAAACTAATAACCTCTGCTTCTGCAAAAGCAACTGTTCCCATCGTCTCCAGCGAGTCGTCTTCGCCAGTTTTAATAAATATGTCATTGGCCAATAACCCTGCAATCTCTGTCTTCGTAGTCAATTCAGAATCTTCATTTTCTGTTTTTCCACTGGCACCCAAGTGATCCTGGACCAACTCTGCTTCTGATAACGTCTTGTCAGATATACCATCATCTGTTTCAACAACATCCTCTTCGCCGAGTGGTGACCGAGTAGTGTTGCTGTTAAAGTGCATATGAAGTAAAAAAAGAATTCCCATGGTTTGATAGTGCTTTACTTTCTTTATCTAAATTTGTGGGTTTCATCAAAAATATCCTTTCCATTGCGAAATTATTCGGTTTGAAAGTTTTGAATTTTCCGCCAGAAAGTGTCTCTATCGAGCGCGCGGCCAAAGCTATTGTATTACAAGGCTGTGATGTAGAAAATACTTCAACTCACGAGTATCATGGCGGCAAAGGAGAAGTCTTCGACCTCGGCGACTTTCTGTCTGTCTGACAGAGACTGTGTAGAAGACATAATTTCATCACAGTCTGACATTCTTTTGAAGAAATGGAACGAAACACACTGTGAGCATACAAAAGAACGAATCTCAAGTATTTTCTACGTCATCAACACAATGGATATCGACAACTCGTTCCCAGTCTCCGGGACACTGATTTCTGCAAATTGTGCTACTTTGGACGGCAAAAAAGAGGCCTTAAATTTTTTTCTGACAAATTTCTTTTATCATTTCGAAATAAAGACATAATAGCCTGCCAAAATAAAAAGAAATATAAAATAAAAAATAAAAAATTACTTCATATCCACTTTAAATAACAGTAACTCAGTAAACAGTTGGATAAACTATATTGACTTTGGGACACTTAAATAAAGGGGTTGGTTTCTAACGTAAGTGTGGGGAAGTGAAGTGGTTTCATCAACTCCGTTGATAAGGTGAATTGGACATCGTAATGAGATTTAAAAGTTGACGTTTCGAGAGCTACGAGAATTTAGTTTCATCGACTGAGTCGATAAGGTAAATTGACCACCGTAAAAAGATTCAAATAGCTGACGTTTCGAGCGCTAGTCCTTCGTCGGAGCGAATCAAGTAATTGTGGGTAGTGTGTGGTTTTATATAGTAAGCGGTGGAGCTACGTTATTGGTGGAAATTTGGTGACGTGAAAAACAAATGTAAATTAGTTGAAAGAAAAGCGTTCGTTGATTCCGTGGGGTTTGAGAGTGCCGATTTGAAAGATGATTTTTTGTTCTAAGTTTTTATGGCTTTCTGTGTTACCCTGGTGTAGGGAAAGGCCCATTGAAATTGTCAAGGCCGAAAATGAACTTTTGAGTAACGCATGATAATGTAATCTAGAGAAAGACAAGATGGGGAAAGAGCATACGAGCATATTTTGAGCATACGACGTCGTTATAATTTCATTCTTTAAAGCAACTACACCAAGTCTTATCAACCTACACAGAACAGTAGTTTGTCGGGTTAGTGTAGTTTTGAAACAATTTAGTTTCAACTAACATTTGGACATTTGGAGCAACGAATTATCGTGCGGCATATATTGCGCTCTCTTTCAAATGGTATATACATGTACCGCTTTTCCCTGCGTAGAGTGACGGGCTCATATTCACACGACAATTGGAGGGGTAAAACACAAACACAATGATATTTTTGCGTAAATAAAAGCCGCTGGTCGAAAATTCTGTTCAGAATTATGAAAGTTGAAGAAAAAAGCTTTCCAACGAGACCTCTTTCATCAAATTTAAATGATTTTCAGCAGAAGGAAACAATTTACACGGTGAAGAAATCACTCTAGAACTTGAAAATAATGTGATCGAATTTCATTAGTTGCTTAACTTCAGACGATCGCGGCACTTTGGATACCTCCAACAAGTTGCCAGCTACGGCACATCGAAATGTGGTTTTGAGCGAAAATCGGCTTCCGTCGCTTCTTGAATATAACATTTTAAATTCTACTGTTTTGATCGCCAAAATGGAACGTGTTAATTGCCTTGAATCTGCTCAAAAATTGCCTTGTTTATGAAACAGCATGTCTACTTTGAGGAAGGATTCCGGCAAATATGATTCGACTTCAGAAGAGATCAATAGTCACGGTGAAAGACGACTAATTTCGGGATATTTGCAAGATATTACAAGGATTGTATGGCGCAGAAAATAGCTGAAATCAAATTACAAATGGAACATGTTAACGTCGTAACCTGGCCTGGAGCCATGGTTTTCAGCGTGGATTCACTATGCTTTGTTCGAGTGGAAGCAATTCCGGCAAATGTTGCAGGTGAGGTCAGAAATTTGTTTTTTACAATTATATTTATTAGCCCCGGGGGTACTCCCTTATATACGTTATATCGGTATGTGCCGCCCGATAGGGTATAGTTTTTGAGGTGCTCAGTTCTTAAATACGGTATCCTTTTTGGTATTTTTGGTATTGTGATCCTTAGTTATCCCTTTGATAAGGTCACTAAATTGCAGTATCCACCCCAACGCACAAAACGAAAAAGACATGGTCTGTTATTAAAAATGTACTACACGCCTTGGTTTTGGGCCTTAAAAAGGGTATCAAATCTCGATTTTCTATCCTTAAATGGGGTCAGGGTTTGAGAACCTTGGCAGCACACACCTATCCTAAATTGTCGGGAGTACCCCTCGCCACCCTGTTATTAGCCCATACATTTCTTTCTAAGCCTTGGTAGCCATTTTGTTTCGGAGATATTCGATACCGCTCGTAGTTTACGGGCTCGAACGTCCGTCTTTTCTGACAATGATTGGAAAGCTATGTTTCTTTTACCTCTTCAAATAACTTCGAGTACTAAACTGCGCGAATTTCAATACAAAATAAATATTAAATACGATCATGTATACAAATGATACGATCTTTCAGCTACCGAAAACATAACAACTTTGAATTCTACAGTATGCAACTATTTCATGTCTGAAAAGTTTGGATGGGCTGGCCATCGATCGAGCAAAGCGACTTCAAACTTAGAAACATTGAAGTGGATGGTTGATTGGCATCTGTCCGGTAAGTTGAATTGTCCAGCCCCCTTTTTTACCGCTTCAGTAGCAACAGTTTGTGTTTTAAGACAGATGGAGATCTATGTATCCAGCCGCTGTGGTACTATATAACGTTCTTTGCTCAAACAGGACCATTTTACTTTCTTTTTCACATGCGAAATTACCACCAAGATGGTCGCCATTTTTTTAATTTGTTGACTCCGCCTCGATTTGACGCGCTGATTCAAGAAAGCGAGTGTTCCGGAAGTCAACCAGCTCACAGGAAAATGTTTTCGCATTGGTCCGCATTGTTACTAAAAATAACTTTTTTCCAATTAAGATATCCCAAAGGCATGACTGGGAGACTCCCTCTCCGTCCAATTATTTTCTCTTTCATGCTCTTAGATTGTGTCAATGTGTTATAGTGTTAGTTCTTCTTATAAATGTTTTATAGACAACAAATAAATAAAATACATGAAAAAATAATAACCCCGCGATCTCTGTCTTCGTATTCAATTCAGAATCTTCATTTTCTGTTTCTCCACTGGCAACCAAGTGATCCTGGACCAACTGTTCTGCTGATAACGTCTTGTCAGATATACCATCATCTGTTTCAACAACATCCCCTTCGCCGAGTGGTGACTGAGTAGTGTTGCTATTAAATAACAGTAACCCAGTAAACAGTTGGACAAACCATATTGACTTTGGGACACTTGCAAAAAGGGGTTGGTTTTTAAAGTAAGTGTGGGGAAGTGAAACACGCGAAAATTTAGTTTTATTAACTGCGTTGAGAAGGTGAATTGGGCATCGTAATGAGATTTTAAAGCTGACGTTTCGTCAAGGCCGAAAATGAACTTTTGGGTAACGCATGATAATGTAAGACAAGATGGGGAAAGTGTCTTTTCGTATGCTACTTTTTTGTGCATACAACGTCGTTATAACTTCGTTCTTTAAATAGCTATACATAGAGGTTATTCAGCGTGAAGTTGTGTAATACGGCTGAGTATTTTTACGAGTCAGTTTTTATTTTTTCGAGCCTTTAGGCGTGAAAAAATAAAATCTGACGAGTAAAAATGCCCAGCCGTATTACACAACTTTTCGCTGAATAAATTGTTTATTATACGACAGTAATCTTCTCCTAAAAAAGTTTTTGAAACTGTTTTTCCTAGCGCGTGGTCAGAAGAGTGTAATAACGTGTCATATTTGCACTCGTTTTGATGCGTATTTGCACTCTAGAATGCTATGTCGAAAAATAACAAGTCTTATCAACCTGTATAGAACAGTAGTTTGTACTAAACTGCGCGAATTTCAATACAAAATATTAAATAGGATCATGTATACAAATGATATTAGAAATTAGAGATGTTATTTTTGGGATGGATAATCTGGAAAGAAATAGCAAATATCTCCTTCATCTCTGCAAACTCAATAACAAGGTTTTAACTCCAAAATTACTACTCGAGTATAAAAATACATACCAAATAGAACACTCCATCGCGAGCGAGAAAAATAAACTCGGCTATCACTATCAGAAGTGCGAGCCCTTACTCCCCCTGATTTCTCCTTCCATTTTTGTCACCCAAATACACCATCTTTTAGCTCAATAAGCCGTTTGTATCATAAATACAACTAAAGCAGTTGTCGTACATTTGTCATTTTTGTATTTTTTTTTTCATGCTCTTAGATTGTGTCAATGTGTTATAATGTTAGTTCGTCTTATAAATGTAATATAGGGCCTGGTCGCACTACAGTCAAAAACAAAAATTAGCCCGTGCAAAATGACATAAAAACAAAAACATTCCACAAAAAGCGTGGCCCACCGAAGCAGTTTCTTTTGTTTTCCTCGATTTTTGCACGGGCGGATTTTTGTTTTTGACTGTAGTGCGACCTGGCCCATAGACAACAAATAAATAAATACAAGAAAAAATAATAACCCCGCGATCTCTGTCTTCGTAGTCAATTCAGAATCTTCATTTTCTGTTTTTCTACTGGCACCCAAGTGATCCTGGACCAACTGTTCTGCTGATAACGTCTTGACATATATTCCATCATCTGTTTCAACAACATCCCTTTCGCCAAGTAGTGACTGAGTAGTGTTGCTGTTAAATAACAGTATCCCAGTAAACAGTTGGACAAACCATATTGACTTTGGGACACTTGAATAATGGGGTTGGTTTTTAAAGTAAGTGTGGGGAAGTGAAACACGCGAAAATTTAGATTTATTAACTGCGTTGAGAAGGTGAATTGGGCATCGTAATGAGATTTTAAAGCTGACGTTTCGTCAAGGCCGAAAATGAACTTTTGGGTAACGCATGATAATGTAAGACAAGATGGGGAAAGTGTCTTTTCGTATGCTACTTTTTTGTGCATACAACGTCGTTATAACTTCGTTATTTAAGGTGTTTCGATACAGTTTTCTGGAGACCATACCTACATTTTTCAATCGACTTTTAAGCCGTCTTTTCCAAGTCAGATCAACGTGAAATTTTCACCACTAAATGGTTTTGAATTGAAGTTTGGCAAGATGTATTTTCTGGTAAAATCGATATTACCATGACGACGATAAACAAGAAACTTTGAAATCAGTAAAAGTGAAATTTTGCGCGTTTAAGATTTCGCATTGAAAATATGGTATATGGCATGTAGGTTTTGCAAGAATAAAAAAATTCTGTATGTTTGATTTCAAATAAATCGCAATAACATTTCAAACCTTACTGTTTTTACACTGGTATTAAATTAATCGAGAGATAAACACCAGTTTTGTGAAATTCTTTCAAGATAGTGTCAAAAAGTAGCTTGATGTTATTTTTGTACAACTTCAAAGTTTTGTTTACTTTCTCTTTTGCGATCTTGAGAACTACCTTTTCTCCTAACGTCGCTTCATGTGCAATTCTGGGGTATTTTTCGATTTTAATCGCTTTTGCAAAAGTCTGAGCAACGGCTCGATGGATTTTTTTAAAACGTTCACCACGCATGCTTACCGATGTGCAAAATATTGACATTGATTCACGCTGGAACGCCTTTAAATTTATAGATGAAGACGACGTACGAACCGGCCAAAACATTTGCGTTACAAATTCACTTTTTTAAGTTATGCTCAGGAATTGGAAAAGCTGTATTCCTTTTACCTTTTCAAATAACTTCGAGTACTAAACTGCGCGAATTTCAATACAAAATATTTAATAGGATCATGTATATAAATGATATTAGAAATTAGACATGCTATTTTTTGGATCGATAACCTGGACAGTAACAGCAAATTAATTAACTACATTATCTTGGAAAGCAAATATCTCCTTCGTCTCTGCAAACTCAATAACAAGGTTTTAATTCCAAAATTACTACTCGAGTATAAAAATACATACCAAACAGAACGCTCCATCGCGAGCGAGAAAAATAAACTCAGCTATCACTATCAGAAGTGCGAGCCCTTACTCCCCCTGATTTCTCCTTCGATTTTTGTCACCCAAATACCAGCCGTTTATATCATAAATTCAAAAACTCATTAATAATTCATGAGCATATCAGCCAATCACACGACGCAAATCGATCACGTGTATGAGCCTTTATACCTGGTAATCTACGATCATTATGCAAAGCCTGGTGGCGGCTTTGATTTCAGTCACAGGGGAGTTCGGGGCTGAATAGGCAAACAATGCAATTATCGCTGAATTTTTAACGAAAACGATATTTCTATAAACATCACTCGTGATCTTTATATAAAGATTACTGATATGGGTAGTAATTGTTCAGGATTCTTAGTGCAACAAATGGTGACTTTAATATTTTTGTGCAGTACTATTTTACGAAATCTGGTCTTTCGCCATTCTATTTGGAATCTTCTCAACAAAATAAACAACCAACAGTTTAACAAGTGAGCCGTTATTTGAATGACCCCAGCGCCCTCGTGTAAATTGCCAGGTAAGCGACTGGTTCGGAGATGCAAGCTGCTTATTTCTACTCGTTCTCAACTCTGAAAAAAAAATTGTCAGCCGTTTTATCTACCGTACCTGACAACTTTGGTATAGCATTTTTCAGTAGATGTTTTCCCTCAGAACTATAAAATCCCAAAACTTTCGACAGGAGCCGGGAAGCAATGGTCACTTCGTCGAAGACGTGGAACATGTGTTGTATGCTAATCAGTCTAGTCTACTTGTTTTTCTCGTATGCTAATTTCCTCTTTCCACAAAAGCGCAATTGTTTTAATTCCGAAGGGACACGCTTTTGAAAGAATGTTTTTGAAGCCGTTCAAAAAACTCGCAGCACGTGTATTATCAGGTGTAAAAACTCTCGGCTTCGCCTCGAGTTTTTAAACCTGATAATACACTACTGCTCGTTTTTTTAAACTATACTTTAAATATAGGATAATGCCTGAGCTCCGAGGCCTTCTTAAAAATAATGACCGAGCGCGTAGCGCGAGGTCATTATTTTTAAGAAGGCCGAGGAGCGAGGGCATTATGCGATTTAATGCACCTTTCCATTGTTTTAGAACAAGGGAAGCCAAGAATAGCTTGAATGGTTTGCTAATTAAAGAGTCGAGAAACACTGTATGAAATCCCGTTAGGATTTGCAGCCCTCGTGTATTACAATTTGAATATCTGCCTTTTCTCAAGGGGTTTAGTGTTTGTAGGCTTTTCTTTCAGTTCAGCAGCTGAGTTCCATAACGCTTTAGTCGATATTGCTTTTACTGCCAATATGTCCAGTTATTTGGAAAAACGTTCATTCGAGATGATGAGCGATGGTTTAGATGATTTGTTGTCGCAGGCGGTGGATGTACACCGCAAATTGAGTGCAAATAGGTTTTCGTTTCACACTGATGTGGAGGGCAGGGAATATTTACTTTATTCCGAAGGAGTAAGTAAAACGAACCAGGGTGGGTTAAAACATAGAAAATTATGCCCGAGAACTTGTAAAGCGCATGCTAACGTTGAATGTCATGAGAGATGTGTTGTAAGAATTGTCAAGACTTATATTGAGCGATGTCCTGAAGGATCTCTAGATAAAGCTTTTTACTTGAAGCCATTGCGAAAGTACGAAAGTAACAATGCTTGGTTTTCTATTGTCCCTTTGGGTCATAATAAACTCAATTCCATGATTAAAATGATGATGGCTGAAGCTGGAATTAAGGGATATTTCACTAATCACTCTTTGCGAGCAACAGCGGTCTCGAGATTGTCTCAAGAAGGTGTAAAGGACAAATTGATTCGGGGTGTTACTGGGCATCGATCGGAAGCTCTTCAAAGTTACAAACGGGAAACAAATGAACTAGTTAAAGTTTCAAAAATAGTGCAAGGCCAGTCCAGTGAAACCACAACCAGAGAAAATGTTGCTGCTACGCAGATTCCAAATGCTTTGGGGTCAATTACTTTGAATATTTCAGGTGGAAATTGTAATATTACCATTAACAATAGCTAGAAAAAGTTTGTAATTGCTAAGTTATAATTGACAAATGCAAGAACTTTTGTAAACTAAGTAACAGAAATAATGAAGGCTCTTCAATTTTGGTTGTCCTAAAAATTGTTGTGGTCAACTAAGTAGAATCGAGCAGGTCATTATTGCGATCAGGTCATTATTTTTAATAATGACCTCCTGTTCCACATCACTGACCACAATAATGACCTGCTCGGTTCTAAAACAATGAGAAGAATCATGGTTATTAAAAATAAGAACCTATTCAAAACAATGAAAAGGTGCATTAACTATAGAGGTTTTCGTACATTTGTCATTTTTGTATTTTTTTTTTTTCATCCTCTTGGATTGTGTCAATGTGTTAGTTCTTCTTATAAATGTAATATAGACAACAATAATATAGAACAGTAGTTTGTCGAGTGTGATCGTCTGGGTAAGTGTAGTTCTGAAAAGAACTGTTGTTGTTGTTGACATTGACTGATGTTTCGACAATCTGAGCGGAAGTCATCTTCAGAGTCATTTGAGTTGTAATCCGTCAGTTGATGGTATTAATGTATTGCTGTTGCTGTCATTGGTCAGTTTAGCTATGGTGTTTGTAGTAGTTCGTACTGTAGGTCCAGTCAATTCTGAATTTAGTGCTCATTTTTGCAGTGTGATCGTTAACATCACCATTTGTCGTCGCCCGATTGTGTTTAGTCAGTCGTATGTTCAAATTTCTGCCAGTCTCACCGATGTAAATGGTTTGTCAGTCGCATCATATCATCTGATCTTATATACTTCTCCTTGTCTGTCGCTAGGTTTGTCCTTGTCTTTAACATTTGTTAGGCGTTGTCGTAAAATAGTAATCGGTTTGTGAGCGATACGTACGGATACTGTTGTAGGATCCGTGCAATAGTCTCAAAAGTGCCCTTGATGTAGGGTATTGTCGCTGTGGTAACAGTGTGAACCATCTCTTGAGCTTTCTGTGGCAGAAAGTTCTACACTTTAACACTGTTAGAAGTGGTGAAATGTTTGAAGAAAAGTAAGAAATATATCATTTAACTGCACAGTACATGTCTGAGAGTAAAGCCCGTTTACGGATGCAACTGGTTGCCAGAAAATTGATCCCTAAACGCTTTTTAAATGATTACGCCAAGATATTATAAAATAATTACCTGCATACTTCACTTAAAAGATCATTTCCTGTAGGCAATGTTTCCTTTCCTTCTGAAGTACCTGAAATCGTGCAAATTATATATTAAAGTATCCTGCACAAAACATCTTTATAGCCGCAGGCTACTCTTGAGAGATAGTGACTGTCAAAAAATGGTTTGAGATTATTGGAGAAATGACCTTGGCTTTGTCGAGTTAGGGCAGTTAACACTATCCTTATTTTTCTTTTCCGTGCCAACTACGCGTTCATTACCTTTTTTGTCATGAAAAGAAGTAAATGCACTTGTTCCAAGAAAGATTGATAAACACAACCCCTTAGGCGGTGTTACACTCTGGAATCGAATGTTTCGTGTAACGTGTATCGGGTCGGCTCAATCTTCTATATTGCAGCTATATGACGAGGGGATGTTATGACCACTAGTCAACGTTTCTCGCAACTTTGACCGCAAAGGGCTGGGGCATATATACGCAAATGCAGTGGGTCGCTACATGACCAACACTGCCACACAAGTTGCAGAAGGGGGTGTTACAAGTTGCTGCAACAGTTGCAGAAAGTAGAACTAGATTTTGTCTTTTTTGCAACGGCTTCTGCAACTTGTCTTGACTTTGTCCATTGTACAGTATGACACCGCCTTTAAGACAAAAAATATATTATAAACTAAGCATTTCAAAAACACAACACAACGTTTGACTTGAAAACATGTTTCGGATACTTCAGTATCCATCCATATCCGGATACTGAAGTATCCAAAACATTTGTTTATAAACTCAAACGTTGTGTCGTGTTTTGAAATGTTTAATATCTATTCTACTGCTACGAAATGTTGGTAATATTATTAATTCCGAATACTTTCAACAAAGCTACAATGTTAATTAAAGTTTATTATAACACGTTTTGAAATACCAGGTGCGTTGGGTGTCAAAACCCACAAATAAGGGACACCACAAAACCAAAAATGTCTAGCCGACGTTACGCTCTAAATGTACCAGCAAACAACTGCGGAAGGGAATGCAATGCAGATTAGTAGTTAAACTTCAACTGAATTTCTTCCGTAGTTTGCTTCTAATACCTTCATCTTTTTCTTTTTCCTTTTTCTCTTTACTTCCTTTCTTCTTCTTCTTTTTACTTTTCTGTGGTGAAAGGATAAGAAACAAGACAATTGTGAACTATTAAAACACTGATAAACTGAAACACAACAACAACAACAACAACAACAACAGGTTTTAGCTTGTGCCCGCAATTAGCAAGGGCTATTCGAGGCAGGCACAGGAGAAAAAGAAAATTTTATAATAAATATATGTATATGTATAAAACGAACAATCCTAGAAGCAATCTAGTTTGTCGTGTGGTTTATAGTCAGAGTGAGACAGGAAGGCAGACTGTAGATAAAACCAGAAGTACACAATGTTATGGTTTTAAGAGTTGCACTCTAATATCAGAAATTCTAATGTAATTGTCCTCTTTTTCCAGAATTTCAAAGAGTTTTCCCTTTAGTTCTCTTTTGAATTGATTTTTATTAAGTGTTTTGATAGAAAGTGGGATACTGTTCCAAATCAGAGCACCGCAAATAGAGAAGGCTCGCTTCATATTTTCAGTTCTAACTTGCTCAAAATAATAATTTTCATTAGTAACAGACCTAGTCCGGTAGCTGTGGACAAAAGACAATTTCGTGAACATATTCTTAATGTTATCAGGAGCGAGATTATTATGGACATCGTACATTAAAAGGCTCATTTGCTCAAAAAGCAAGAACGATATCGGCAACTGTTTTGTTTCTAAGAACAATGGGACTGCATGAGTTCTCGGATCAGTGAAATACAGACGTTTGTGCACAGTATGCTTATATCTGGTGTGTTAATTGTTCTGGGTACCATAAGGAAATAAAACGTAAATTCAGGTTATTACCTTAGAACTTGTACTATGAGGCAATTGTGCTTCCTCTTGCCACTTTGTCTCTTTATCCTCATTCAAAATCTGAATAATGTTGGATAGTAACTCGATTAGGACTTTCAAACTTATATGGAAATGTATACACTTACAAGCATTCTTTTTTACAAATATAAATTATATATTACACTGTAACATAGTGTTATTCACTTCCAAAAATCCTTTGTTTGCATATTTACCGGAGTAGCTGTCTTAGAAATCCAGCAAATAATCAGCACTAAAATGACAATTGACTGGCCTGGTAAATTTGGATTTCAAACGAGCAGTGCAAAGACTACCATACCTTTGGCAATAGTCTTTTTATGGTTTCTTTGGCTTCAGCTACCTGTCAATGCAAAAATTAATAAATAAACAGGCAATATTTCTTGGTATTTAACAGGTAGCTTAGTTGTATAGATAAATAATAAACAGGACTGTGCTGAGATATTAAACTAATCTTTGAATGTTCATTGCAACATCTCACAAGCGAGAGCAGCGAATGAGTGACATATTGAGTTGCACGTTAAGAGAGAACTTTCGTATCTCTTAGCAGCCACTTTTATATTTTTCATATTAAAGGGGCATTTTCACGCAGATTTTGCTGTGTTTTTGGTCAAAATACACCAAATATAGTTTAATAAGAAAATACCTTTGCTCAAACATAAAATTGCTCTTAGAACACCAAGAAGATAATATCAAGGGATTTCTTCAAGGAAGAACAAACCATAATCAGTTTTTTCTGGGGTTTTTTTTCACGACACTTGGGAGGAACTTGAAAAAAATTGGCCAATTTTTTCAAGTTGCAATCCATTTCCATCCGCAGCCATCCGCAGCCAAAAATAACGAATTCTAGTTTCTGTGCACTGGTAGAGTATTTGTTAACAAAACTGGACCATTATTTTAAGGTTTCCATTGAAACAAATATGTTTTTTAGCTTTTCAAAGTGATACTAAAAATAGGTGACAGTGTCCCTTTAACAAGTCTAATCTCGAGTCTGAACATTGTCAACTATTGTTCAAAAGTCATATAAAAGTGTCCAAGTATTTTCCGAAAATTTCTGAAGACTTGCAAGGAAGTTACGAAGATATTTCGATTACAAACAATACATTTGACATTTATCATCTTAACAGTGTTTAGTAATTTGAAATTCAAACCTTACTTGAAAGCTAACAAAATACCTTGACGTTCTTTTCAACCAATTCGTTGCAAACTGCATAGCACTGTTCATACTTGTTCATCTCGTCAAGGACCTGCATCTTTGTGTACAGAACTAGCACATCTCCAGGAACCAGTCGATCAGCTGTTGGGATTAAACTATTAATTGCTGTCTCCATTGAAGACCATTGTGATATACAAGTATACAAATAACAACTGCTTTGGAACTGTCTAGAAGATCAACAAAAACAAAACTGATCCTGACACCATCAGGTAGCTTACGAAAATTAAAGAGACACTGTCCCGCCGAAATAACGAAATTGTGTTCACTTAAGTAATGCTCCACATAAGAACTATAGTAAACTTCATTGTTCTGCGGCATTTGCTCTTTCCCACATAGAATATCTTTGGTTTCAAGAATAGAGAAGGGGCTGATGGTTCATAATTATATTTCAGTATAAAAATAAAGAAAATCCATTTGCGTCAAATAAACTTTAGGAAATGTTCGTGCTTAACCAATCAGAATAGCAGCAGAAGACAATAGCTAATAATTTTGCATCTTTGATGAAGTTCCCCAAATACAATATCTTTTAAAACTTGCATGTTGTGCGATTGGGTCTCAAATTACTTGAAACATTAAAAAAATTAGACAAAATGCACCTTGAACCTTAACTTTTTAGCAGTTTTTGAGTCTTGGCCAATGAGATCACTAGTTGTAACAATGAAAAAAGTTGACATTCCATCGTGCTATCCTTCTTATGCGGATCATTACTTAATTTCCATGCTATACAGCCGTTTGCAAAAATGTTGAGCCCCCTCCAAATATATCATTATATCCAAATATCAGGCACTGTTTAAGAGCACTGATCCGGAAACAAAAGAACTCTTCGTTTCGGCAAATAGGCCTCTGGTTGCACATTAATATTAACGACATAAGACTCAATGCCGGATATATGGATACAATGATTTATGATATGACCATACGGCCCCGCTGATGCAATCCTACAGACAATGGAATCGCAAGGTGACGTGAGCAGGGCCGGACAGGTTGACGTTAGCCGGTCTGGAAACAGCCGTCCGGCCCGGCTCGAGTTCAAGCGACCTCGCACTTTACAGCCCTCCCACTCAGTCAATAAGTGCATAATATTTTGGGGAGTTCACTGAAATTTTTGCAAACAGCTGTATCGCCAAATGCCAACAAATATATAACTAAACTGGATAAAAAGATTCTACAGAGCAAAACAGAAGCAAAATTTTGGAGAAAAAGTGCAGGATTACAAAGATTGAAGTGGACTACAGTTCATCAAAAATTATTTTGATTTTGTGACAAGCGGTGAAGAAATCAAAGTCTCCATTCTGGCGGAATTTGAGATTTTTAGTCGTTATTTTGTCTTTTAATATCACTTTTTTTAATGTTCATCACTTTTGGCGATTTTTTTCTTCCTATTTCAAGATAATAAAGTAAGCTTAAAGCAAGCTTAAAGCAAGCTCCTGGCCATAATCATGAAACACGATATATCAGCCAGGACAGTGTTCCTTTAAGATAATAGAGTAAGCTTAAAGCAAGCTCCTGGCCATAATCATGAATACACGATATATCAGCCAGGACAGTGTTCCTTTAAGATAATAGAATAAGCTTAAAGCAAGCTCCTGGCCATAATCATGAATACACGATATATCAGCCGGGACAGTGTCCCTTTAAGATAATAATTAAAGTAAGCTTAAAGCAAGCTCCTGGCCATAATCATGAATACACGATATATCAGCCAGGACAGTGTCCCTTTAAGATAATAGAGTAAGCTTAAAGCAAGCTCCTGACCATAATCATGAATACACGATATATCAGCCAGGACAGTGTCCCTTTAAGATAATAGAGTAAGCTTAAAGCAAGCTCCTGCCCATAATCATGAATACACGATATATCAGCCGGGACAGTGTCCCTTTAAGAAAATAATTAAAGTAAGCTTAAAGCAAGCACCTGACCATAATCATGAATACACGATATATCAGCCGGCACAGTGTCCCTTTAAGAAAATAATTAAAGTAAGCTTAAAGCAAGCTCCTGACCATAATCATGAATACACGATATATCAGCCGGGACAGCGTCCCTTTAAGATAATAGAGTAAGCTTAAAGCAAGCACCTGACCATAATCATGAATACACGATATATCAGCCAGGACAGTGTTCCTTTAAGATAATAGAGTAAGCTTAAAGCAAGCACCTGACCATAATCATGAATACACGATATATCAGCCGGGACAGTGTCCCTTTAAGATAATACAGTAAGTTTAAAGCAAGCTCCTGGCCATAATCATGAATACACGATATATCAGCCAGGACAGTGTCCCTTTAAGATAATAAAGTAAGCTTAAAGCAAGCTCCTGACCATAATCATGAATACACGATATATCAGCCAGGACAGTGTTCCTTTAAGATAATAAAGTAAGCTTAAAGCAACCTCCTGGCCATAATCATGAATACACGATATATCAGCCAGGACAGTGTCCCTTTAAGATAATAGAGTAAGCTTAAAGCCAGCTCCTGGCCATAATCATGAATACACGATATATCAGCCGGGACAGTGTCCCTTTAAGATAATAATTAAAGTAAGCTTAAAGCAAGCTCCTGGCCATAATCATGAAAACACGATATATCAGCCGGGACAGTGTTCCTTTAAGATAATAATTAAAGTAAGCTTAAAGCAAGCTCCTGACCATAATCATGAATACACGATATATCAGCCAGTACAGTGTCCCTTTAAGATAATAATTAAAGTAAGCTTAAATCAAGCACCTGACCATAATCATGAATACACGATATATCAGCCAGGACAGTGTTCCTTTAAGATAATAAAGTAAGCTTAAAGCAAGCTCCTGACCATAATCATGAATACACGATATATCAGCCAGGACAGTGTCCCTTTAAGATAATAATTAAAGTAAGCTTAAAGCAAGCACCTGACCATAATCATGAATACACGATATATCAGCCAGGACAGTGTTCCTTTAAGATAATACAGTAAGCTTAAAGCAAGCTCCTGGCCATAATCATGAATACACGATATATCAGCCGGGACAGTGTTCTTTTAAGATAATAGAGTAAGCTTAAAGCAAGCTCCTGGCCATAATCATGAATACACGATATATCAGCTAGGACAGTGTTCCTTTAAGATAATAGAGTAAGCTTAAAGCAAGCTCCTGACCATAATCATGAATACACGATATATCAGCCAGGACAGTGTCCCTTTAAGATAATAGAGTAAGCTTAAAGCAAGCTTCTGACCATAATCATGAATACACGATATATCAGCCAGGACAGTGTTCCTTTAAGATAATAGAGTAAGCTTAAAACAAGCTCCTGACCATAATCATGAATACACGATATATCAGCCGGGACAGTGTCCCTTTAAGATAATAGAGTAAGCTTAAAGCAAGCTCCTGGCCATAATCATGAATACACGATATATCAGCCGGGACAGTGTCCCTTTAAGATAATAGAGTAAGCTTAAAGCAAGCTCCTGACCATAATCATGAATACACGATATATCAGCCGGGACAGTGTCCCTTTAAGATAATAGAGTAAGCTTAAAGCAAGCTCCTGGCCATAATCATGAATACACGATATATCAGCTAGGACAGTGTTCCTTTAAGATAATAGAGTAAGCTTAAAGCAAGCTCCTGACCATAATCATGAATACACGATATATCAGCCAGGACAGTGTTCCTTTAAGATAATAGAGTAAGCTTAAAGCAAGCTCCTGACCATAATCATGAATACACGATATATCAGCCAGGACAGTGTTCCTTTAAGATAATAGAGTAAGCTTAAAGCAAGCTCCTGGCCATAATCATGAATACACGATATATCAGCCAGGACAGTGTTCCTTTAAGATAATAGAGTAAGCTTAAAGCAAGCTCCTGACCATAATCATGAATACACGATATATCAGCCGGGACAGTGTCCCTTTAAGATAATAGAGTAAGCTTAAAGCAAGCTCCTGGCCATAATCATGAATACACGATATATCAGCCAGGACAGTGTTCCTTTAAGATAATAGAGTAAGCTTAAAGCAAGCTCCTGACCATAATCATGAATACACGATATATCAGCCAGGACAGTGTTCCTTTAAGATAATAGAGTAAGCTTAAAGCAAGCTCCTGACCATAATCATGAATACACGATATATCAGCCGGGACAGTGTTCCTTTAAGATAATAGAGTAAGCTTAAAGCAAGCTCCTGGCCATAATCATGAATACACGATATATCAGCCAGGACAGTGTTCTTTTAAGATAATAGAGTAAGCTTAAAGCAAGCTCCTGGCCATAATCATGAATACACGATATATCAGCCGGGACAGTGTTCCTTTAAGATAATAATTAAAGTAAGCTTAAAGCAAGCTCCTGGCCATAATCATGAATACACGATATATCAGCCGGGACAGTGTTCCTTTAAGATAATAGAGTAAGCTTAAAGCAAGCTCCTGGCCATAATCATGAATACACGATATATCAGCCAGGACAGTGTTCTTTTAAGATAATAGAGTAAGCTTAAAGCAAGCTCCTGGCCATAATCATGAATACACGATATATCAGCCGGGACAGTGTTCCTTTAAGATAATAATTAAAGTAAGCTTAAAGCAAGCTCCTGGCCATAATCATGAATACACGATATATCAGCCGGGACAGTGTCTCTTTAAGATAATAGAGTAAGCTTAAAGCAAGCTCCTGGCCATAATCATGAATACACGATATATCAGCCAGGACAGTGTCCCTTTAAGATAATAGAGTAAGCTTAAAGCAAGCTCCTGACCATAATCATGAATACACGATATATCAGCCAGGACAGTGTTCCTTTAAGATAATAGAGTAAGCTTAAAGCAAGCTCCTGGCCATAATCATGAAACACGATATATCAGCCGGGACAGTGTTCCTTTAAGATAATAGAGTAAGCTTAAACCAAGCTCCTGACCATAATCATGAATACACGATATATCACCCAGGACAGTGTCCCTTTAAGATAATAGAGTAAGCTTAAAGCAAGCTCCTGACCATAATCATGAAACACGATATATCAGCCGGGACAGTGTTCCTTTAAGATAATAGAGTAAGCTTAAAGCAAGCTCCTGGCCATAATCATGAATACACGATATATCAACCGGGACAGTGTTCCTTTAAGATAATAATTAAAGTAACCTTAAAGCAAGCTCCAGGCCATAATCATGAATACACGATATATCAGCCGGGACAGTGTCCCTTTAAGATAATAATTAAAGTAAGCTTAAAGCAAGCTCCTGGCTATAATCATGAAAACACGATATATCAGCCAGGACAGTGTTCCTTTAAGATAATAGAGAAAGCTTAAAGCAAGCTCCTGTCCATAATCATGAATACACGATATATCAGCCAGGACAGTGTCCCTTTAAGATAATAGAGTAAGCTTAAAGCAAGCTCCTGGCCATAATCATGAATACACGATATATCAGCCAGGACAGTGTCCCTTTAAGATAATAGAGTAAGCTTAAAGCAAGCTCCTGGCCATAATCATGAATACACGATATATCACCCAGGACAGTGTTCCTTTAAGATAATAGAGTAAGCTTAAAGCAAGCTCCTGGCCATAATCATGAATACACGATATATCAGCCGGGACAGTGTCCCTTTAAGATAATAGAGTAAGCTTAAAGCAAGCTCCTGGCCATAATCATGAATACACGATATATCAGCCGGGACAGTGTTCCTTTAAGATAATAGAGTAAGCTTAAAGCAAGCTCCTGGCCATAATCATGAATACACGATATATCAGCCGGGACAGTGTCCCTTTAAGATAATAGAGTAAGCTTAAAGCAAGCTCCTGGCCATAATCATGAATACACGATATATCAGCCGGGACAGTGTTCCTTTAAGATAATAGAGTAAGCTTAAAGCAAGCTCCTGGCCATAATCATGAATACACGATATATCAGCCAGGACAGTGTTCTTTTAAGATAATAGAGTAAGCTTAAAGCAAGCTCCTGGCCATAATCATGAATACACGATATATCAGCCGGGACAGTGTTCCTTTAAGATAATAATTAAAGTAAGCTTAAAGCATGCTCCTGGCCATAATCATGAATACACGATATATCAGCCGGGACAGTGTCTCTTTAAGATAATAGAGTAAGCTTAAAGCAAGCTCCTGGCCATAATCATGAATACACGATATATCAGCCAGGACAGTGTTCTTTTAAGATAATAGAGTAAGCTTAAAGCAAGCTCCTGGCCATAATCATGAATACACGATATATCAGCCGGGACAGTGTTCCTTTAAGATAATAATTAAAGTAAGCTTAAAGCAAGCTCCTGGCCATAATCATGAATACACGATATATCAGCCGGGACAGTGTCTCTTTAAGATAATAGAGTAAGCTTAAAGCAAGCTCCTGGCCATAATCATGAATACACGATATATCAGCCAGGACAGTGTCCCTTTAAGATAATAGAGTAAGCTTAAAGCAAGCTCCTGCCCATAATCATGAATACACGATATATCAGCCGGGACAGTGTTCCTTTAAGATAATAGAGTAAGCTTAAAGCAAGCTCCTGACCATAATCATGAATACACGATATATCAGCCAGGACAGTGTTCCTTTAAGATAATAGAGTAAGCTTAAAGCAAGCTCCTGACCATAATCATGAAACACGATATATCAGCCGGGACAGTGTTCCTTTAAGATAATAGAGTAAGCTTAAAGCAAGCTCCTGGCCATAATCATGAATACACGATATATCAGCCGGGACAGTGTTCCTTTAAGATAATGATTAAAGTAACCTTAAAGCAAGCTCCAGGCCATAATCATGAATACACGATATATCAGCCGGGACAGTGTCCCTTTAAGATAATAATTAAAGTAAGCTGAAAGCAAGCTCCTGGCCATAATCATGAATACACGATATATCAGCCAGGACAGTGTTCCTTTAAGATAATAGAGTAAGCTAAAAGCAAGCTCCTGGCCATAATCATGAATACACGATATATCAGCCAGGACAGTGTTCCTTTAAGATAATAATTAAAGTAAGCTAAAAGCAAGCTCCTGGCCATAATCATGAATACACGATATATCACCCAGGACAGTGTCCCTTTAAGATAATAATTAAAGTAAGCTAAAAGCAAGCTCCTGGCCATAATCATGAATACACAATATATCAGCCAGGACAGTGTTCCTTTAAGATAATAGAGTAAGCTTAAAGCAAGCCCCTGACCATAATCATGAATACACGATATATCAGCCAGGACAGTGTTCCTTTAAGATAATAGAGTAAGCTTAAAGCAAGCTCCTGGCCATAATCATGAAAACACGATATATCAGCCAGGACAGTGTCCCTTTAAGATAATAGAGTAAGCTTAAAGCAAGCTCCGGGCCATAATCATGAATACACGATATATCAGCCAGGACAGTGTTCCTTTAAGATAATAGAGTAAGCTTAAAGCAAGCTCCTGACCATAATCATGAAAACACGATATATCAGCCGGGACAGTGTTCCTTTAAGATAATAGAGTAAGCTTAAAGCAAGCACCTGACCATAATCATGAATACACGATATATCAGCCAGGACAGTGTTCCTTTAAGATAATAGAGTAAGCTTAAAGCAAGCACCTGACCATAATCATGAATACACGATATATCAGCCAGGACAGTGTTCCTTTAAGATAATAGAGTAAGCTTAAAGCAAGCCCCTGACCATAATCATGAATACACGATATATCAGCCAGGACAGTGTTCCTTTAAGATAATAGAGTAAGCTTAAAGCATGGCCATAATCATGAAAACACGATATCAGCCAGGACAGTGTCCCTTTAAGATAATAGAGTAAGCTTAAAGCAAGCTCCGGGCCATAATCATAAATACACGATATATCAGCCAGGACAGTGTTCCTTTAAGATAATAGAGTAAGCTTAAAGCAAGCTCCTGACCATAATCATGAAAACACGATATATCAGCCGGGACAGTGTTCCTTTAAGATAATAGAGTAAGCTTAAAGCAAGCACCTGACCATAATCATGAATACACGATATATCAGCCAGGACAGTGTTCCTTTAAGATAATAGAGTAAGCTTAAAGCAAGCACCTGACCATAATCATGAATACACGATATATCAGCCAGGACAGTGTTTCTTTAAGATAATAGAGTAAGCTTAAAGCAAGCCCCTGACCATAATCATGAATACACGATATATCAGCCAGGACAGTGTTCCTTTAAGATAATAGAGTAAGCTTAAAGCATGGCCATAATCATGAAAACACGATATCAGCCAGGACAGTGTCCCTTTAAGATAATAGAGTAAGCTTAAAGCAAGCTCCGGGCCATAATCATGAATACACGATATATCAGCCAGGACAGTGTTCCTTTAAGATAATAGAGTAAGCTTAAAGCAAGCTCCTGACCATAATCATGAAAACACGATATATCAGCCGGGACAGTGTTCCTTTAAGATAATAGAGTAAGCTTAAAGCAAGCACCTGACCATAATCATGAATACACGATATATCAGCCAGGACAGTGTTCCTTTAAGATAATAGAGTAAGCTTAAAGCAAGCACCTGACCATAATCATGAATACACGATATATCAGCCAGGACAGTGTTCCTTTAAGATAATAGAGTAAGCTTAAAGCAAGCTCCTGACCATAATCATGAAAACACGATATATCAGCCGGGACAGTGTTCCTTTAAGATAATAGAGTAAGCTTAAAGCAAGCACCTGACCATAATCATGAATACACGATATATCAGCCAGGACAGTGTTCCTTTAAGATAATAGAGTAAGCTTAAAGCAAGCACCTGACCATAATCATGAATACACGATATATCAGCCAGGACAGTGTTCCTTTAAGATAATAGAGTAAGCTTAAAGCAAGCCCCTGACCATAATCATGAATACACGATATATCAGCCAGGACAGTGTTCCTTTAAGATAATAGAGTAAGCTTAAAGCATGGCCATAATCATGAAAACACGATATCAGCCAGGACAGTGTCCCTTTAAGATAATAGAGTAAGCTTAAAGCAAGCTCCTGGCCATAATCATGAATACACGATATATCAGCCAGGACAGTGTCCCTTTAAGATAATAGAGTAAGCTTAAAGCAAGCTCCTGGCCATAATCATGAATACACGATATATCACCCAGGACAGTGTTCCTTTAAGATAATAGAGTAAGCTTAAAGCAAGCTCCTGGCCATAATCATGAATACACGATATATCAGCCGGGACAGTGTCCCTTTAAGATAATAGAGTAAGCTTAAAGCAAGCTCCTGGCCATAATCATGAATACACGATATATCAGCCGGGACAGTGTTCCTTTAAGATAATAGAGTAAGCTTAAAGCAAGCTCCTGGCCATAATCATGAATACACGATATATCAGCCGGGACAGTGTCCCTTTAAGATAATAGAGTAAGCTTAAAGCAAGCTCCTGGCCATAATCATGAATACACGATATATCAGCCGGGACAGTGTTCCTTTAAGATAATAGAGTAAGCTTAAAGCAAGCTCCTGGCCATAATCATGAATACACGATATATCAGCCAGGACAGTGTTCTTTTAAGATAATAGAGTAAGCTTAAAGCAAGCTCCTGGCCATAATCATGAATACACGATATATCAGCCGGGACAGTGTTCCTTTAAGATAATAATTAAAGTAAGCTTAAAGCAAGCTCCTGGCCATAATCATGAATACACGATATATCAGCCAGGACAGTGTTCTTTTAAGATAATAGAGTAAGCTTAAAGCAAGCTCCTGGCCATAATCATGAATACACGATATATCAGCCGGGACAGTGTTCCTTTAAGATAATAATTAAAGTAAGCTTAAAGCAAGCTCCTGGCCATAATCATGAATACACGATATATCAGCCGGGACAGTGTCTCTTTAAGATAATAGAGTAAGCTTAAAGCAAGCTCCTGGCCATAATCATGAATACACGATATATCAGCCAGGACAGTGTTCTTTTAAGATAATAGAGTAAGCTTAAAGCAAGCTCCTGGCCATAATCATGAATACACGATATATCAGCCGGGACAGTGTTCCTTTAAGATAATAATTAAAGTAAGCTTAAAGCAAGCTCCTGGCCATAATCATGAATACACGATATATCAGCCGGGACAGTGTCTCTTTAAGATAATAGAGTAAGCTTAAAGCAAGCTCCTGGCCATAATCATGAATACACGATATATCAGCCAGGACAGTGTCCCTTTAAGATAATAGAGTAAGCTTAAAGCAAGCTCCTGGCCATAATCATGAATACACGATATATCAGCCGGGACAGTGTTCCTTTAAGATAATAGAGTAAGCTTAAAGCAAGCTCCTGACCATAATCATGAATACACGATATATCAGCCAGGACAGTGTTCCTTTAAGATAATAGAGTAAGCTTAAAGCAAGCTCCTGACCATAATCATGAAACACGATATATCAGCCGGGACAGTGTTCCTTTAAGATAATAGAGTAAGCTTAAACCAAGCTCCTGACCATAATCATGAATACACGATATATCACCCAGGACAGTGTCCCTTTAAGATAATAGAGTAAGCTTAAAGCAAGCTCCTGACCATAATCATGAAACACGATATATCAGCCGGGACAGTGTTCCTTTAAGATAATAGAGTAAGCTTAAAGCAAGCTCCTGGCCATAATCATGAATACACGATATATCAGCCGGGACAGTGTTCCTTTAAGATAATGATTAAAGTAACCTTAAAGCAAGCTCCAGGCCATAATCATGAATACACGATATATCAGCCGGGACAGTGTCCCTTTAAGATAATAATAAAAGTAAGCTGAAAGCAAGCTCCTGGCCATAATCATGAATACACGATATATCAGCCAGGACAGTGTTCCTTTAAGATAATAGAGTAAGCTAAAAGCAAGCTCCTGGCCATAATCATGAATACACGATATATCAGCCAGGACAGTGTTCCTTTAAGATAATAATTAAAGTAAGCTAAAAGCAAGCTCCTGGCCATAATCATGAATACACGATATATCACCCAGGACAGTGTCCCTTTAAGATAATAATTAAAGTAAGCTAAAAGCAAGCTCCTGGCCATAATCATGAATACACAATATATCAGCCAGGACAGTGTTCCTTTAAGATAATAGAGTAAGCTTAAAGCAAGCCCCTGACCATAATCATGAATACACGATATATCAGCCAGGACAGTGTTCCTTTAAGATAATAGAGTAAGCTTAAAGCAAGCTCCTGGCCATAATCATGAAAACACGATATATCAGCCAGGACAGTGTCCCTTTAAGATAATAGAGTAAGCTCAAAGCAAGCTCCGGGCCATAATCATGAATACACGATATATCAGCCGGGACAGTGTTCCTTTAAGATAATAGAGTAAGCTTAAAGCAAGCACCTGACCATAATCATGAATACACGATATATCAGCCAGGACAGTGTTCCTTTAAGATAATAGAGTAAGCTTAAAGCAAGCTCCTGACCATAATCATGAAAACACGATATATCAGCCGGGACAGTGTTCCTTTAAGATAATAGAGTAAGCTTAAAGCAAGCACCTGACCATAATCATGAATACACGATATATCAGCCAGGACAGTGTTCCTTTAAGATAATAGAGTAAGCTTAAAGCAAGCACCTGACCATAATCATGAATACACGATATATCAGCCAGGACAGTGTTCCTTTAAGATAATAGAGTAAGCTTAAAGCAAGCCCCTGACCATAATCATGAATACACGATATATCAGCCAGGACAGTGTTCCTTTAAGATAATAGAGTAAGCTTAAAGCATGGCCATAATCATGAAAACACGATATCAGCCAGGACAGTGTCCCTTTAAGATAATAGAGTAAGCTTAAAGCAAGCTCCGGGCCATAATCATGAATACACGATATATCAGCCAGGACAGTGTTCCTTTAAGATAATAGAGTAAGCTTAAAGCAAGCTCCTGACCATAATCATGAAAACACGATATATCAGCCGGGACAGTGTTCCTTTAAGATAATAGAGTAAGCTTAAAGCAAGCACCTGACCATAATCATGAATACACGATATATCAGCCAGGACAGTGTTCCTTTAAGATAATAGAGTAAGCTTAAAGCAAGCACCTGACCATAATCATGAATACACGATATATCAGCCAGGACAGTGTTCCTTTAAGATAATAGAGTAAGCTTAAAGCAAGCCCCTGACCATAATCATGAATACACGATATATCAGCCAGGACAGTGTTCCTTTAAGATAATAGAGTAAGCTTAAAGCATGGCCATAATCATGAAAACACGATATCAGCCAGGACAGTGTCCCTTTAAGATAATAGAGTAAGCTTAAAGCAAGCTCCGGGCCATAATCATGAATACACGATATATCAGCCAGGACAGTGTTCCTTTAAGATAATAGAGTAAGCTTAAAGCAAGCTCCTGACCATAATCATGAAAACACGATATATCAGCCGGGACAGTGTTCCTTTAAGATAATAGAGTAAGCTTAAAGCAAGCACCTGACCATAATCATGAATACACGATATATCAGCCAGGACAGTGTTCCTTTAAGATAATAGAGTAAGCTTAAAGCAAGCACCTGACCATAATCATGAATACACGATATATCAGCCAGGACAGTGTTCCTTTAAGATAATAGAGTAAGCTTAAAGCAAGCTCCTGACCATAATCATGAAAACACGATATATCAGCCGGGACAGTGTTCCTTTAAGATAATAGAGTAAGCTTAAAGCAAGCACCTGACCATAATCATGAATACACGATATATCAGCCAGGACAGTGTTCCTTTAAGATAATAGAGTAAGCTTAAAGCAAGCCCCTGACCATAATCATGAAAACACGATATCAGCCAGGACAGTGTCCCTTTAAGATAATAGAGTAAGCTTAAAGCAAGCTCCGGGCCATAATCATGAATACACGATATATCAGCCAGGACAGTGTTCCTTTAAGATAATAGAGTAAGCTTAAAGCAAGCTCCTGACCATAATCATGAAAACACGATATATCAGCCGGGACAGTGTTCCTTTAAGATAATAGAGTAAGCTTAAAGCAAGCACCTGACCATAATCATGAATACACGATATATCAGCCAGGACAGTGTTCCTTTAAGATAATAGAGTAAGCTTAAAGCAAGCACCTGACCATAATCATGAATACACGATATATCAGCCAGGACAGTGTTCCTTTAAGATAATAGAGTAAGCTTAAAGCAAGCACCTGACCATAATCATGAATACACGATATATCAGCCGGGACAGTGTCCCTTTAAGATAATAATTAAAGTAAGCTTAAAGCAAGCTCCTGGCCATAATCATGAATACACGATATATCAGCCAGGACAGTGTTCCTTTAAGATAATAGAGTAAGCTTAAAGTAAGCTCCTGTCCATAATCATGAATACACGATATATCAGCCGGGACAGTGTCCCTTTAAGATAATAGAGTAAGCTTAAAGCAAGCTCCTGGCCATAATCATGAATACACGATATATCAGCCAGGACAGTGTCCCTTTAAGATAATAGAGTAAGCTTAAAGCAAGCTCCTGGCCATAATCATGAAGACACGATATATCAGCCGGGACAGTGCCCCTTTAACTACTCCTGAGTACTGTTGAAGGATATAGGGCGTATGCACAGCGGCCACGTTAGTGAACAATAGAAAGTGTTCGCATCAGTGTTTAATTCCCAAAGGATAAAAATGTCATTGTTTCTGAACAACAACATTGGCCGCTGTGCATACATGTACATCTTATAGCAAATGACACATTTATATTTCAACCACTAGAATCAGATCCGCTATCAGTCTGCCCAACCTAATTCAGTCAACTTATTTAAAAACTCGTGTTTGCCATAAAATTAATAATCTTGAAGGGTAAAGAGAAAATATTTACAATTTGCAGCTTGTGTGTTTCAGGTTTTCCTTATTTCACATAGGTATTTGAAGAAAAAAATTATTGCATGCATATGATTATTTTACGAAATGAGTATAGAAACAATGCAAACTGCAGCAAACAGCTTTGTATAATTGCTCGAAAATCAGCTTCAAACTGTACAAACAAGAAAAAAAATACATTAAGTCATGTTGTTATCTTGAATTTCATCGAGGACAGCTCTGCCTTGACGCGCTATAAACGGTACGTGTTTTTCTTTTAAACATAAACTAATAGATATTTGAATAAAATTTTTCAAAAGAAGATTTTGTTGTCCATTTTTATGTGTTTGTTCAGCCATTACATAGGTTGAAAAGCGATTTTATGTCAACAAAACAAGACTTGGATTTTACAGTTCTAAACTCACTCGCATCGCCTTATGCAAATATGTTTGTGTATTTTTTTGCAATTTTGATTTCCAAATCAGTTTCTCAGGCAATTTTTGATACGCAACAGATGTATTTTATTCGGAAATTAGTCAGACTAGTTATTCTAGACTGAGAAAAAGTTGTTTTGTGAACTTTCGTACGGTCTAAATAAACTGTGCAGACGGTCGGGTAATACTGTTTTTAAGAATTGCTAAAATTGAAAAATAGCCCAGTCGTCAATCTTAATTCTTGCTTCCGACCTTTCACCTTAGTTAAGCTAAGCTTATCATCGGCTTTAATTTCTGTTCAGAGAGCGACGCTGTTAGGCTCAGCCTATCTATATATATATTACCTTCCTTGCAGTCTTTCATGGCAGATTCCAATTCTTTCTAAAAGCAGTAAGAATGTACAAACTTAACATAAGCATCTAGTATAGGACGGTACTAAAAAGTGTACTTCAGTTGGGGGTTAAAAGGAATCTGAGGATCACTACAAGAACACGTCTTACAAGGTTATGGATAAATTGTACTCAGTGTTATTGATGGAAATATGGTATTAAGCCAATATGAATTTCTTAATTTCTACTTTTATTGTCGCTTATCTTTAAAGGATTTTCCACTGATTTCCAATGTAAATGAACGATCAAAACAATAGATTTCATTTAGTCCGATGTGCAACCAAGGCAAGTGACACACCCAGACTTTTGAGTCCTGCATAATTCTCATTCGTGAGGGGTAGGTTGTAATGCGATGCAGGAGCCAAAATTATCCAAGAAACTAAACAAAGTTTCATTTAATGCGACCGAACAATAAGGTTAGAGTTTACTAAAGCAAAGAAAGTTTTTATTTTCTAAATTATTTGTGAAATTAGCAGGTATACAAAGAGTTAACCTTTTCTCGATAGCATTCTGCACGCATCCAGTAAAACTGCTTCCTTTCCTTTGCATACATATCAAGCTTTGGTAGCAATAATATTCCTTCAGAAAAGTTTCCTATAGCTTCATCATAGTGTGACTTCTGAAAACTTGCATATCCAAGACATCTCTTTCTCATTGCTTTTTCTTTGGCATCCTGCATAAATTAAAAAAACATCATCATAATGATAAACTATTTTTAGTTCGCAGAAATAATATTAGGAGGTCATAAAAGTTTAAATATACATACATACTTACATACCATGTAAGACCTCAGTCGTAATGTGTTCATGCATTCCAGATCGAATTATTGAGTTGGAATTTCAGTTATAAAATTTAGAGGTAAATGGAAGACTACTCGGAGAGCATCAAAGCAGTACGAGAAATAACTCAACAAACTCAACCTACACATATATGGTGTTGATCGATCGACTTCGAGATTTGAACAATGGCTACATTGGTGGGAGGAGAGTGCTGTCGCCACTACACAATGCTCCCCATAATTATTTGTCCCAAAGATAAAAGAGATTAAACATTAAAAATAAATTAAATTAAAAATTTTAAACTAAGAATATAAGGATACATGTAGTTACTCTGACTTATGGCTTGCAGTTTTTTCTTGGGGTTTCCCCTCACATCTGGTTGGCTGATGGAAATTGTAACCCAAGAAACATTATGGAAATAACTTAAATGTTTTAGCTTGTTTTGGACTCTGCTATGTATACACTGCAGATGTAGCTGTATCAAACGTGTTGTAGTTTAAAATGAATCTTAGGTCAAAATGATTTCAAACCAGTTTAGTTTTGATTTTCTTTTGTTCCAGATTCATTACCATAATCATAAGACAAAGAAAAGTACAAATCAAACTAGTTTGAAATCATTTTAACCTAAGATCATTTTAAACTACAACAAACGTTTAAAAAAAAGTTATAGTTGATGGTGCCATGCCAAAAAAAATTGATACATGTAAATTATTTCATTGTGACTAACACTTTCAAGCTCGATTATCATTATCAGAATTTACAATCATAAATTTCAGTTAATAACATGTTAAACATGTACATGTATACCAGGGGCAGATCCAGGAATTTCTGAAAGGGGGGTTGTACACCTTAATAACTTAATAACGGTGGGTGCGAGCATAGTTAATAGAACAAACTGGTTATGAAGCTCAACAAATTTCAAAAAGAGTGTACAAAGCTGCTTTGTTTTATGTTGAACAAACCGTGACCCTGCACATTGTTTTGTTGAACGTGTGAGCCCAAATGTTTCTACTGGTCAGTTGCTCATATGCATTTCAATACCTTTTGTTTTTTGTGCAGGGTCAAGGCAAACGAACAAAAGAAATGGAGAACAAAAACATATAACAAAGGACTGACTGAGTTTCATAACCAGTTTGTTTTATTAACTGTGGTGCGAGCTTCTAAATCTGATTTTATTATCTAAAACACCATTTTCAGCATTCCTGGAACTACGTATAAAACAATTTTATTCTATTATTTTTATGAACCACAGGGGAGACATACTGAGACATGACGAGTCAAACAAATTTTAAAAAAAATGCTGCTCAAAGAGGGGGTTGCAACACCCTCAACCCCTCCCCTGGATCTGCCATGTATATCTCGTACATAAGATTTTTTCTGACAAAATTTAAAAGCAACTTCCTATTAAAGGTTAGCCTGTGCTACATCAAAATAAAAGTTATTTTCAAACTTCCACATTAAATCAAGTCTTTTTAAACAAATCTGTAAAACATGCCTTTGAGGGTAATTATTGATATTTTGTGTAGGTGTCAAATGTGATCATAGCCTAATTTGAAGGTTACAACAACAACAACAACAATTTTAATTCATTATTAATATAAACAATAATTATTTTCAACATTGACAACCCGCAGTTAGCATAGCTAATTGAGGCAGGTTGTCAAAAATAAGAACAAAATTTAACATTAGCTCCTAGTAATATGACTGAAATTAACATTAGCTCCTAGTAATATCACTGAAAAGAAAAAATTATTATATATATTATGGTTTACTCAATATCGTAGATTTTAGTTATAGCTACTGCTTCACTATTTTATTCAACAGAGTGGGCGAGTCAACATAACTGTCTTCGGCGTCGAAGGTTCACATTGAGTAGAAATCCACTGAAAATATATAACGCAGATACTGTATGCAAACAGATGCAATATGCAGTTGTGCACTTTCTTTGAGGGGGGGGGGGGGTGGGGGGTATAAAGGCTTGCATATAAAATAATATATTTCTCTCCATTCTAAATGTGACGGGAAATGGTCACCTGCCTTCCCAATGAAAAATTAGGCATTGGAGAAAGGAGGGAAGGTTGGGGAGTTGGACGAAGAGGATGGGGGGAGAGGGTGTGGAGTTTAGTGGCGCAAAACGCATAGGAGAGGGGAGGGTCCCAAGGTTGTTTCATATTCACAAGTTGGCTCGTAGGAGCCTTTGATTTATTAAATGGATAAAAACTATAAATTACTTTTGTTTTTAATTGTGAAGTTCCATATACCCATTCAATGAATTATCCATACCACCACCACAGAAGGAATTGGAAATTTCAGAGGAGTGGGGACAGGGGGAGGTCAAAGGCCCAGGGTATTCTGAAGGCAAGAGGGACTGATCTGGCCATGACAATTATTGGTAAATAAGTTTCCAGATGGTCCATTGTTAAAAAAATTATTATTTTAGTTATTGACTTGACATAACTTTCCTGGAGAATACTTACAAACAACTGTATTTAAAAGCTATTACTACACATGTTATTGTGTTTCATCTAAAAAGGTTTTGTTTCTGTCTAACGTTAAATATATTTATAACCATCATTACTGTTCATGATCAGCTACCTTAAATGCCAGAAAGGAGCCCCTTTTAAACTAATTACCTCAACTTCCTTTTTCAGTGAGCACTCAAGCAGAGCAATTTCTGAGTCCTGTGAAAAGAATTTAAAGAAATTTACCATAATAATATTAACATTAGTTTAGTCAATCTAATCAGCCAAAAAAGCCAATTGTGACAGTCATAAATCCTGTTCCTGTGTACATAGAAGTACATTAAGGGCCCATTACACATCTACATGTATCTTTTGAGGCCGTTGCAAGGGAAAAATCAGTTTGCTCTAGCTCAGCAAATTTTTGCTTATATTTAACCAAATTTGAACAGCAACCTTTTAGTACACCTGTGGTTCGGGTTGTGACCTCATCAGGCCACGCCCAATGTCACGTGACCCAAAACAGAAAAATGAGCATAACTTCAGAAACTTACAGTTTTATCCAAAAATTTTTAGCAATTCGATTTTATACACCATTTAAAAAAAAAGGTTAAGCATGCATTTTCCCTAAGGATGAAAAATAAAAATAATAATT
Organism: Dendrophyllia cribrosa; assembly: GCA_024195265.1. Taxonomy (NCBI): domain Eukaryota; kingdom Metazoa; phylum Cnidaria; class Anthozoa; order Scleractinia; family Dendrophylliidae; genus Dendrophyllia; species Dendrophyllia cribrosa. The sequence goes on from JAJLRJ010000001.1 coordinate 53,621,431, forward strand.
TATGAGGGAAAATGCGTTCTCAGAACCACATTTTTGAGTCTTAATTTTTTGTTTTTTGATTTTTCGCAAAGCATGCTTATATTTCACAAAAAATCTTTGATCTTTCAATTGAATTTTTTAAAAAGAAATTAGCCTCTATTTGTGCTGAGTTAGGTTCGCCTTTGTCTTCACAGGAAGTAGGGTTGCCTGCTGTCAGCCTGGGCTTCCTGTGCTATAAATTGGAAACTACTATACCAATCTCTTGAAGTATTAAAGACCTTAATTCATTTTGTTAGGATTGGTTGAGTACGGTTATCGTTTGTGAAGTATATATGTCTCAACCTTCATTCAAAAAAGTTGCCTTTCTTTGCAGACAGGGAGAAACGAGCCATGCCTGTGTCTGTCAGATCAAACGCCTTTGATCACTTTTTCAGCCAGCATGGGTGTGAGCAGGAAAATGCCTTCTAGTCCAAAACATCCAAACATTGTTCTGGGAACTCACGCATCTGTGAGACAGTTTCTCTTGAATTTGAAAAGCAGTATGGTACTTACATGGAAAAAAATATTAAGCTTTTCTCTCTCTTTTTCAAACAACAGTTGAGAATCTTAGGTCAGCAAAAAAATATAAATTTTACTTAATCAGCAATTTTTTTCAATTTAGTTCTTATTATTTTCCCCTATATTAAATAACAAATTTGAACTCACTGTACTTTTTGTTCATTCACACTTCGTTGAAATTTATTTGGACTAGAAATTGGCCCTGAGAAATACGTAAAGACTAGTGTAGCTACGCATAAAACAAACATGCTACCCCGTTGAAATTGTAAAAACTCGGCACTTTTCCGCAAATGTTAACAGCTTACTCACATGTTGGCTCCATATCCTCTAACTTCTTAGTCCAGAATTCCTCGGCAGTTGACCTGCTCAGCATTGACAAAAAGAAACGAAAAAACGGTACGAAAACTGAAGCAGTAGGAATAAACTTTCAGCAAATACCGATATCTGTGAACTGATCAGTTGAGCATTCTTACTCGATCCTTCAGTTAATTTCTTCATTTTGAATAAGCTTGAAAACTGTCCAACTGTTCAGCTTCAAATAAGTTTAAGTACTAACCAAGAATTCCGGAGTTGAACGAGACGAACTTCACATTTTGCATTGTTTAGGACAGTTTTGAATTTGTACAGACTCCAAGGAGAAAAATAGCGCGAAGCTGCCCGTCACTTTCACCGGAAGTAAAATTGTACTTGATTTAGCTCCGCACAGCAACTGCATTACTCACATGTAGCAATGGATAGTGTAATGGGCCCTTTAATAGGTATAAGAGTCAGCTAGTCCACATATTATAAGGGCCCGAACTCTAGGGGAGTTAAATTGGGTTTAAAACTGTATAAGGTACAGGAAAAGGTGCAAAGAATTGCTGGGGTTTGAAATTGAAATGTGATATTTAGAATTTTTGGTGATTAAAATTTTGCAGAGTATTTTTTAGTGGTCACTACCACCTTAAACATTTTGTAGTCTATCGCCTTTTAAGTTATTATAAATTTCTAGTGTATTGTATTTATTATTATAATTATATATTTTTTTAATGTGGTTAATGGCAAAATAAAATGAATGAATGAATGAATGAATTGGCAGAAATTTTTTTCTGGTATAGTTAAAGGTCGGTACCACTTATTATATTCATAATACGTACCACCATACTCCTTAGCAAAATCCAACATACATGTAAATAATTTAGAGCTGGTTCTTGACATTTAATTTGTTGTGTTGTGGGTGACAGGCCCGGGGGAGAGGTTAACTCTTTTAAAATACCTATACAGGTATGTGCCGCCCAACGGGGTCGTGATTTGGGGACCCCTGACCTAGAACGGGGTGTAATATTTCGAACGCACGAAAGCTACAAATTATGAGCAGCCATTTGAAATTAGAACAGGGGTATTAAAATTGACCTATTTCTAGAATGGGATATGATTTTAAGAGCAAATTCTTTCTAAAACTGGATCCAAATTTGGGTACCCAGGCGGCACATACCCACCCAAAACATACCCGAGTACCCACCCCGGGGTGACAGGCACCCAGACACTTAAGGAATGTCGAACCTTTGATGCCTTAAAGGGTGAACTAGTATTGTATGATGGTTTAATGTCTACTTTCAGGCCCATGTTATTTTAAAACATACTTAATATGTATACATCCCTATTTTTTATGAGGCAGAGTTGAATGAATAAAAGTATGTGTTGTTCCACAAAATATCCACACCCCTCCCCTTCATTGGGGTGGGTATGGATATTTTGTGGAATCAATTAATAAGAAACAGACAACATAAATAATGAAGAATGGAAGAGATATAAGAAAATATTCAGCCTTGTCAAAATGCATAATTAGGAACACACCCCCTTTGCATGGTTCCCGTCTTTTCACACTTGCGTCAAGTTTCTTCTTAGTCATATCGAGTTCAGCATCAACTTAAAGGTCAGTTGCGGTCTCTTCTCACTACCCTCCCTGGGTTCTATTTTTACCTCTGCCTCAGAAGTTTGTAATTAAAAATAAAGCATTTTTACCCCAAACTCATACGTGGTCATTGTGTTGTTCTAATGGTCATTAAAAACTCAAATGTGTACCAAAATTCCCAACCAGAACCAGTTTAATAACAATAATTACCAGGGGATTTTTCTTCAGTAAACTTGTGATCTCTGTAAATGCCTTGGCAATGTTACCTTCACCCTGCAAGGACTGGACCAGCCTATACCTGGCTTTACTATTGTGTGGATCCAGCAATAGTGCTAGAAGAAATAATGGGCAAGCTTTAAATCAATACAGTCAAAATTGAATACATGTATACATGTAGTTGTTCAATCGATCGATCAATTTTGTGTTGCAAAAGGAAATAACACATGCTTGTAGCAAAATATTAATTAACATAATTAACATAATTTGACATTAAGCATTGATCAATAGCACTGACACCAGAGATAATTCTGTTGCTGACAAGTGTGAATTTTTGAGATGTGTGCATGGTGTAAGAGACTGTGTCAATTAAGTCAGGGCATGCATGGAGAAAGGGATCCACCAGCTCTCTAAAAATAGTTGTGTATTTTGAAGGAAACAAAGACATGTGAGCTGACCCAGGCTTCCTATACCACCCCTAGCCTCTGACTTTATACATGTATGAAACATTAAGTGTAGAGTTGGACTGCTGAGTGCTGATGATCGAGTAACATTCCACATACCAGTCAGCTAGACTGATCACTGCAATTTCACGACAAAAAAAGGAACATGCGCTGAGTAGACACAAATAAATACAAATACCTTTGTCACAATCCTTATGAGCTTCCTTGAACTTTCTCTGTAACAAGAAAGTACAATCGTGTCTATTAATTGTCAGATCAGCCTTGTGAAATACATGCAGGTCCTGAAGATAGAACTCATATTGTTTACATACAGTAACACAGTTGTGACCATATAAAAGCACTTTGATTTGTGTAATGCACGAGTGTTAAAAAAAAAGAATATCCTTGATATTTCATACTGATGGAACTTGTAAAATATATTTTGTTTACATTGATATTATTAAATGCAGCTGGAAGTTAAGTCCTTTACTTCTCGTTTCAAAAGTGCTTTGATTCACAAACATAATATGAAACTAAAGTGTTTTAAACTAAAAGAATGCCCTCCATATTTCATGCTGACAGTACTAAAAAATAGGCAGTCAAGGACTGCATGTGGTTACTGCTGTAAAAAGAAAATTGATAATCAATATAAGGAATTGGTATTCCTGTGTTACTAAATCACATGCAACCTGTGTAAAATGGGTTAATGGGTTATTCCAGAAAAAAAGACCTCCCCCCCCCAACGGATGCAAGATTTTTTTTACCCCTTCCCCGCCCGGATTTCCCGGCCAGCTAGACCCACCCTTGCACCTTGATTTTTAACCATGAGACCCCCTCCTGCCCGGATTTCCATTAACTTTTTGTCGGCCCTTAATTAACAGGTAATAAAAACAATAAAAAAATGAAATCGCATTCAGGAGATCCGGGATTTTTTTAATTTTTGGTGATAATTGCTATAAATTGGTCAAATATTTTTTAAATAAATGTTGCATGACGCATTCACTTAAACCTTTCCGTGATTACAAGACCAAATCGAAATGAAATGTTTCCATAAAGCTGGTTCGATCTTTTAAAAAAATGCTTTGATTTTGCCATGAACTTATAATAAGATTTTTCCATTCACAGTTTCTTCAAAGTGTTGTTGCAAATACATAATTTTGTTTTGTACAAATTTCATGTGAAATGTTATTTGATTGCAAGCTGTTTTTTAATGACCACTGAATCCAAAATATCTTTTCTATAAATTTAGGTCGAAACTTTTGAATGAAACTCGGCAGGTATTTTTTGCAGGGTGCAGGGTGCAGGGTAAAAATATAATTATAAATTAGATAACCGCTGACACTTGAGAAACCGACAAACCTAGAGACGCAAAATTACTCTTACACGAAGTGGGGTACTGTCTTCACGCCACGTGGAATACGTCGTCAAGCAGTAGCTTGTTTAATAGTCAGAATCGTTGGGGATTTCAAATTTATTCCATTTTCCTTTGTCCCCCTTGTCTCATTTAATCCTTTTCAATTGTTTTTGAAAACAGTCCTCTGACAGGGCTCCTATGAGCCAACTCGTTAATATTAAACGCTCTAAATTGAAAGACTCTTCACCACATTTGCAGATGTTATGAGCAAGACCCCGGCAAGGGCAGTATTTACGTATTTACTTTGTGTATAGAAAAAAAAGTTCTGTAAAGAAATATAAAAGGTTTTGTGTTACCCGATCGCGAATGCAAGTTGTATATTTCATCGAGTCTCGAATCTCCGATGAGAAAAGAATCCAAAATTTGTGGCAAACATTACAGATTAAAAGCAAATTCCCATGCTCATCTAAATGCTGGAAACCGAAAGTGTACAGAATTTGCAAATAAATACCAGCATGTCATTTGAACCTTGTTCCGCGAGCTATTAAACGCGTATAAACGCAATATTGTGGTTCCGAATATTTTTTGAAAATTGAACTTTTGACGAATTGACGAGCGCAAAGAAAAAAACAGTACATCACCTTCATGATGTCCAGTTTGGAAAAAAAAAGAAAATGAAAAAAAAAATCGAACCGACAGGATTCGAAACCGGGTCGTCCGACTCGTGTTATCATTATCTTTCCATTCGGCTATGAACAAATACGGTAATTAGGAAAGTATTTAATTTTAACGTAACAACGTAACAATGGCTTAGCAGTCTATGAATATTCCATGAAACTATTTAACACAAAAGAAAAAATTAACGTAACAATGGATAAAAAGAACGAGGAATTGTTGTATTTCATTTCGTTGTTGATATATCCAGAAGTTACCAAAAATCCATTAGAATTCTGCAGATCGTTTTTAATGTGCCATCAAAGGAATCCAAATGCAAAACATCAGATCAGCGCTTTCAAAATGCCTCTTTTTTGGCGGACATCTATATTCCGTGGATAATGTTTGTCATACCTAGCTATTCTACTGAGTACTCTAGAAAGATTTGAATGTGTTTCATAATACTCCTGGCATCCATTTCGATACGATTAGGTGGTAAACAACGTCATGTAATAGTCACGGCGGGTCTACGACCTCCTCCGTTTCTCAAGGGTCAGCGGTTATTAAATTTATAATTATATTTTTACCCTGCACCCTGCACCCTGCACCCTGCAAAAAATACCTGCCAAATGAAACTCATATTTCCTTGAATGAAAATGTCTTTCCTTTGATTAAAAGAGACACGAAATGTAAGTTTAAGACTTTGCTTTTATCCATCAAATCATCCTGTATCGAAAAAAATACCCACAATTGTCATTGCAGCTTTGTTCGTTTGCCTGCTGTTCGCAAACAAGCTTGGTAACCGTGCAAATTTCTTGAGCACATGTTTTTATTTAGCCTGTTACTAGGAACCAACAACCAACATTTGTTCATCTTTGGTGTTTCCTCATTGCTAAAGAGCTTCAAAATGTCTGATAAAGATAGCAAGCACTGTTTTAACAAGTACATTTAAATTAATATTAAACACAATGCTCACGTTCATGTGTTACGTATTCAAAGCGGATTCTGTTGTCAATTTGATTTTTGGTCTCGGGGGTGTTCTGGCAGCTCTGTTAGGGCCTGTTTACATGGAGGGAGGGTAACCCTCCTAGCAGGGTTACCCTTCTAGAAGGGTCAAAAGATAGCCCTCCTTTACATGTGTAGGGTTATCCCTAGGGCTATCTCTGCCAACAAAGCCGCTGAAACCTGAAGCCATTGATAGATTAGCCTCGAAGTCGACGCCGTCGAATTCGCACTTCGTCTTGTACTCTTTGATATATTGAGAAGCAGTTCAACAGCTTCGGGCGTCCATGCCCATTTTTTCGCCTTTTTCTACGAAGAGTCTGGACGATTGGCTGCTTTTCTTTTCCTGTTTGATTTATTGCGTGACTGATCATAATCAATAATCAAGTACGGCTCCGTCTGTCGAACCTTCGTTTGTTCAAGACTTTCGCCTATTAATTGGACACCAACATGAAAATGTTCTATTTCAGCCGCCAAACTGTTGCTGTATCGTCCCGGTTTGGATTCGCCGCTCTTGCAAGCACAGTTCTCCGAAATATTTCTCCAGGTTTATAACCACGCGAAGCCATGTTTATAGTTAGCGGTGATGTGACAGTAATCTGATCGCCCTAAACTTGACCCTCCTAGGAGGGTAACCCTACCTTGAGCTTTTACATGGCTTAAATAAACAAAAAGTTGACTGTTCTAGAAGGGTAACCCTTGCAAGCAGATAAGGTTACCCTCCTCCTAGGGTAACCCTACCTCGCATGTAAACGAAACCGGGAAAAACAATAGAGGAGGGTAACCCTCCTAGAAGGGTAACCCTTCTAGGAGGGTTACCCTCCCTCCATGTAAACAGGCCCTTAGACAGCCAAGACTCGCTTTTTTACATCATTTAAAGTTAAAGAATTTTTGCTCCACGTTATACACCTCTAATAAATATAATCCTAATTTCAAGGCTCAAAAAGTCTGGTCAACTTATATCACCTGAAAGTACAATAACCTTTTGCAGCAAAAATTTTGGGCAAATAAGTGTTTATGGTATTTGATGACAGCAATCATCTTTTAACACATAATATTAACTGGGAATTAAAAAAGTTTACAAATGATGAAACAAGTGAAAATTTGCATATCAGTGTTCCCGTTGTTCCGACCTGTACACTATATCTCGTTCAACACTTCGGGTACTCACAAGATAAAAATGAAAGCAGTAAGGCACCTTTTTGCATGTGGGGCTTTGTTTGTTTTGTTTTTTTTTTGCTGTTTTTTTTTCTTCCAGTTTTGGCTTTTTTAATTGAGATACACTGAATGATGGGTATAATAGTCCCTCTTATTCAAAACCAAAAAAAAAATAACCAGAAATAAAGAATATATATATATATATACCAATTTAACATGACATGCTGCTCTGTTGCAAAGATATTTGACTCTTCTCTCTTTCTCCTGATCTTTGGGAAGGCATCCAAGAGCAGCTGTGTACTGATCACTGGCATTCTCATATCTGCCGTCTTTGAATTCCACCTTTCCTCTACTATTGTAACTCTCAGCCTTGTCAATGGAATTCTTCAGTGAATAAACACAAATTTTTATCAACAAAAACTCTGGCCAGTCCCAGTGTTCTCTTTAACACAGGGAAAATGCTAACTTTTCCACAAATTACCCCATGCTCATGACTGATTAATATGTATAAGCTAGTGTCCCTGCATGTCGTTAATTAATATAATTTAATACAAAAAGTTGAAAATTATCAAATGTTGCATGGTTGGTTTTTCATTGGCTCATCGACCATTTCCAGCAAGTTCTATCTACTGCTTTCCCCCAGACATACAGTGTAAGGTAAGTAATAGAAAATGGCCAATAAATGATAAACTGTTGCAAATCCTAGAGAGAGTTTAAGTAATGATCTGCATAAGAAGGATAGCGCTGAACGGCAATGGAATGTCAAACATGATGGAATGTCAAGATTTTTCATTGTTACAACTAGTGATCTCATTGGCCTAGACTCAAAAACCGCTAAAAAGTTAGGGTTCAAGGTGCATTTTGTGTAACTTTTTTAAGGTTTCAAGTAATTTGAGACCCAATCGCACAACATACAATTTTTAAAAAACATTGTATTTGGGGAACTTCATCAAAGAAGCAAAATTATTAGCTATTGTCTTCTGCTATTCTGATTGGTTAAGCACGAACATTTCCTAAAATTTATTTGACGCAAATGGATTTTCTTTATTTTTATAATGAAATATAATTATTAACCATCAGCTCCTCCTCTATTCTTGAAATCAAAGATATTCTATGTGGGAAAGAGCTAATGCCGCAGAACAATGAAGTTTGCTATCGTTCTTATGTGGAACAATACTTAATTTAGGATTATTTGAAACCAAATTCTCTTAAAAATAGGTATTGCATCATCGTGCAGTTTAATATATATTATAGCACAAAGCAAACATACACCTTCTAAATATTTTTTCAGGGTACATGTAGCTGTAATTTCTTACCAGGAGAGTGGAAGATCCTTTAGCAGAGTCTGCACTGCCTGAAATTATTAAAATAAGTAATAAAGAGATTCACATGCTGGCATCATTATTCATAATCTTGTAATAATTTGGATGAATGATGAAAAGGAATATCCCTGGTTTTTTTGTCTTTTGTTAAGCTTAATTAATTAACTTCTACTGATTATTACTAAATTAGGCAATATAAATTAACTTGAATGGATCGTCAATTTCCGCGTTACATTAATTTCTATCATTTTGTCCCAAATTCCAAATCATGTCCTTAGCTATACCTACTTAAAGAACAGATTTCTTTGTTTAGCACATTTCACACTGTGTACGATAATTCAAGTTCATTATGGCCCCGAGAATGGTCTTTAAGCGCATGGTTGACTGTCTGTTCCGACAAATACCTAAGCTTAAATATAATTTAGCGGTGAATTTAGACGAGGCCTCCACGTACACTCACTTTAATTTTTTTTATTTGGAAATTGAACCTTTTCGTTCGCGTTAATTTCCTACATTCTAGACTATTTTCTCGCGTTAATTTCAAATAACTTACGTTTATAAACACAAGCGCTAATATTCCAAACTTTAATAAGCTTTTATATCTGATTTCGCGCCATGTTTTAATTTCACTTCCGCCAAAATTCATCAAAATAGCCTATAATTGTTTACCTTCTTCACATTTACGCTCATAATTCTTCAGATCTTCAGCTAGATCTTTCCTTCCAACATTTTCCAGACGATCTATTAGGAATTGAAGCCGATTCGGCGCTATTTCTCTTCTCTGCTCAAGCTCCAAGAATAGCTGCTCGGGTGTCTTGAGTTTTTCTAGGTCTCCATGTGGAATTGAATCCTGACACAAGTACTTCAATCTTTCCAATTTCTCCGTTCCCAATTGCGAAGCAATTTTAGTCAATTCAAGTCTGAAAGTTTCTCTAGTTCCCATTTCTGTCTGTGAATATGTGCCACATCTTATACATCAAATATGTGAAGAAATCTGACAAATCCGGTCAAATCTGCGAATGGATCCTTCTGGGACTCCTTCTGGAAGTTTCCTGGAAGCCACGACCGGGGAAAACTGGGCTAGAGTTGGAAAGAAGCCACGAAAGCGAGGCTTATGCGGCTACAAAAGAACTGGAATGTATCGATGCATAATCTTCTCACGTGATGATAAGCTTCTGGCTGGTGCCAGTTTTCAACTTTTTTGCTGCATAAACTTTGAAAAATGATAACGAAATATCAAATCAAGATTTAGCAAATTTCCACCGGTTCTCATTTACCACCCGCATCGACCAATCAGATTGCGAGATTACCGGCAATTGTGGTAAAAAGAGCAATTTTCGTATGACCAGGGCGCTGAAAAGAATGGGCGGTGCAACGCGCCCACCCACAGCGCTTGAGCGATGTGTGATGCGGAGCGAGACTGGGCCAAATGAGGTTCGCTGAATGATGCAGAGAACGGTTAACTGCAAGAAAACGGTAAGAGATTTCCACTTAGTTTTTTCGAAATGAACATTTCAATGTATTTTTTAAGCTGTAGGCGATAAAGAACGGGTTTTATACTGTAAAATTTATAACGAATTATTTGAAATAAATCGAGCTTGTTCGAAATGCGTTACGCTTTATGTTTGCACCCAAAAACTAAAACCCGTGCGAACTATGGTAGCAGACGGCTACATTCTCCGATCATAGATAGTCTTTAGAGGATCTATCACTCTTTCATTTCATTCTTTCAGTTAGATTTCGTCTTGAACTTTTTGAGTTACAAGCTATAGACCAAAGGTAGTTGTTTTGAGGGGTTATTGGGCCACTGCTTTTAATCATTTATAAGTAATACTTCATCAATAAATAATTTTGCCTCTTTCGATCTGTGCCTTCGTTTTGTCAAACCTGTCTTGCTGATTGCTTCAATGATTCAAAAATGAGGGAATTGAATTTTTCTAGTCTAAAAACTTTTTTCCATTAACCAGGTGAAGCAAGATATTACATAGTTAATTTTAATCAACTAATTAAAATGATAGAGCTGATGCTTTTGTTAAGCTGCTAGACCCATTTTGATTGCCCTTATTAAGGAATGAAGAGGTTCCTGACATTTGTTTTAGTTATGTGGAACATATCTTCAACAAAAATAACTGTTGATATATTAAATATAGATTGAAATAAATGTCAGTGTCATGTATACAAGCTATATAGTGTTTCCTTTTGTGATACTGTGTTTCCATTTGACAGGTCATTCATTAAGTATGGTACACCTTAATTAATTAAATATCAGTGTTGTATAACAGCTCTATGTGACATTTCCTTGTTATATTCTCATAGTCCCAAAGCAAACTGATCTTTTCTTCATTTTTCCGATTATTTTGGCTGGTCATTCAAATATAAGGAAGAGATTGAGACTAAAATAATACAAATTTAATACCAACATGAAATTATTATTTCAAAAGTATTAAGTAAATGGTACTCAGCTTAATTCAATACCTTTCTATATGTAAACATCTCACTGTAAATAAACAATTCTTATGGGACCCAGGGGAGGGGGGGAGGGGGTAGTTAAGGGGGAATAATCAGATAGATAAAAAGTGACTGGGAGATGCAAAATAACTTTTAGTGTTTGAAATCCTTAATCTATTTTTTCAGGGATTGGGGTTATATTAATTATAATTAGTTTTGATAATAAATAAATAATAAATCACTTTATTTAAGTGTCAAAGGTATTTAGCACGCGAGTACTAATTGGGGACACTTGCCAGATCTAGTTGGAATTTGGAAGTGTTGGTTTTTGAGGAGAGGGGAAAACCGGAGTACCCGGAGAAAAACCTCCCGGAGCAAGGGGAGAACCAACAACAAACTCAACCCACATATGACAACGAGACTGGAAATCGAACTCGGACCACATTGGTGGGAGGCGAGTGCTCTCACCACTACACCACCCCTGCTCCCCACAATATATGCCATTTGCAACATTCAGGACCTTATAATGAAAAGGCATGAGATTTTAGGGGTTTTGTTTTGATCCTTTTTTATTATTATGTAAGTTTATACAGTGTATGGCTTTGCTTGCAACTCGATCTGTCTTACTTTTAAACCCTGAAGTACAGCCCCGAACAGCCACCACCCTTCCTTCAGGATGTAGCATTGTTAAATAGTTAAAAGGTTGACAGGGTAAGAACGTCTTATCACAAAATATCCAAAACAGATATAAAGGACCATAAAGAGATGTCCCTGATCAGCAATTAAGTACTTTGAAATTCTGAACTTGCCAACTATTGATGTTGCTATAACAATGAGTGCATGTACGTTAGTTTGACAATACAAAATGGCCCCTTTCCTTTCTGTTGTTCTTCTTATCACAAACATATCCTATGCAGATAATGGTTTCAATCCTTTGCTGAATTTTATCATTTGTGTAAGTGTGCAAACATGACGCGTAGCGCATTTGGAACAAGCTCAATTTATTTCAAATAATTCGTTATAAATTTTACAGTATAAAACCCGTTCATTATCGCCTACAGCGAAATTCTAAATTCTAAATAAGAATAAATGTTTTGTGCACTCCTGGTTTTCAAAATTAAGTTACAACCATTTAAATTTCACGAAAATCCGAATTCATGACAAACCAACACTTGCAGAATGTTCGGACGAGTTCAGTTTCGATCTATAATCGACTCTTTCTTTTCTCAGGTAAGAGTTTTGGCAGCTTTTAAAAGTCATCGCTGAATCCTGAAATTCTCAAAAACGTAGCGCGGCTTATACGCGAGAATAAACAAGTCAAAGTAATACCTATTTTTACTATTTCAGATCTATTTATACGGGAATTGAGAAAATAATGACGTCAGCGGGACCTTCGGTGTAATGACGTCGATCATGGGATTTTCCCCATTCGCTCAACTTGTTTATTTGTCTTCTCAGCTGACGAACTCGTGTTTTTACCCTCTTGTTGAGATTTCGTCTTCATTATCTTCATTTGACATTTAAAATTCTTTTAATCATGTCACAACCGAAGAAGAAATGTATCTTGCAGAAGATGAAGGACTCGTTGCATTATCTTTGGACCTGGATGTGGAGTAAGGTCACACTGAATCCCAAACTGACGCTTGCCTGTGGATTTATGTTGCTGGTTATTTTGGCTGGAAGTCTAGTATTTGGGCTGCGAAGTAAATCACCTGAAACCAAAGGTATGTGCAGACAACAGTTATACTGTCTAGCAAGGCAAATAAAACAATTTTTACGGTCATCCTCCTGAAAGGGAGCTCGTGTGATTATCGTCGTAACGCACATCCTTGATTATGTAGACAATAAGCTAAATATGCTTTTTTGCTTTGCATTTCTCTCATTTCAAGTATATGTCACTGTATCGGCGAAAGGTTACTGAAATCATGACAAAAAGCTAGAGATTATTCAACATGTTGTCTCCATTTAAGAGTGAACAGTCCAGGATTCACCGAACAAGGAGACGACCATTCAGCATTGACGGACGTCATTTCAGCCATTTTGTATTTTGAGTATTCTTTGCATGGGCAAAATGGGCATAAAATCCCTATAAAACGAGAAGAAAGTTGAAGATTTTTCAACCTGTTTCCATTTTCGTTGCAACCTAGTATTTTTCTAATGGTGATAAACTCGCGTCAGTTTATCGAACTACAAGGACGGCAAGAGGACGAATATCAGGAAGATGCATCAGCCGCCGTTGTCCAAAATGATTCGTAGAACTAGCTTTCTTTGGTCCCTGTTATTTAGAATATGCTGTGCGTGAGGAAACAAAAGTTGTTAAAATCAGAAAGCCCGACCCCTGCTAACTCTGTTGAATTTCACTAGTACGATTTTTCGAGAGCATAAAAACTTCTACCGTACCATGTAACAGTCTAGTGTGAACATTAATGAAATTAGTTCCAATTTGAAAGAAATAAGTTTTGATAAATGTTTCTCGTAATGAGGTTTTAGCTTACCCCTTCTTTCCATCGACCTAAAAATTGCCTTGCGTTTTAGTTGGCAGTTTATTCGGACGAAAAAGCTAAATTATGCTCTTGACTAGCAAAATTCCACGCGTTTTTACAACTTTGATTCCGTTTACTCTCCATAGTTGAAAAAGAAAATCGAATTTTGGCCACAGTGTCCGATTGCAGACCACTTTGTGATGCCAGTGCGACCTGCACAGAAGATCCCATGGATAGGAATCGTTACACATGTGTTTGTAACAGAGGCTTCCAAGGAAACGGATTTGCTTGTGAAGGTAAGAGAGTGTTTTTAAACCGGCAATGATAGGCATTTTTCTTTTCTCCCAGGCTTAGAGGAGAAGCTGACTGTGTGTTGGCTGTTTCGATAGGATGCACTCTTAGTTTGGGACCTGTTCAAAATAAGCCCTTCGAGCAAACCAACAAGCATGGCGGAAACTCTAAAGGATTTTATAAAAACTAGAACTTTGGTTCACTGTTTGCGTTTCCAGAATTTATTTTCACAGGGAAACGACGGAAACGTACTATACGCTTTCCAAGTTGTCCAAGAACCAAATGAAGGCTATACAACGTTAAATGCAAAATTTCAGTTCCCGATCCTTCTGTAAAATGAAAGCCTTTAAAATGTCTCAACTCCTTGAGTTTAGAAAAGGTTTCTCAGTTAAGTTTGTTTGTCCGAAATTGCCCTTGATTCATTATCTTGTTCGTAAGGTCTAAATTGGTACAGAGTAGTTTTTCAGTGTTATAAATTTTCAAAATCAACTAAACAAGACAGTTCGGTTATATAAGCACACAACTGTTGAAAAATGAAATACAGTCAAACCTGCATTAAGCGAACATCCTCGGGGAATGCTTTAGTGTAATTATAAGTGAAACAAGTAGCCCGTTACGGCTTCACAAGCGGGCCATTTGAATTACGGACTCTAAAAGTTCAAATAAAGTAAATTTTGTATCGAAAAAGATGCATTAAAAAAAAAAACATGTCTTAGCGTGACATTAATTTGCATAAAGAAAAGTCCAGGGTATTGCGTGTAATGATTGACAAATTGACACGTTGTTTTGTCCCTGAGAACAAGTTCAAACACATTTGGTTGACCAAATTTAAATAATTTCTTTCCGTTGCATTGCACAATTTAAAACAAGCAGAAAGGACTGCTATTAAAACACAGGTATTGTGAAGAATCGGCGATAAATATTTTACTTGCAACCTTGCATGATCTCTACAAAAAATGGCTTTTTAATAAACAATTCGGTCTTAAGTTTTAAACTATAAATACAAAAACGTGCGGTAGGCTTACACAGCAATTAGACCAATATATCGGAAAAAGGAAGTTATGGCCGGCAAGCGTAAGAAACATTTATGCTATATTTCTATGTAAAAACCAGCAATATTTCTAAAGCAAAAATGATGATACAGTCGAACATCTGGTAAGCGACCACCCAAAATGTCAAGCCTAGGTGGTCGCTTACGGGAGGTGGTCGCTTGCGAGAGTTCAGACCATATTGGGTCAAAAATTTTCCTCATTAGCATATCGTAACTGCCCATCTTAACCCATGTAATAACTTTTAGTAGCCACAAAAATATTTAAGCTTTCTAAAATATTTATTCAGAGTTTCATGGTTCGCTTCTGATAAACTACATAATAAGGCTGAAATCAAAAATTAAAAACCTTGGATATGACTTGGGCTGAATAGGGAATGTGCTGACCGCGCCGAGTACTGTACTTCGATTTTTATACTGTAGTTCCGTTACTATATATAAACTGTTGACAGTTGAGAGAACAGGAAATCAGGAAATCAGTTCTAATTTTCTGTAATTATAAGACATTTAAGGTCGTCTCTTTTAAGATTGATAGAGTACAGTAGTTTGTGTAGGTGCATTTTTTTTTTAATTTTCAAATGTTTTATTCATGTGAGAAGTAAATTTCGAGAAAAAATCCGGTACTTCCGAGAGAAATTTCCGTCTCTTGTACTACCCAAAAATGCGATAATGATAGTCAGAACACCTCATTATCCGATTTCCGCTCTATTATCTGTCAAGTGGTCGCTTACGGGAGGTTAAAAACAAAAGAAAATTTCAACCTTTTAGCTCTAAAAGTGGTCGCGGTCGCTTACAAGAGCTTCCAAATATAGTGATTTGACTTGGAAACTTTTGGTACTTTGGAAAACTGGTCGCTAAGGAAAGATGGTCGCTTACAAGAGGTGGTCGCAACCGGAGGTTCGACTGTATTAAAAAAGCCCAATGCGGCCAACAATTATTCCTTCCACTTAGTCCGCATTTATGCAAACAACGTCTGTACTTTTGATTGTTAATTTTTCTATAACGAAGGCTACCACAAGGAAACCTCCAATTCGTTCTTCACAAATAAATATCCTTCGTACCTCAACAGTATTGCATGCGTAAAGTGTTAAAGATGGTGGTGTGACATTTCCATAACGGCGTCATTTTGCTTTAATTGTGTCCTGCCGGTCCACCGGATATATCCGTTATGATAAGGGGAGTAATGATACCACAGGTAGCCCAAGCTATATGTGTCACAGTAACCGTTACGAGCGAAATTATAAAGATTTGTATGAGAAAAAGCGGTTCATTCTAGGAGCTAAAAAATACGAACAAGATTTCAATAAAAATTGCCTACCTTACTTCGCTTGTGTGTTTCCTTGTCTCCTGTGTGGTTTTGGGGGCGATTTAGAGCATTTCCAGTGAGTTTTAGTTTTAGTTTTAGTTTTACTATCCACATCTACCTCACCACTGGCGTGATCATGTGTCAGGGAATTGCGTATGAGTCCTGGGCAGTAACCGAATTTCCGCGTTTAAAGGAGAAAGTTGTAAGTTCGCTCGAGGGTCGCGCTGAAGAGCAGGAGGTGTCGACTGATGAAGCTGAAGCTATCTCAACTCGGCTACGGGAAATGTTCACCGCTATCCGTACAAAGAAGGGCAGCAAATCTCTAGCAAGTGATGGGATCGTTAAACCCATCGGCCAACTAAGTGAGTCAGAATCACTGAAAACAAATTTGGTAAAAGAAATACCAGAAACTCCGAAGACATCACACGACCGGAAACGAAGGAACTCTTTGGACTCCATTCGTGGTATGTCACCTCGTAACTCAAAGTCTTTGTCGGAACTGCGGTCCTCGATGTGTAATCTGGAGGCTGAACTGATTGAAATGCGTAACAACCTGGCCATGTATATACAGCGAATTGACACTTATGAGGAACATATCAGTTTATTGGAAGACAAACTTGTCCAACAGAATAACAATAATAAAGTAGAATTGCAGAAGCTAGCTTCACGGGTCATTGACCTTGAGGTTGAAAACAAAGCTCTGAAGGCGGACAGCGCCAGATTGAACGCTGATCTTCAAGTATTAAAAAAGGCATCAAAACAAAGCAAGAAAGAAATCTGTACGAAGGATCAAGGGAAACAATCAGATAAAGAAAAAGATGTGGTTATTATTGAACAACCCCCAGAGGTTCAAACGGAGGTATTTGGTATTCCGTCCCAACCTAATCGTTTTGAGGTGCTCGACGAAAGTTCTGAAATACCGCCACCAAATACCTCTTCAGATCAAGGCACACGTACTCCGTTTTTGCCTCATAATACGGGACCGAGATCAGAACCAAGATTGGAAAGCGGACGTCGAGCTGACAATCAACCCATTGTTCAAGACCAAGAACGGAAAGGTATTGTATTTTTAGCTGACTCTAATGCGAAATACATTGACACTCACAAGCTATCGAGAGATAAAGAGGTTCAACAACATGAGTTCTGCCCTACGATCAGGAGCACAATAACGGCTCTCAACAAACATAATTTTGGAAGTCCAACAGATATTATAATTCACACAGGAACAAATGATTTAGAATGCACCCCCGTGCATCAGTGTATGGCAGATTATGAAGAGCTTATCATTATTGCTGCAGAGAAATACCCAAGGTCGCGCATATTAATTTCTACTCTTCTTAAACGGGCTGATCATGTGGAAGATCTACGCAATCAATTAAATGCTAAATTGCGTCAATTGACTGTTCCCCCAAATGTACATTTCATACAACATGAAAACATCTTGGGGGATATGCTTTATGACAATAAGCATTTAAGGAGAAGATGTGTGGGAGCTTTTGTAAAGAATCTGAAAGACACCCTCTTCAACCGAATTGCCTATCCAACAAATCGAAATCACACTCTGCAAAATCGACCACCTAGTATGAATCGCGAACAAGTTCCTCCTCCAAGACCGCCAACAAATCACATACCATATGATCGTCCCAACATGAATCAACAAGACCTCCCCCAAAGACCACCATCACACAGATCTTATCCACCGATGTTTCCACACCACCTGAACACACATCCAAGCTATGCGGAGATCACCAAGTCCCCAGTCAATAGAGGACCAGCCCTGCCTTCACTAGTAGACTCTCGTTCATCATCAACCCCATCTGAAGGTCAAACCGGAAGTCCAGCATTACCAGATGCTAACATTATTATGAAACTATTCAAAATATACGACATGATGCGTCAGGTATAGTTTCTTCCCTCAGTTCTAATCCTACATCCCATACCTTAGGATATTTAATCTAGTACACATCGTTTTTTTTTTTGTCTTCTTTCTATCATGTGCTATGGTAGAAACCAGCAGCACATATTACCGCATTTACTCCAACTAAGCTGTTGGAATATCAACGGACTTAGCAAACGTTCTGTTTTTGACAATAAGTTGTTACATAGTGAGTTTTTGAATAGTATTAAGAATCGTGGTTTTTTTTATTCTTTCCGAAATTTGGGGCCATGAAGCTTTGGACATCCCAGGTTTTGATATTATTTCTGTTAATTCACCCAAAAAATTAAATGCTAAACGTTCGGGTAGATTTTCTGGAGGAATACTCCTTGCGGTAATACCCTCTCTGAAAAAAGGTGTTAGCATTGTAAAAAGTTCACATGATTTTATTTGGTGTAAATTAGATAAAGTATTTTTTAACACACAGGAAGACATATATTTATGCTCATGCTACATTCCCCCTAGTGATTCGTTGTATTTCAATCCTGACGTTTTTACTGATTTGACAAATGACATCAATTTATTTCAAAGTCTTGGGAAGGTAATTATAGCAGGCGATCTTAATGCCCGTACAGGAATCCTTGATGATTTTATCGAGACCGATAACTCAGCACACTCCCCTGTGGATTGCGCTCCTCTGCTCTCGGATGTTTCTAAAAGAAAAAACCTAGATAGTCACGTTAACAGTAACGGTAAATCTATATTGGAAATATGCAAAGCTTTGGATTTACGTTTTCTTAACGGTAGGCTGAAGGGCGACTCATTAGGAAGGATCACCTTTAACGGACATCAGGGTTTCAGTACGGTAGATTATTT
Source organism: Dendrophyllia cribrosa (assembly GCA_024195265.1). Classification (NCBI taxonomy): domain Eukaryota; kingdom Metazoa; phylum Cnidaria; class Anthozoa; order Scleractinia; family Dendrophylliidae; genus Dendrophyllia; species Dendrophyllia cribrosa. The sequence continues at coordinate 53,640,339 of JAJLRJ010000001.1, forward strand.
TATAGTAAGCCATGAATTACTTAAATCATTTGATAGTTTCATAGTAAAAACGCCTACATCCCTCTCTGACCATTCCCAGCTTATATGTTGGCTTAATGTGACACCCTCAATACAACACGACCAAAATTTAGACAGGGGGAGTTTACACTCTCTTCCGGTACAATTTGCATGGAAGGATGATTCAAAGGAAAAATTTAGTAATTCTCTTAAATCACCAGACATCAGTAGATTGATTGAAGAATTTAATGCCAATAGCTTTGGCTGCAACTCAGAAGGTGTTAATCAAGCTGTTTCTCAGTTCAACAACATTATTGAGTCGGCCGCTAAAAGCTCATTATTTTTAACAAAAAAGAGAAAACGAAAATCTTCGCAACCTTGGTTTGATGTAGAATGTAAAAATTTAAGGGTTTTATTTAAACAGGCCGCCAACAAACTTCATAAGGCACCACTAAATCTTTCTCTACGACAGCAATATAATGAAATAAATAAAGGATATAAATCGCTGTTACGAAGAAAAAAACAAACTTTTTATAATGAAAGTATTGACAATCTTGTTAAAGATACAAATCCTAGTCAATTTTGGTCATCACTCAAACGTCTTAATTCTGATAACAATTCTAATCATAACCAGCAGTCGACAGTCCCTGTGACCGAGCTCCTTGAACACTTTCGACATCTACACTCGACGATCAGCGAATCAAACCTCTCGCTTGATCAGGTAGCGACTGTCAGGGAAACGAAGGTACATGGTGTATCCGATTCACTTGGTACTGTGTTAGATTTGCCCATTTCCCAGACTGAAATAAAAGCCGCAATCAAAAAACTTAAGAATAAGAAAACACCTGGGGTTGATAGAATTCGAAATGAGATGTTAAAATGTGGTGGAGATAAATTAATTCCAATATTATTTAAGTTATTTAATCTTATTATAAAGTCAGGAATATATCCGGATATTTGGACAAAGGGAGTGATTACCGCTATTTATAAATCTGGCGATAGATCTAATCCCTCTAATTATAGAGGGATTTGTGTGACAAGTTGTTTAGGTAAACTGTTTTGCATTATTCTTAATTCAAGACTTCACTTATTTTTAAAAGATAACAATCTTTTACATAATTCTCAAATCGGTTTTCTCCCTGGTAATAGAACAACTGATCATATTTTCGCGTTACGTACACTGATTGACAAATATGTAACTAATACACCTCGAGGAAAATTATTTTGTTGTTTTGTGGATTTCAGGAAAGCTTTTGATTCCATTTGGCATCCTGGCTTACTAAAGCGTTTACTCGATTATGGTATAGGTGGACAATTTTTCAACCTTATTGCTAACATGTATTCCAAGTCGCAATGCTGTGTCAAAGCTGATACTATGAGATCTGAATATTTTAATTATAACAGAGGAGTGCGCCAAGGTTGTATCTTGTCACCCCTATTATTCAACCTCTATTTAAACGATATTCCTTCGAGATTAGAAAATACCCAAGGTTTAGACCCCATTATCTTGCCTAACGGCTCACGGCTAAATTTGCTTTTATATGCTGATGACTTAGTACTAATTTCTACTAGTGCCGTTGGTCTGCAAAGGAGTATCAACTCTCTACAACAATTTTGTAAAGAATCCTTGATGTCTGTCAACACTCAAAAAACCAAAGTAATGATCTTTCAGAAACAATGTAGAAAGACCATTTTAGAAAAACATTCTTTCTTCTTAGACGACTCAAAAATAGACAATGTTCCTAGTTATACGTATCTAGGATCTACGATATCTAGTAACGGTAGCTTCACAATTTCTAAACAAAAATCCATTGAAAAAACAAGACGTTCTATATTTGCGACGAAGCGTTTTTTAGATTATTGTAAGTTTCCGATCAAGATTTGTAACAAATTATTCGATAGCCTTTTTTCACCTATCTTACTTTATAATTCAGAAGTCTGGGGAGCCTATGATAATATGAATCTTCAAAAATGGGAAAAAGATCCAGTTGAACGACTTCATTCACAACTTTTCAAATATTATCTTGGACTTAACAAACGGGCACCAAATGTGGCGGCACGAAATGAAATAGGAAGATTATCTCTGAAATCACGAATTTATCGTAATGTATTACATTTTTGGTTACACCTTAAAGCCTTGCCCGAGAATAATATAGCTAAGCAATGTCTGTATATCTCGGAAAATCTTGCCATATCAAACGATCAAAGCTTCATGAACTCAATAAATAAGCTATTGATAAAATATGATCAAACCACAAGTACTAGTTTTTCTATTTTTAACAAAAACCCCAACTCATTAAAACAATATGTATCCACTCTTTCTTCGAATATAGAGAAAGACTCTATAGCGCCCCAAATGAAACTTATTAAAATGAATACTAAACTAAATTTTTATTACAAATTTAAAAATAATACCAACAGTTCTATTTGTTATGACCTAGTCAAGAATACGAGACACAGGAGAATGCTTGCCAAATTTAGAGTTGGAAACCATAACCTACAAATTGAAAAAGGGAGACATACAAAGCCTTTAACACCAAGAGAACTAAGGAGCTGCGAATGCTGCCATTCAAAAAATGTAGAAGACGAGTGTCATTTCCTCTTCGACTGCGTCTCATATGTTGATTTACGGAACAACTTATATTACGATATTAGAAATTATTGTGCAAGTTTTAAGGATTTAACAGACGAAGACCTTATTGTATTTTTCTTCAATAGCATAGATCCCGTGATTTGTAAAAAAATGAGTCATTTTATATATGAAGCGTCCTTGAGGCGTGATGATTTGTTAATCCGTAATTAGTAACTATTATATTCATTGTTATTGCAATACCATTAATGTTATATGGGAATGCAAATAAAATATGTTATGTTATGTTATGTTATGTTATGTTATGTTATGTTATGTTATGTTATGTTATGTTATGTTATGTTATGTTATGTTATGTTATGTTATGTTATGTTATGTAGTTCCATTGCTTTCTCTCTTATAGAGAGATGATACCTGTGATGATACCCCAAGTTGGAGTCCGAGTTCGAGTTAGAGTTAGACTTCGAGTTGGACTTCGAGTTGGATTTAGAGTTAGTAGGAAAATAACAAAGCCTTGCGTTTGTTATAGATTGATCAGTCCCATCTATTGATTAAGACTTAATATATATAGTTAGGCTTGGCCTAACAGCGTTGCCCTCTGAAGACCCTCTGAACAAGCTTAACTAAGATGAAACTTAACTTAGGTGAAAGGTCGGAATTAAGATTGACGACCGGGCTATTTTTCAATTTTAGCAATTCTCAAAAACAGTATTAAAGCTTAAGCTTGTTAATACCCGACCGTCTGCACAGTACATTTAGACCGTACAAAAGTTCACAAAAACAACTTTTTCTCCGTCTAGAATAACTATTACGACTATTTTCCGAATCAAATACACTTGTTGCTTGTCACAAAATGCCCGAGAAACTGATTTGGAAATCAAAATTGCAAAAATACACAAACATAAGCTTATTTGCATAAGGCGACGCGAGTATAAAATCTAAGTCTTGTTTTGTTTACATAAAATCGCTTTTCAATCTATGTAATGAATGAACAAACACATAAAAATGGACAACACAATCTTCTTTCGAAAAATTTTATTCAAATTTCCATTAGTTTATGTTTAAAAGCAAAACGTAAAACGCGCATCGAGGCCGAGCCGTGTCTTCGATGAAATTCAAGAAATTAATACAACTGAATTTAAGCTACACGTTTAAAAACAATTCTCCAAAACTAACGAGAACACAAACAAAAAGTCAGTCACAGATAGATATCAAGATAAATACCCATCGAAAAATGTAATTTGTTTTACCTTTAAGTCCCTCCGGCGACTACTGTGCTTGGAAATTCTTTAAATCTCCGCTTTGGTGCTGAAATCCGTAAAACGAACCCATCTCTCGCATTGCTAAAAACGTATATAGTTCCTCGAAGCAAGATTTTATCCCTGAAAGCTCTTCTTTTTCCACTAAAGCGGCTTCTGAGTATCCCTTAATTATATATAATTAGTATCCCTGTCTTGAGTAGCAAACCACGAAAAAATGCAGGAAAATAACGACTTTAATTTAAACCGTTTTCTCCGCTCAGTAAACACAGCAAAACATCAGTGTTTTCCCAGCTGACGTGACATTCGGCCGTGTAACCGCGCGAAAAAAAAGCCTCGCTTTGGTTTCAACATGACGTCGTACGCGCATGTTTTGCGACGTCATACGCGCCCGCGAGCTAGTCCTGCGCGACGGAGCTACCTGCGCGACGGCGGAGGGCGGCGGGCACACGCGCGCCCGCGAAACATTCCGCTAGCCATGACCATGAAAAATGATGGGCCAGGTTCTATGAGTATGGGGCTGCGCAGCCGAGCCTTCGGCCCGGCGAGTGCTCCGCTATTAACTTTTTAAAATCATGAAAAAAAAAATCGAGAAAAATATCAAAAAGAAAAAGAAAACAGCATTTAACTAGATTGTCCTCTCAAGTTGACTATCATCTGGAAAAAGAGAACGTGATGGCTGATCGATTAGGAACACAGTTATCAGTTTTTCATCGTTCATTTTTAGAAACAAACACGTCAAACCAGTCAAACATATGTCCAATTATTTCGCGTAAATTGAAACCCCGATTGAAACGATCACCCCGTTGTTTAATTAACTTTTCATAGTATTTATCTGATTATCCCTGAAATTGTAACCTAAATTCAATCATGTAAACGCTTTCACTGTTATTATTTTGAAAGCATGTTTTATCGCTTTCATATTGAACTGGCCGCGGGTTGTATTGTTTTTGGGTGTTCGTTGCAAGCGCAAGCACAACTTTTGTGATTGACATTCTATAAATATAACTTGTAACGTTAACAACAATGACAACAAAAGCTAAAAAAAATGAATGGTAAGTTAATATCTTTTAAAATCTAAAACCCGTCCACCTATAATGGGACACGGTTACAATACTTATTAAGTAAATTATAGAGCAGTTTTCAATTGAGTATCGTAAAACCAAAACCAAAGTAATTACTCTGACCAATCACAGCAGTCGTAAACAATCCAATGAACCAATCAGAGCTCGAAGCAATTACATGTCGCGGGCGCCAAGCGCGGGAAAACGCGTGCGAGCAAGTCACGATTGGTTTTGGTTTTACTTCTGATTGGTCGAGAAAGTGGCGCGAGATTTTTTAGCCAATCACAAAGCGTAGCAATGCAAAACCAAAGCAATTGTGTAATTACTTTCGACAGTCAATTGAAAACTGCTCTAGTACACTCAACAAAATTACTGATTGGGGAAGAGCAGTACAATTACTCACAAATTGTACTTTGCAGGAGTATTAATTTTTTTTATTTTTTTTCCGACGATAACTGAAGGCTTCTGGAAACTTCCGAATGTCTCCGAAGTTGACCCGAACATGTCCGAAGTTGGCCCGAAGTATTCGGAATACGGACAAAGAATTCTAAAGCTATTTTGAATGGTCTCAGAAGGTTAAAGTTTGATGCGTGATTTATTACGGAAAATATGCTGCTTGTAATTTTTCTGATATATACTCTCATGATATACTATAAACAATAAATCGCACGACCTTCTCGTATTATTTAACAACTATTCACCTCAGTGTAGGTGGGTAGTGGTGGATATTTACCGAGCCGCGAAGCATAAGTATATACTGAAACAGTGAGATAATATAACGAAAAAGATGCGTTTTAACTCATTTATTCCTGTCAACGATTACAATTTTCGCGCGCAAATTGCTGGGAGGTGAATAGCACTTGCTATTCCGAGTTTCAGTAGCCAATCAGAGCGCGCCAACAATGCTATCCACTGTTTCAGTATATACTAATACCCATTAGTCACTAATTGTACTCGAAGTCGTGCGATTTCCTATACAAATGAATAAAAAACAAGCGCACTTATTAAATGATAAAATAGTTATCTCGGCCTTGGTGTCGGCACATAATTAATCTGCTCGCCACTGTGAAATCACGATATTTTGTTTATAATGCAAAACTTCGAAAGTGAGTGTAGCATCTAGCACGGAGGCGTGCGAGGCGAGGCGAGTTGTTGATATTATCACTGAATGATTTCGCTGAGGAATTTGTCGTTAAAAGTCTCAGGGCTTCACCTTTTATGAGCCCTTTTCTGACTCCTGGTGGGTGGAAGGAAGAGAAATGGGTGCACGGGAAAGTCTTTGTTGGGTAAAAATACGTGCGGATATCAAGAATTCTTTGTTTGTTAAATCTCTCGCCTGTGAAAGCCGTTATATCCCGAAAGTTTACTTCTTTGTCTGAAATTTCGGCCGTGAGCTTAATTGTAGGATGATGTCTGTTTGCAAGGACAATAAAATCTTCTATCTCTTTTTTTTTAACACTCCGCAGTGAAAATATGTCATCGATGTATCTTACCACTGGAGTGGTTTTGTGTTGCTTAAACTGATTATTTCTGTCTCGACCGCCGACATAAAGATGTTTGCAAAAGAAACTGCCATCTTTGTACCCATTGCGGTTCCGTGTATTTGGAAATAGTTTCTCCCGTTAAATTCAAATGAATTCTCTTGGAGGATGAGTCTTAGGATTTCTTTGAGGGAATGGGTCGGGATGGGACTGTTGTCCATAGAAATTCTCGTATGCTCTGCATACTGTGTCTATCCCTTCCCCTTGTGGGGTATTCGTGTAAAGACTGGCAGCGTCTAGGGAGAATAAAAAAGTGCCCTCTGGGAGGGGTGTCCTGTTTACCCGGTCCGGACCCAATATTTTTTTGTATTAGTGCGCCCACGGCAGACGTAGCCGTCAAAATGACCGCGTGATCACGACTTTTCCCGCCATTTTTCACATCAAGATACATAAAACGGCAGACTGCTCCTTACGGCAGAGAATGACAAAGGGAAAAAAGCTAAACTTAAATATATATTGTACATATATTTTGTTTTATTTTTTTTTTCTTTGTCTTTTTTGCCGTAAGGATCAGTCTGCCGTTTTATTTATCTTAATTGTACAGGATTTTACCGATCCAGATCTTGGCCACAGATCCGGCACCTTGCTTTCATCGGTTTGTAGTCGTGGTTTTTGTTGTTTATTGTTTTTATTTTTCACGTCTGTCGTTTACCCAGACACCAAGTGCGGATTATTACAGAATCACTCTCAAAACATAACATCGGATAAAAATTTAGCGCCGATAAAATCGATATCCTTACTAACAACTTTCACACTTATCGATTTTTATCGATTTCCGATACAATTAGTTAATTTCTGTCGATTTTTATCGATTATATTTTTTCATATTTGTATTTTCTTTTTTTAACTCGAAGTCCAACTCGAAGTCCAACTCGACGATCCAACTCGTAGTCTAACTCGAACTCGAACTCGAACTCGAACTTGATGTCCAACTCGACGTTTCTGGATTCCCTATGATAAGCTGGCCGCGCGAAAAGGGCAAGTCGCCCTGGAAAAGCAGATGCATTTTATGAAGTGCTTAATTAAAAAAGACCAAATTCATATATATGTCAAATTAGGATAAAACGGGTTGAATAGATCATAAAACTAAGATCTTTTTCTTCTGTGACTTGAGTTTAGTCAATTGGACGTGTCCGTTTAATACATTTTTGGACAACAGAAACGATCATTTCAGTCACCATATCCGCGTCCGCATATATTCTACAAACGAATTCAAAGGTTAATTGAAATTGGCAATGGGCCAAAACATGTGCTCTACATGTATTGTAAACGCCATCTGGGCCTTACTTTCTTCAATGTTTCTCTGTGTTTGATTACCCCAAAACCCACTGTATACCAGATCAAGATGGTTCATTTTCAACCGAGTTTAGAGAACTGAGTTTCAACTTTAATTTCTTGCAGATATCAACGAGTGTTTATCCCATGAACTGCATTCCTGCCCTTTTAACTCAGACTGTGTGAACACTGTTGGTACCTACAACTGCAGTTGTCATCCTGGATATGAAAGCGACGGGTTTTTGTGTAGTGACGTCGACGAATGTAAAACAGACGTTGACAATTGCAGTTCCCATTCATTCTGCACGAATGCAATTGGTACCTTCAACTGCACCTGTATGTCAGGTTTCCATGGAAATGGGCGAACATGTCAAGATGTCAATGAATGCAAAGTCAAGACTCATAACTGCAGTAGGCATGCTATCTGCACAAACAATATCGGTGCCTACAATTGCGCGTGCCTTGATGGGTTTCAGGGTAACGGATGGTCGTGCTCTGACATTGATGAGTGCACAACCAAGACTCATAACTGCAGTAGGCATGCTTTCTGCACAAACGATATCGGTACCTACAATTGCACTTGCCGTGATGGATTTGAGGGTAATGGATGGTCCTGCGTTGACGTTGACGAGTGCAAAACGAAGACTCATAACTGCAGTAGGCATGCTTTCTGCACAAACAATATCGGTATCTACAATTGTACGTGCCGTGATCGATTTGAGGGTAATGGATGGTCGTGCTCTGACATTGACGAGTGCGAAACGAAGACTCATAACTGCAGTCTGCATGCATTCTGCACAAACGATATCGGTACCTACAATTGCACGTGCCGTGATGGATTTGAGGGTAATGGATGGTCGTGCTCTGACATTGACGAGTGCGAAACGAAGACTCATAACTGCAGTCTGCATGCATTCTGCACGAACAATATCGGTGCCTACAACTGCACTTGCCGTGAAGGATTTGAGGGTAATGGATGGTCGTGCTCTGACATTGACGAGTGCAAAACGAAGACTCATAACTGCAGTCTGCATGCATCCTGCACAAACGATATCGGTGCTTACAATTGCACTTGCCGTGATGGATTTGAGGGTAATGGATGGTCGTGCTCTGACATTGACGAGTGCAAAACGAAGACTCATAACTGCAGTAGGCATGCTTTCTGCACAAACAATATCGGTACCTACAAATGCACGTGCCGTGATGGATTTGAGGGTAACGGATGGTCGTGCTCTGACATTGACGAGTGCAAAACGAAGACTCATAACTGCAGTAGGCATGCTTTCTGCACAAACAATATCGGTACCTACAATTGCACTTGCCGTGATGGATTTGAGGGTAATGGATGGTCGTGCTCTGACATTGACGAGTGCGAAACGAAGACTCATAACTGCAGTCTGCATGCATTCTGCACAAACGATATCGGTTCCTACAATTGCACGTGCCGTGATGGATTTGAGGGTAATGGATGGTCGTGCTCTGACATTGACGAGTGCAAAACGAAGACTCATAACTGCAGTCTGTATGCATTCTGCGCAAACAATATCGGTACCTACAATTGCACGTGCCGTGATGGATTTGAGGGTAATGGATGGTCGTGCTCTGACATTGACGAGTGCAAAACGAAGACTCATAACTGCAGTAGGCATGCTTTCTGCACAAACGATATCGGTACCTACAATTGCACTTGCCATGATGGATTTGAGAGGAATGGATGGTCGTGCTCTGACATTGACGAGTGCAAAACGAAGACTCATAACTGCAGTCTGCATGCATTTTGCACAAACGATATCGGTACCTACAATTGCACTTGCCGTGATGGTTTTGAGGGTAATGGATGGTCCTGCGTTGACGTTGACGAGTGCAAAACGAAGACTCATAACTGCAGTAGGCATGCTTTCTGCACAAACAATATCGGTATCTACAATTGTACGTGCCGTGATCGATTTGAGGGTAATGGATGGTCGTGCTCTGACATTGACGAGTGCGAAACGAAGACTCATAACTGCAGTCTGCATGCATTCTGCACAAACGATATCGGTGCCTACAATTGCACGTGCCGTGATGGATTTGAGGGTAATGGATGGTCGTGCTCTGACATTGACGAGTGCGAAACGAAGACTCATAACTGCAGTCTGCATGCATTCTGCACGAACAATATCGGTGCCTACAACTGCACTTGCCGTGAAGGATTTGAGGGTAATGGATGGTCGTGCTCTGACATTGACGAGTGCAAAACGAAGACTCATAACTGCAGTCTGCATGCATCCTGCACAAACGATATCGGTGCTTACAATTGCACTTGCCGTGATGGATTTGAGGGTAATGGATGGTCGTGCTCTGACATTGACGAGTGCAAAACGAAGACTCATAACTGCAGTAGGCATGCTTTCTGCACAAACAATATCGGTACCTACAAATGCACGTGCCGTGATGGATTTGAGGGTAACGGATGGTCGTGCTCTGACATTGACGAGTGCAAAACGAAGACTCATAACTGCAGTAGGCATGCTTTCTGCACAAACAATATCGGTACCTACAATTGCACTTGCCGTGATGGATTTGAGGGTAATGGATGGTCGTGCTCTGACATTGACGAGTGCAAAACGAAGACTCATAACTGCAGTAGGCATGCTTTCTGCACAAACAATATCGGTACCTACAATTGCACGTGCCGTGATGGATTTGAGGGTAACGGGTGGTCGTGCTCTGACATTGATGAGTGCAAAGCTGGGACTCACAGCTGCCATGCTCAAGCCAGTTGCTCTAACAACCTGGGTTCGTACAAATGTTTCTGCAGAAGAGGATACGCAGGAAATGGACGATATTGCAACGGTAAGTACATGGACAAAAAATGTTCATTCATACTTTTTGTATCGAAAGTTTGTTTAAAATAGGCGTACTGCTGAGTTTTGTCTATATTCAACCTGATTTAGATGAAAACTTGACTCGTTTATTGTTTTATAGATGTAAATGAGTGCAGAAATGGGACATTTAAATGTAGCTTGAAGGCCCGTTGCATCAACAACCAAGGCTCATACAGTTGTAAGTGCCTCGATGGATATCGTGGTGATGGAGAGGAATGCTACGATGACAACGAGTGTAGTAATAATCCTTGTGATGCCAACGCGATATGCAGAAATACAGACGGTTCGTATGTCTGTAGCTGTAAACCCGGTTATCAAGGCGATGGAAAGTCGTGTGCTGATTATGATGAATGCAAAGAGGGTGCTCACGATTGCCACCAGAAGGCTGTGTGTGATAATACTTGGGGCTCATTTCGTTGTGTCTGTTCAAAAGGTTACCGTGGAAATGGCCACGTCTGCAAAGGTAAAGTGTGTCTAAGGATTAGGAATCCCAATTTTAATCCTTTGTTTTCATCTGCGTAAGCAGTTTGATTTTCTGCCTTTAAAAGGACACTGTCCCGGCTAATATATCGTGTTTTCATGATTATGTCCAGAAGCTTTATTATCTTAACATAGGAATGAATAATCGCCAAATGTGATGAAAGCACAGAAATATTAACCAAAAAAGAGACAAAGTAACTGTTAAAAGGTCAAAACTTCCACAAGAATAACAATTTTGATTTTTGACAGGCGGTCAAGAAATCAAATTTGATGAACGGTTATCCACTTCCATCTATGCAATCCTGCACTATTTCTCCAAGCTGTTGCTCCTATTTTGTCATTGCCATCCAGGTAGCCAGAGAATACCGTATGCCAAAAGAAAGCCTGTCTAGTCCAAAAAAAAAGTCTGTTCACCGAGCAGTCCAGACCACTTTTTCATATCGATACAAGATTATAGCCAAGGGAAAAAGGAGTGATACAAGTGGGTCAGCTTGCCTCGTATCAAACTGAAGAGTCTAAGCCAAAATTGGTGAACAGCTTTCTGTTTGTGTGCGACAATTAAGAATTGGGAGTCAGACTGGTCTGGGAAAGTCCCTCGCATAGCTAACTCCGTCTAGCGGTAAATAATCACTTGACTAATCAGACTAATGATTGTTATTTTTTGTTCCACAGCTTCCTCTACCAGCAGCACAGAACCCAACAGATTTCTTATTGTTGTCATCGTTTTTATTGTTGTCATCGTTGTTATCGTTTTCAGTGTAATATTAAGATGTGTTTGCATGAATTAACAGAAAAATGAAAAAGTATTAATCGTGACTAAAAGCACACTCAAATCAATTAAGAGACTAAAAGGCTAAAAGTTTTGTTGAATTACATTAGACTTTAACACAGCTGCATCTCTCAAATTTGATGAGTGAAATCTCCTTCCTAGCATCGTAAGTTTTCAATTGATAAATATTGGAGAACTCAAAATTTACCGACATTATTTAACACTGGGTTCCCATACAAACACTGTATTTTGCGGCATGTTTGCCGTGATTACCCATGATTTACCAACAAGCGCGAAGTCCTCTATACGGAACTTTCCCGTGAGAAGAACTGCTGTTAGACTGTGCACGTGTTCTAAAACGTGCACGTTCCCTCATTTACACCTAACAGAGGTGTAATTGAGAGTACCGCAAGTTTTGAATAATTACATAGAAATAATAAGTTTTCTGTAATTGTTTTCTGTTGTTTCTCGGTTGCAAGGTCATCTTTGCGCCATTGTCTCCAGCTGTCTTGGCTGCCATCTTTGCACCAACGTCTCCGGCTGTCTTAGCTGCCACCTTTGCACCAACGTCTCCAGCTGTCTTGGCTACTATCTTTGCGCCAACGTCTGCAACTGTCTTGGCTGCCATCTTTGAACCAACGTCTCCAGCTGTCTTGGCTGTCATCTTTTCACCAACGTCTCCAGCGGTCTTGGCTGCTATCTTTGCACCAACATCTCCAGCGGTCTTGGCTGCTATCTTTGTGCCAACGTCTCCAGCTGTCTTGGCTGCTATCTTTACACCCACATCTCCAACTGTCTTGGCTGCCATTTCTGCACCAGTTTCTCCAGCGCCCTTGGCAACCAATTTTATACCAAGGTCTCCAGCGGTCTTGGCTGCCGTCTCTGCACCAACGTCTCCAACAGCCATGACTACCATTTTTGAACATGCTTCAACAGCAGCCTCGGCTACTGCATCTACACCAATGTCTCCAGCGAACTTGGCTGCTATCTTTGCACCAACATCTCCAGCCGTCTTAGCTGCCGTCTCTGCACCAACGTCTCCAGTGGCCTTGACTACTATTTTTGCACATGTTTCTACAGCGGCCTTGGATGCTTTATCTACACCAACGCCTCCAACGAACTTGGCTGCCATCTTTGCACCAACATCTCCAGCCGTCTTAGCTGCCGTCTCTGCACCAACGTCTCCAGCAGCCTGGAATACCATTTTTGCACATGTGTTTACAGAGGCCTTGGCTGCTGCATCTACACCAACGTCTCCAACGAACTTGGCTACCATCTTTGTACCAATGTTTCCTGTGCCTTTGGCTCCTCTAGATACAACAGTCATGACCCCTCCGACACCGGCTTTCAGAACTAATTCCGAGGCGGCTTGTTTGGCATTTACAAAAGGAATCTTGTAAAACAGATCAGGAGGAAGCGACTGTTCAATCCAGGCAAAAATAAAATGGCTTGAACCAAACTTTTTGATGACATGGACTGCGAGGAATACAAGCCGATCTTGATTTTGTTTGTCAGTTTTCAGTAAATCAATCATTTTCCGAACTTCATCGATTGCCTGCTTTGCGTTTTCTATAATGCGATCCGCTTCTTTTATTACAGAGGACGCTTTGTAGCCTTCCAGTAAGTTTGTACCTACGTTTATAACAGCTCCCGATATCCCACACGCAGTGGACATCAAGCCAGCTGCCACACCAACTCCGATTGCCAAACAGCCACCTACAATTGCGATTAAGCTACCAATAGCAGAGACTACCTTGCATCTTTTGCATAGCTCATCAAGGTTATCGGCCATTTGACGGAGAATTTTGACAGCCTTTTTTATCGTAATGTTCATTGCATTGACTTTTGCTGTGACCTCTTGTACCAGTTGCTCCATTTCAGCCTGCGTTGAGGCATCCCATTGCTGCATACTGTAGACCACTATTTCTTTACCTAAGATGGAAGAACATTTAACTCCCGTTACCGCGAAGAACGCTTTTTTTGCAAAAAATATATCTTTTTGAAAATAACTTAAATACAAAGTCTATGCGCGAGGGTCAGTGAATAACATTTATTTTCAAAGATGTGCAGGAGCTGCGCAAGCGTACGTGTCTGTACTTGTTCTTCCTTAACTAACTGGTTCGGCCACATAGAGTGTCAGTAGCCCGAGTTCGAATCCTGGAGTAGACGTGGACTGTTTGCTTTTTATTTTCGTCCCTGCCCCGAGGTTTGTTATTATTGTTGTTATTATTATTATTATTTTTTTTTTTTGGAGGGGGGGGGGATACTCAGGAAATAATGGTTGTGTAGTAGAGTACTTCGACAAACTCCGAACTGTTGATGAAATACCGCTAAATTCATGAGGAATCGGGTTTGTGTTCGAAGCCTAGACACGATTTGGCGGACGTGAAAGACTGTATGATTGCCGCTCAGATGGACTAAACAATGAAAAATAACCACTGAATCGTTGAAAATTGAGATCACTTTGTTACGGTCTTTTAATGAAGCGTTTTTTCTTTGATTGTTGGCAAAAATAGGGTGAAACACGACACAGGCGCACAAGGTCATGGGAATGGGTTCGGAGACAACATGAATTGGCGCCAACAAGTCGGGAAGTAAACATTTAAAGGTCTTATTTGTCTAGTATTTGAATGTGTATTAAGCTATCCAATAGATCGCATGACATGTCACGTGACCATTTTTCTGAAAATTTCAAATATTTGACGAATCGGGGACGGGTTTAAGAGAATACATCAAATAAGAATGTTCTCCTTATACGGATTAAATATTTCCAGCCCTTCACGTACGTTTGAAATGACCGTCCATTAGTCTAAAAAAAAAATTAGGACCCGGATAAAATTCAACCAGGACAATCATTCCTATTAACGTAGAAGGTTAAATATGTTCGCTACCATATCGCCACTTTGGATTATCTTCAAATGGCTATCACGTGATCAAACGTATGCATAAAAGTAAACATCTAATCTCATAACCAGATCTCACTCGTGCTTGTACTGTACTGACCGTGAGTCATCTGGGTACGAGATTAGTAAACATTAAGATTAACATTGTGGGAACTTTCATCAAATTAAGTGTGTTACCTTCGTCCCTCTCACCTTCAAAAGCCGTCAATTCGTAAGCAAGATCGTCCCTTCCAATTTGCTTCAGACACTCTCGAAAGAATTCGACACGATTTGGGGCTAGTAATCTTCTATGCTCAAGCTCAATGAACAATTGCTCTGGCGACGAAATTTTCTCTCTGTCACCATCTGGAATCGAGTCTTTATACAGGAACTTCAATCGCTCTAAACGCTCTCTTTCGATTTTAGAAGCAATTTCAGCTAGTTTTAGCCTGAAACGTTCATTAGAATTCATCGTAGTTTTAACGAAAGGGGGTTCAACATTAGACAATGCTGTCTGTGCGAGCGAAAAGCGGAAGCGGTTTCAGGAGAATATCGAAATCGAAAAGTATAAATTCGGGGAATACCCTAATTCCGGGGTTTCCCATTGGCGACATATTAGCGACATATATGGGATAGGCGAAGTGTTGCCAAGTCTCATTACGTTCTAGCTACGACACACTGACAAGAGCCAAGAAGCTCGAAACAGCTGTCTGTGTCTGATTTCTAGTTTTGAGCGCTGATCATATCAGGTTTGGCCAACCTTATACCTAAGCGCCATTTCGAAAAGAATGCCTTTTCACATTGTTTGATGGGTTATTGCAGTGGTCTTATCACTGTGTGCACTGCACACAGTGATAATAATGATAAATCAAAGAAACTGCAAATACCGTGAACGATCTTGAGTACTGATCCAATGTTACGCAATAGATCGTTCACGGTATTTGCAGTTTCTTTGATTTATCATTATAATTTTTATACCGTGGTGGTCTCTTGAATAGATATCGGCGATCCATTTCCATTTTTCTATCCTTAGGAGAAGAATGGTATTGGCCATTCCCCGTTTCTTTCCCTATGGCACTGACATGTAACAGTTTAGGTGAGGTTCAGGTGAGGCCATATGCTACAATTGTTTGTGGCGTGACCGTTGAGCAATTTTTTCCATTCAGCTCTTTCTAGAATGATTAGCGACATATATGGGATAGGTGAAGTGTTGCCGAGTCTCCTGATTATGTTTTAGCTACGACACGCTGACGGGAGCCAAGAAGCTCGAAACAGCTGTCTGTGTCTGCTTTCTAGTTTTGAGCGCTGATCACGTCAGGTTTGGCCAACCGTAGTGCCATTTCGAAAAGAATGCCTTTTCACATATTTGATGGGTCATTGCAGTGGTCTTATCACTGTGTGTACTGATCGAATGTTACGCAATAGATCGTTCACGGTATTTGCAGTTTCGTTGATTTTTCCCTTTGGCCATGGTCGAATAGGGCCTCGGTCGACCATACGGTGTTCGCGGCGGGTAAACTAAGGCTACGTTCACACGGTACCGGACGGACTTTCGACCGGTTGAAAAATTTGACCGGACATTTTGTTCACACGGAACCGTGCAATATTTTCGTTCTGTTCACTCGGAACTGACTCACCGGTTGAATTTTAACCGTTGTCAGTGGTTTTACCATCTACCCATGCGCAGAGCTCTACTTAACCAAATCCAAAATGGCGTCTAGAAAGAGAAAGGCCAACAATGGTAGCGACGACGATAACGATATTATTGACAAAATTGTCCCACCAAAGAGACGTCCTCCCGGGTCTCATCCAATGTTTTGCATTAATACTGTAATATTAGCGAGCAAAGCGATTAATAACCCGACACATTCCATCTTCGTAGTCTACACTTTCTTTCTCTTTTCTTCTAGCTGATTTACCACGCATCCATGCAACCACGCCTTTGCCGTACCAATATTTAGACGGTCAAGCTGTTCACATCGTGTCGGTTAAATTATTGACCGTACCGGCTAAAAATTCGTCCCCGATTTTCGCGTTCAAATTTTTGAACGGCTAGGCGTCTAAATTTTCGTACGGTTAGCGTGGTTCTGTGTGAACGGAACGCCTAACCGCACGAAATTTCAACCGGTCGAACATTCGTCCAGTACCGTGTGAACGTAGCCTAAGTTAAGAATGTGTTGTGTCATGGCTTCATTCAAAGAAACTCGAGAAGCGTTGCTTATAAGTCATGTAAGCGGCTTTATCGCCGATGTGGAGAAAACACGTCCGATAATTTGGATTTTCCTTACGATGAATATCCGAGATTTCATTTGCAGGACAAGAATGGAGCCGAGTGCAAAGCCAACTTTAGGGTGGAAAAGCATTATATTTCCCGACTAGTAGATGCACTTGATATTCCTGCCGTCTTCACATGACAACAAGGAACGGTTAGCGAGGGAACAAAAGGCCTCTTATGTCAAAAACATTAACCTAAAACAAAATTAAGCTTATAAGCTTTATACACTCTTAAATGAAGCAGAAATACAAAAACAGAACAAAGGAAATGATTGCTGAAGAATTTTTCGAGTGACAAATAATCTTAAGACTTATACTCTCACTTGGCACTAGTGGGGAGGAGCGTTGCGTGATGAGTCAAACAACGGCTGCGTGGGAGACTAAAGACACCCAAGCTCCAAACTAAAATATCATAGTTTGACATCTCATTTAATATGAACGGTCACTTTAAATTCATCCAAAAATTCAATAGAGTTAGAACCACCGCCTTGAATGTCCCGTAGTAGCTTCCTTTTGTGTGGTCACACTTAAAAGTCTTATCCACAGACGTAAAAAGTTATACCATTTTATGAATGTCAGATGGTTTGTAAAAGGACGAAAAAAAAATAAAAGTTCAGTGATGGGAAAATGGCGCGTTTTTGCGCGAATCTATCATTGAATCTGGGAGAGGGGAGGTGTTATATCCCTTTTTATTCCGTTCGAGCGTAGTACTCTCGTAAGCGACCACTTATCCAAAATACCAAATTCAGTCTTCCAGTCAAATCACTCTACTTTCAACGCTGGTGGTTTGTATTTTTCTATTGTTATTAACATCTGGTAAGCGACCACTCGCCCATATTTTGATGTCAGACGCAAATTGAATAATGTGTTACAGTGCAAGTCTGATAAAACGAACTTTTTGTTCCTTGCATAAAAACCTCAATACAATACAATATTTTTTTACTGATAGGTGCTTTAGGGCAGTTTTCAATTGAGTGTCGTAAAACCAAAACCAAAGTAATAACTCTGACCAATCACAGCAGTCGTAAACAATCCAATGAACCAATCAGAGCTCGAAGCAAGTACATGTCGGCGGCGCCAAGCGCGGGAAAACGCGTGCGAGCAAGTCACGATTGGTTTTGGTTTCACTTCTGATTGGTCGAGAAAGTGGCGCGAGATTTTTTAGCCAATCACAAAGCGCAGCAATGCAAAACTGCTCTAATGTTTATTGAAATTACTACAGGTTCATACGGTTCAAAGTTAAGACCCTCTGTGGTCTGACCCCTCGTAAGCGACCAACTCCCGTAACAACCTCGTCCCCAGGGTATCTCTTCTTCCCGTCCCTGGAGCGCGCGCGAGAGAGAGGGTCTCTTCTCTCTCGCTCCAGGGGGCGGAAAGAGGAGGACCTTGGGAACGAGGTTGCTCCCGTAAGCGACCACCTTTGCTGTGCATTTTGGGTGGTCGCTTACGTGAGGTTCAACTGTGTTATAGAATTCAGAATTGATTGCATAAAACAAGAAAATATTTATGAACAAACGCGGTTTAGATGCATTTCCGTTTTTTTTAAAACTAGGCAATTAAAAACCGAGTTAACGTCAATGTATTCGAAGTACAATCAAGCAATTATGGCAACAGATTTGATTTTCTTTTTCCAAATAAAACAATAAAACATAATATTTATATATAAGTAAATAAGAAGCAAAGGACCGCAAACGAAAATGCTGCTTGTATACGTAGGATGTAGAGAAGATCTAGTCAGCCAAAAATAGAGATATTTTATAATATTTACGCAGATATTCAATTCATTAAGTAGAAAAGCGGACCGGGAAAATAACTGACAAGCGCACACACCCACCAGCAATGCACGTCAGTTGTAAAATAAATCACGGCTGTTTCCAAAGAAAGTCTTTCGTTTGAGATCTTAAATAATAATTATTTTTATTTTTCATTGCAGATGAATACTAAAAGTTGGTAACAATGCTTAAAACTAATCTAAAAAGAGTGCGAAACGCGGCATTGTTCTTACGATGAAAACAAGCAGATTTATTTTGATGATTCATGAAATTTCAGTACGGTTATGATAAAAGTGAAGTGTCTCACGAAATTAAAAGTTTTTGTTTTCAAAATACAAGGTGGCATTAGGATCATTCCGCCTTGAAATTTCTACTTTGTATAATTTGTTTTGACATTTATTTTGGTTTTCTCTCTTGTTCTACTAATCGTGTCAGACGATCCGGCGATATATTACCTCACATGAATTATTTAACTTTCTTTGTTTAGTCTCTTGTGTATCACTCAAAAGTGCCGAGCTAAGATCGGTTTAATTCATTATTCCCTGTTAAGTACCCACTCTCGAAAATCGAACTTACTAAATTAAGCGGGCTAAGCCATACAATATGTGGTTATTTTCTTCAATTTACAGAATGTTCTTTAATTTACAGAATTTCTTCACTCGAAAGCGAAATTTTAAATGTAATAGCTCTACAAGATAGCCCAAAAGATGATACAATAAACCATCAAACAAGGTCAAAGCTATGATAAGTGAAATCGGAGATAATAAGTTATAATAAGCGGTAACATTGTAAAAGATTGAAAATGATAAAACACGACGACAAATTTTACAGGTTAATTGCATCAAGTTATGCGGTTTACCAACCGCGTGACATAATTCAAAGATTTTTTGTCGTTGTAGTTGCAGGCAACAGCTTTTCTGGGTTTTCTGTATCGCTCGCTCGTATATCCGCTTTGTTTTCGCGCGAATCTGCACACGCGAGAATCGCTTCTTTTTCTTGCAGCCGGCTTGACCTGGTTCTTCGTGTAGTGCTTTGCGATAAACTCTTGCTTCTCCTGTCCCTCCTAGAAAGCACAGTTCGGAAGCCTCTCCTGTAATTCTCGTTGAAAATCACGTATATATAAGGATTAACGGCTGAGTTTGCGTGCCCGAGGTAAAGCGTTAGAAAATCCATGTCGTAAGGTAAGCCGCAGACGTAGCGATCCGACTCTGCGAACATCACAAACATTCGCACGTATAACGGAAGCCACGATAACGCGAACACGATCACAACCGTTACCAGCATTTTCAAGACTTTTCTGTTGGTTTTATCCTTGTTTTCTTGGTTAGAAGTAAGCTCTTGCCCCGGCGCTCGTCTTCGCCACAGTTTTAACATGATAACTGTATAAAGCGACGCGATGACTGCCAAGGGCAGCGCGTAGAGCATAACAAAAAGCGCCACAGTGTAATCGCGTGGAGCAGTGGCGGCGTCGAAAGGCGGTCCCCAATTTTCCACACACTGGGCGAGGCCCTTCTGTCCAGTAGTTGTTAAAACGTAAAGTTGAGGACCTGAAACGACGATCGACGACAACCATGATGCTGCAATGATAACTTTAGCGACGCGAAATGTGATGACGCGTTTAAGCGGCCTGAAAATGGCGAAAAAACGATCGAACGCGATCGCGCAGAGCGTGAAAACGGACACTGTTATAGAGACGGACTGCGCGAAGTTCAGCAGCTTGCAAAGGGTATCGCCTATCCATCCTCCAATAGCCCACACGTCCAAGCCGCGGAAAATCCAGTACAGTGTTGGTAACATGTTGAACACTGTGGTCAGGAGATCCGCCAAGGACATGTTAATTATGAGATAGTTGGTTATTGTTCGCATCCGTCGGTTTTTGTGAACCACACGAACCACCACCATGTTTCCAAACAGCGAAAGAAGGATGACTACGATGTAAGCTGCCGCTTTAACTCCCTTGACGTACTTGTTAGCGTTCGGTTCCGGGCAAGGTGCGGAATCGGTGTTTGCCGCTCCAGGAACGCCAGCAGATAACGTTTCGTTAGACATGGCAAGCTAGGGTTAAAGTCGGTAAAAATAGAAATGGAGAAAGAAGCGGCGTTCGGCAAACCAGAAGCACCGAAGCCGTAAAGTGATCTTTTGCGCTCGATAATTAACTAGCGGCCACTTTTTAACAGTATTTAAGTCCCCCCTTTATCGGGGTGATTATATTCTTGCGACAATGCCTGTAGCCGCGATGTCTGCATAAGCTGTAATTTTCAGCGCAAGCGCTTTGTTGAAAAGCGAGCGAAACAAAACAAGGATTGATCGAGAAAAAATTAAAAACTTAAACTATATATGTTCACGATATGTTGACAGAAGTTCTGTTTTAAAATGCAAATTCCTTCGTTGATGAACGTTGTGATTTAGGTGTAAATTAAGTTAAGGCGCTTTTCTGATCAGTGTAAATTCTGTGACATGCTCGCCAATTTTGGAAAATGAATGCGGATATCGGCCTCCACTCTCGGAGCTTTTGTTCAATAGATTTAGATAAACAAAATCATAATATAATGGAGTTTGTAATCTTTCCAGGATTTTTATTACTTTTTACTTTATTTCGAGACCATAAAAACCTCAGACGTTCAAATCATTAATAAAAACCGAAGAAAACTTTGATTTCCAAGTGTGAAAGATTTAAGGATTTTTAGGCAATAAACAGGTGATCCTTCGATTTTTTTACCCAGAAATGAAACAATACTTGAATTTAAAGAGGCTAGGAAAATGCATTTAATTGACAGATATGACATCGAAAAAAATCGGACGGGGCGAAAAACAAAAATGACATTGGTTTGATTACAACTAAAATCGGTATCTTTCAAGAATCAATAGAAGAAAAACATCTGTTTTGGGCATATATAGAGGATAGCAATCTTTCCTTGGGATTAAGCAATTGCCTGTATTGCTATACTTGGCTAACTAGGGGAAAAATGTAATTGTTTCAAATAATAACACGTTTCAGAAGTATAAGAAAATGAACAAATTTTTATTCTAGTAACCATACAAAAAATTCAAATCTTTCCCATTTCTGAAAGGTCTTGTTAGGAATAAAGTAAGATTGATTGATTTTTTCACTAACAAAAAACAGTCTGTTTGCCCTTGGGCAACTTGAATTTTCCTTGTTTTCGATGTGGTTTGTGGCTTTTTTGTGGACAGAAAAAAATAAAGCAACATTTTGTTAAGCTCGATAAATTAGCATCGACATTTTTTTTATAGATAAAACCTTTCCATTTCAAGTCATAAAAAACCGACTTTTATTTTTACGCTTGTAACTTTAATTCTGTGGATAAAATCTTTAAATGTTATCATTTAAATAAAAGCTATTGGGCAGTATTTTCGCGTGATAATGCTTGTTCTTCAAAGTTTGCAAACTAAAATGCTCCTAGCGTGCAATAATGACATCCATGTATTCCCTCTAAGTCTTGTTCGATGCACGAGACGCACAAGAATTAAGTATATCTCTTTACTGATCAAAAAAGCGGAAATCCCCATTAATTAGTAAGCCAAACCAATGCTTAAAAATGATAACAACATATTTAAAATAAGATCCCTAACCCTAAATTAAGAAAGAGAAAGACACAAATTTATTTTATGACAGATGAAAAAGTCTTTTCCCGGAAGAATCGTGAAAGATTGAGATCATCTCATTCATTAACTGACTGGGTCAAAAAAATATCAACCAACCCTTGACTTAGACAAGGACAAGGAGCAATGAGTTGCATTGGGCTTTGAACTTGCCGCTTGATGTCAAAATAAATTAGCGATATTCAGAAACGAAATATTTTTCCTCTACACATTGAAAATACTAGCCTCGAGCCATGACTAAAGGTTACGGCGATTTTTTTAATACTTTTAGCCACAATTACGCTCTGGTAAATCATATTTCCGTTCGCTGCGACTTTATTTTTTAAATACAGCTTTGGATGTATGTCAAAACTAGGACACAATTTTACTTTTTCATTAATATCGATATATAATTTGAATAACTTGATGTTGCTTTGCTTTCAAAAAATCCTCTTCCAACACTCTCGGAGAAGGGTGAGGAACTCCCACACAAAACTTAAGTGCTATAGCCACACTTCTGAAACATTTTGAACCAAACGACTAGAAAATAACAGAGTTGCCTTTTGTGGGCAAGGCCAAAATAATTCATTAACCTGTTTTAGGTACCAAACAAAAAACATTTCTTTAAAACATGACAGGTGTATGCATCTAATCAATTGAAAAGTTTTTAAAAACCCCGTCATGAACATAACACCTATGGTCATTTACAATTGATCAGCACCAATATACGTGTAGAGGTTTTGCACGGCAGCCATGTTGCATGGCAGGAACAATAGATTATTTTCCCTATGGGAAAGAATGTTCTTTCTAATGCAAAACATTTTCATTGTTCCTGCCATGCAACATGGCTGCCGTGCAAAACCTCTATTGTACATTGAAAGTTAAAAATTAACACCCTATATTTTAAGCAGCAGCAAAACGCACATTTTTTTTACTCAACAGCCACGATTGCGTGAGGAACATGGGGGTAGGGGAGGAGTATCAATGCCCATGTGTTTTTACAAAACATAGTTGCTGAAACACAGACCTTGCTTTCATTATTGTGGCAGGTGTTTTAGAGCAGAAACAAAGTTCATAGAACTAGCTAAGGCCACTATGCAAATGGACACATCCGACTCTATCTGGTGAGGATCTCAATGGGGCTAACCGTTAGCCGTAAAACGGACCAAAAATTTAATCCTAAGGCGTAAAAATTGTGACGTTGGTCAACTGGCAAACTTTTGAATTTGAGCTCATATGTGGTCATCACCACGTGCGATTTGGTAGAGAATTGGCGTTCGCGCTAGTTTTTCTATTTTTTTTGCTGCTACATTGTGCTGACGAGACCCAACCAGGTCGAAACAGCTGTTCACAGTTGCATTTTGGCTTTCAGTTTGGGCTCTATCATGTCGTTGTCGCGTTAAATGTTCCACGTAGTATCAGCTTTGCTTTATACTTTGATTTTATCTCTATTTTCGGCTGACTGGATCTTCTCTAGATCTAGACTTGCTACAAGTCCCTTCCAATACTAATTTTCGATAAGTTAGGTTCTTCGTTTATTCCGCGCGCAAATTTATCGAATAAAACTCGACTAAAAAAAACGAAGGTCGACTTGTGGCAAGTCTGCTCTAGATCCTACGTACACCAGCAGCATTTTCGTTCGCGGCCCTTTGCTCCTTATTTACTTGTAAAAAAATGTCAACCGTAATAACCGTAACTGGAAGAAATTAACCGTTAGCCGTAAAAAAAACTTAACCGTTAACCGTAAAAGGCACCACCCCATGGAGACCCTCTTTAGTGCCAGACCGAGGGAACAATTTGCGAACAGTTTTCGAGATAGGGAGAAATATTCATATTGATTGATTTGATGACGGGGTGGGGGTAGGTTGGTTGGGTTTAGGCGAGGACAAAAAGCGCCTAAAGGAGTTGCTGTCAGGCTGCCCTCTTTCGTCTTCCAAATCCATTGCGGAGACGAGGCGGATGGCGGCTAAACACACACACCGACGCTGTTCCCTGTCAAAAAACGCCTGCACTTCAGGCTGGAATATTGATTTCGTCGTGGGTAATTCTACTCGTCGATGAAATATGGAACAGAAAGCCTTTGACAGCGTCCTCACGAAGGTAATAAAAGACGGCAATTTTTTGCCAATAAAGTCACCAAAGCGACGGAGCCAAGTGTCTCTGTTACAGAGGTTTCTGTATTATATAGACATGGATATGATGCCATTTTAAAGGCTCTGGTGGTATACTTCCAAACGGCCGAAACTCATCTTTTTTGTGATTCGGTCAGTAGTTAAAGTAAAGCTTAAATCGAACCACGTTTTGAATATCTCATGGCATCGTTACCAGTTCGCAGCTAACATCTACATTAATCTACAACTTTAATCCACAAAGGCTATGGCCGTCACGTGAATGTAGTGCTACGTGCAAACTGAACCTTGTTTGTGTGGTGTATAAATGCAATATTTAAAGGAAATTTTTAAATAGACTGAGTTAATAATGACTATCTAGAGCGGCTTTAAATCGATTCAGTGACGGTTGTTCCAGGATATGTGGTGGAGGTTCATTCCACAGATCAACAGCAGTAGGACCCATTAGGGAAGAAGGTCCCCTTGTACATGTTAGAACGAGTCTTCAAGCCATAAAATTTCTTTGTTAAGTTCACCATAGTAATGTCTACATCTACATATATAACTTGCAAAATCACGGTCAGAAGAGTGTAACAACGTGTCATCTTTGCACTCGTTTTGATGCAGATTTACACTTTAGACTGCTATGTCCAATAATACAACAGAATAGTGTATTTATAGTGTAAAGGTGCTTTTAATTTGGGTAGAAACTAATGCCCACACCAGTCCAGAAAATGCTGAAGAACTTCGAAGGACAAAACTAGAAGAGTGCGTTTAGCATTCCAGTTGCATGTATGACACAAATTGTTAGTTTCAGGAATGCAAATCTAGTGTTTTAAAATCCTGGATTTAATGACCCATAAAATTCGCTTCGGTGATTTTAAGGGTCTTTTATTTACGCGGCTTTGCCTTTTGCCATAATTCCAATAAAACAACATGAAATCAAACAGAGCTCTGTCACTGTTAAATGCAATGGAATCCCGATTTTTCGAACCAATTTCAGTTTCCCGAGGAAAAATCGAAGGTGGCATCGACTGAAATCAAATCCCAGAGAAACGAGTTTTGGTTCGAATAATCGAGAGGTTCGTGAAAATCGAGGGTTCGAAAAATCGGGATTCCATAAGATTACAAGATTTCTCTCCATAACATTAGCATTTGAGTTTCATTATAAATTGGTCTTTCCCTGTCATCCACTGAACACTTGTGTTTGTTTGGATTACTTTGGCCAACCATGTGAGACGATGCCTTGAAAGAGGGTTTTAAGTTTAGTTCGACTTTTTTGTTATTACCGGCAACTATACCATAACACACTGCTGCAACAAATTTGAGCGTTACTTGGCAAACAAGAGGTTAAAATGTTTATTTGTCATGTTAAGTTTTCGAAGCCAGTTGTTTGGCACTCCAAAGTTTTTCTATTTTTCGTCTCATATGACTGATTTTCAATACAAATATGTTAAAAGACCCTTCCTACAATAAACACTTCTTCTCATGGAACATACGTCTTAAACATTGGCCTGAAAATAATTGAGAAGTGTAGCAAGTAATAAAAAAGGTCAAATATCGCGGAAAGGCAATATTTTTATTCCAGTAAAAATAAACAAGCTAAAGCATCGCGCCTCAAGTTCATTCGTCAGTAGAGGCATGCATTTTTTCTGCATGGACAGGTACAGTGTTTTAAAGGGACGCTACTTATGAATGTTGCACTTGAAAGCGTTCTTTAGCGTTTCTGATTTATTCATCTCATTGTTTGCTATCCGCGTCCTGACAGTAATTGAATCATCGCGTCCTACATGTATATAAAGGATTGAACACAAAAAGGTAGTTGAAATAGAAGAATTGTGTTAATTATGCGTTCCAAGATTTTTCGTTTTTAGTGTTTGAAGATTTTTTGGATGTATGTGAAAATTCTTCCACGATCTGCATTTATTCAATAGAATATGAAGGTTCTCGATTGAAAATAGGTCGTACTCATTCATGTACAAATCATTGTGTAATATGCATCAAATTATCTTCGAATCGCGTCGTCTAACTAAAGGTGACGAACAACAAAACAGAAAGACAATACATAAGGGTTATTTTTTATTCACGCAGAGAAACCAATAATTGATCATTATTCCACTTGAACATTCCTTCCATAAAGAAAACAAATTCCATACAAAACCAATTTTCCAAACAATTCTTCCATACCCTGAGTTCTTCCACACAATAACAAAAATCACCGACGCGTTTACAGTAAGAAAGAGCTAAATATTTAGGACTCCATCAACATGGTAAAATCAATATAGGTACATATCGATAGTTAGCGAACATTGATCGAGTCATAATGAAACAACAACTGAGTAAATAACAAACAGGTTATTCAGCGAAACGCTGTATAAAATAGCCAAGTATCTTTAAGGCGTCTTATGTACAAAGATGTTCAAAACGTACACTAGATTCGTTGCGCATAAATGCGGAACAAACAAATAGTACTGTCAACTGGATACTTTTTAAGGTATTTTTTCTGTATTGCTAGAAAGAAGAACTGTATTTTTAAGCGAGCAATTATTTTTTTGGAGGGTTTTCATGAACTCGCCTAAGCACTTCAATTTACATTTGAATGCACCGCAAGTGAATCAGTCACGTGTGAAACGAATTGCTCAACAATTCTTGGTCAGTACCACATGAAATTTTCCACTTTCAAAAACCATAAGACTGTAGTTTTGTAGGGTCTAGTTGGTGGAGCGTCAATTGGGAAAAAGTCAAAGCTTGATCTATGGCCGCGGACATTTCTTTTGAAATAACACTCTCAGCTACCAACCCCCCCCCCCCCCCCCCCCCCCCCCCACCCCCCCACCCCGAAACCAACACCAACACAGCCCCTCCGTCTTTCTATGATAACTCAAATCAGTTATTCCTAAAGAAGTGAAGAAGGGTAAACTGTATTATGTTCCAGTTATTGGGGGTACATGTTATACAGTATATCTAAATTCTACTGCACCCAAACAATGGTAAATCTACTCGCAAATAATATGGTTTATGCATTCATATAAATGCGACACTGAGGTTTGGCATTTATCTTTCCAATTACTTTGTTTTGGCGGACCCGGGGTAATCAGTGTAATCATTGCGCATCGTGATCAATCTTTAAAATCTCTTCAGTTTCTTGTTCGCTTGATAGCTTTTTATTTTTAAGCTAAAGCCGGAGAACCTTGTATAAATGAACCTGATAAACGACTGTTAGGTTAACACTGGTCTAACATAACTTGTAACTAAACTTCATTTATTTTGTTCTGCTTTAATAGAAAGTGCATGTACTCAGGATTTTAGCAAAACGTTTTGACATTGCCAAAGCATTCAAAGTGAAACTTATGTAAGTGCGTTGGTGGGTTTATCCATTGTCAAAAACAAATGATTCACAGCATTACCTTCTAGAATAATATCAACACGCGAAGGCAATCTTTTTTTCCCAGTCCACAACTAAAATTCCAAAGTTTCCAACTTTGCAACTCGCACGCGTGCTCTGCATATATAATACGAAATGAGTGTTCTGTTTGATAAAAAAAATCTTGCAAGATGATGAAATTATAAGATCGTGTGGTTTAAGTGCATTTTTGCCCCCAAAATATAAATATTGAAAACATTTGGCGTGTCCATTTATTTTTGGTCTTTTCCAGTTTTAATTTTTGTGCAATCTCAATGTTAACATACCGCAATTTTTTTCTTTATGGAAGCGTTGGTTTCTCTTTGACTTTGTACTACTTTTCTTTTTATTCAGTTGTGCATTTGGTCAAAGGATGCGATTAGGTGCTAAATTGATGCATAATGTTTAAAAACAAGTATAATCTATTTTTAAACCAGACCCAGAATTTTCTGTAACCAGAAAAAAAAGATTCAAAAGCGAAGGGCTCCCTTACTGATTCTGTGACACATGATTTTCCATGTTACAGCTCCCTTCGATCGTAATTGCTTTATACCAGACTTAATTCTTGCTTAAAAGCCGGACAGTATCCAACGACGCCAAGACTTAATTACTTTCTTCCAAGACGCGGCTTTATCATGGATGACTGAACTCAAAACTATAAAAGACGAATTAAAGCTCGTATCATTTGTATGCGGAGTCCCTTAAATTTAAAACACTGAACGTGTCCATGCAGAAAAAAATGCCTGCATGACAAAAATTTAATAACGATGACCATAACGCGCGCGTGTGTAATTCTTATTTATCGCAGGAAATAAAATTTCGCTTCACACGAATAGTATTGAGACAGTTTTTAGTTTTTACTACCCTCAATTATTTTCAGATTGCTCAAGTAATTTGTTTGAGTGAGAAGTAGATTGTTTGCTGGGGCGGGAGGTGTTGAATATATTTTCATGAAAATTGGCCGAATGAAAAACGAAAGAATATCTTAAGACTGTACAAACTTTTAGATTTTAAAACGTTTTACTCCCATCAATACAGCTCAATTTCTCGCAGTAGTGGAAGACAGCCTTGCACTGCGGACCAAAATAAAAACAATTATTTCTAAACTTTGTACCCACTTTCTTTCAAAGCACCGTCTCGGTTGACCAAATCGATCTCAAAATACATAACTGTTCTAGAACAACACCCTCCACATTACAGGAGTTTTGACGATCTTTTTATTGTTCAAAAAAAAACTGGGGAAAACTTAATAACGAAATACAAACGGAGTAGCTCAAAAACGCTTTCAATCTCTTTCTACAAGATTGTTAGCTCTAAAAGCGACTGAATAACCAGACATGTCAGAGATTTAAATACAATCATATCTAAAAGCAAGCTGCGTAAAAACACAAGCCTTGAGTTTTCATGGGTCATTTATTCCAGGATTTTAAAGATTTTTCATGCGTGAAAACAAGTTATTTCGTACATTTAGCAAGCACACGCAGTTTAAAGCTTTCCACAATCCAAAACAGAAACTCTTTTAGCTTTATTGTACAAAGTTCCAAAATGCACTTTCGGAAAATTTGTATAAGTGATTAGTTGTGTAACACACAGGAAGCCATAGTTTTGTCTAAGTTTTTTATGCATGCCTGCCCAAGTAAAATTGATCCTTTTAGTATTTTGGCAAAATTCGGCATGTTTCTTTATTGTTCGCCCGTAACGCCCTTTCAAACAATAGACGCCGTTTCCAGCCATGTCATAGAATATGCAAGTATTTGCGATAAAAGAACATTGCAGAATGATTAAATAATTATTTTCGCTTGGCGTCGGGCCAGAGTCAACTAGTTCGGTCAAGTGCAGTGAACATTTAGCTTGCTCCAAGATGAATCGCCTTATCGGATTTGGAATTTTGCTCATCGTCTGCTTTGCAATAGTCGACGCTTTTCCAAGAAACAGAGCTGGTAAGTGTTTTTTATTTTACCGCTTAAGATTGAATTTTAAGGCTATCCTTCCCTATTTTAAGGCTATTTAAGTTACGCCCCAAATCGACCTCTGCAACGAAGTAAACAAGTTGCCAAAAGATACCTGAAAATATTGGAAAATAATAGTAAATAATAAAATTCGGCCCCAGTTTTTGAGCAAAACAAATTCTATTCGATAGGAGGCGAAAGCCTCTATCCTTGCAATTTTGAAGTGTTTGCAAAATTGGTAAAAAAAAAATGTTTGAAAAATTCGTAAAAATATCTCCGAGTGAAAGATAGCAGTTTAAGAGATTTCTTGTGGAATGTAATACCTTTTTGCACCCGAAGTGGTCTTAAGCGGGATAAACGAACAAGCCGATTTCACTTGTTTGAACTAATTAAATAGACTGAGATTTTTTTCAATGAAAACATCGATTTTTATATTTCTTGAAGCTAAATTGATTTATAATGAATACACATTTTGATTACCATAAATTTTCAATGTGCCTTTCTACTTCGTAAACGTTTGGACGAGATCGCTTTCTCGAATTATTTTCGTAAAGTGGGAGACTGAATTCATAATTTGCTGCAAATAAAGCATAGGAAAACTTTTGTATTTCATAGCAGGCGTCTTCCTTATGCTCGCTCAACCAAAAAACGCAGCGCAAAGCCGAATCATTCATACTATTATATAAATGCAGACAACTGCTCTCGAAACAGAGAAATTTGGCAGGGCCTTAACAAGCAAATTGTAAATAGCTTTGACCGACCAGTCTGTTTTTAACCCTATTTCGCGGCGTTTACACCAGTCTCTAAGGGTGTGCCAAAACTTTATGGTTCATTGAGGCCTATAGGCTGATTTGTAAATTGGAAGGAGTGGTGTCAAAAATGTTCATTGTTTCTGTGGAGGGGTAGGGTAAGGCGTGCTTGATAAAAGCTAACTCATGCAGTCAAGCGTGACATGACTACATTTTAAACACAACTGTGTTCATGTGTCTTGTTAAAGTTTTCAAACAGGCGAAACTTAGAAGATAACAAAACGAAAACGTCCACAGCTGATTTTCTAAACGGGAAATGAAATATAAAAATTGTACAGCTTATTCATTTCCGATTCGTTTACAAACTAGTAGTCAATAGTTGAAATGTTTACGAGCAACCTTTCACAACGAGCGTCGTTTTACTTTCTTGCATTATTTTAGGGGCCCATGAGATTTGTGTATGAGCGTCCATTTCCATTCACGTCGTTTTCCTTGCTCGCATTACTTTAGGGGCCCATGAGATTTGTGTAAACAAACAAAGTTTGACGTATTACCATTCGGTAGCTGAACATTTCAAAATAGTAGAAATTTATGTTATGGTGTGGTGGAGTTGTCATGTGAATTTCTATCGAATAATAAATCCCTTATTCGATGGTTTAACAGATAATACGGGCGGACACTCGCATATTTTCTCGCCACCAGGGGGCTCCCAAAAATACTACACTACTCGAACAAATTTGCGCGTATTATCTAATAAGGTATATTATTATTCGACATAGCATTCTAGAGTACAAATACGCATCAAAACGAGTGCAAATATGTAAGGGTTATTACGCTCTTCTGACCGCGTGCTAGGAAAAGCAGTTTCAAAAACTAAGTTTTAGGAGATTACTGTCGTATAATAAACAATTGATTCAGCAAAAAGTTGTGTAATACGGCTGAGCATTTTTACGAGTCAGTTTTTATTTTTTCTCGCCTAAAGGCTCGAAAAATAAAAACTGACTCGTAAAAATGCTCAGCCGTATTATACAACTTCACGCTGAATAACCTCTATTTAAATGCAGTGTATTTTATCAACATAAAAAAACATTAATATTTTCAGAGCTTAGTTTTGTTCAACGGGACTGCTATGGGAAATTAATTAGACCAGCAGTAATCACAGATAATGGAGACGCGTTCGAAGGAATTTCCGGCGGAAATGAGCCCCTGAAAAAAACAATAGGGGCGGCCATTTGGAAGACCGGACACCAAAAAATCTCAAATTTTACTGCGCATAAAGCACAGGACAACCAACACAAAATTAGTATTGCGTTCTTCGAACGCGAAAAGAAAACAAACAGCGCTTTTCCAAGCTAGGTAATCTTAATATACACCTTAAAGCCTTGCCCGAGAATAATATAGCTAAGCAATGTCTGTATATCTCGGAAAATCTTGCCATATCAAACGATCAAAGCTTCATGAACTCAATAAATAAGCTATTGATAAAATATGATCAAACCACAAGTTCTAGTTTTTCTATTTTTAACAAAAACCCCAACTCATTAAAACAATATGTATCCACTCTTTCTTCGAATATAGAGAAAGACTCTATAGCGCACCAAATGAAACTTATTAAAATGAATACTAAACTAAATTTTTATTACAAATTTAAAAATAATACCAACAGTTCTATTTGTTATGACCTAGTCAAGAATATGAGACACAGGAGAATGCTTGCCAAATTTAGAGTTGGAAACCATAACCTACAAATTGAAAAAGGAAGACATACAAAGCCTTTAACACCAAGAGAACTAAGGAGCTGCGAATGCTGCCATTCAAAAAATGTAGAAGACGAGTGTCATTTCCTCTTCGACTGCGTCTCATATGTTGATTTACGGAACAACTTATTTTACGATATTAGAAATTATTGTGCAAGTTTTAAGGATTTAACAGACGAAGACCTTATTGTATTTTTCTTCAATAGCATAGATCCCGTGATTTGTAAAAAAATGAGTCATTTTATATATGAAGCGTCCTTGAGGCGTGATGATTTGTTAATCCGTAATTAGTAACTATTATATTCATTGTTATTGCAATACCATCAATGTTATATGGAAATGCAAATAAAATATGTTATGTTATGTTATGTTATGTTATGTTATGTTAATCGCCCAATGAATCGTTTCGGAGGAAAATCTGTTCGGACGGGCTTAGTCATCTAAGAAATTCATAATAAATTATTTTCTTAAGTAAAA
This sequence comes from Dendrophyllia cribrosa, assembly GCA_024195265.1. NCBI lineage: Eukaryota > Metazoa > Cnidaria > Anthozoa > Scleractinia > Dendrophylliidae > Dendrophyllia > Dendrophyllia cribrosa. The sequence continues at coordinate 53,673,152 of JAJLRJ010000001.1, forward strand.
TAAAGCCTCAAACTTTCTTCGGGGAGATAAACAAATGTCGTTTCGGATACGAAATAAGGCAAGCTTGGATTTTCGGAACGGTGAAAGCAATTAGTAAATTCGGGGGATAAGATAATTTTTTCTAAAATTTTCTGCCACTGAAATATTCAGCTGAAAGAACATGAAAGAATCAAGAAGATCAAACTATTCTCTCTAGGGGCTCCGCACAAAATAGCCTAAGAACGCTTATTACATAACCCTAGCATACCGCGTGTTGTCCGCGGCATTGCATCACGTGTCTCAATGGCATGGGGCCCTTATAGTGTGTTTTCACATGACGTCATAAAAATTCAAAAATCTAAACTATACATCCTACAAAGCTGTTTCTAACATGGTATGTAGATACCAGTGTTATAATCTTTCACAAAAAGTTTCAGGTTTTAACGATGTTTCGTTTTCGATTTATAAAGGTTGTAAATGTGTCACGCAATTCGTCACGCTATTTCAGATAAGCCGTGAAAATAAACAAAATTGAACTAGTTGAAAGTTATTAATGAATTATAAATGCTTATAAGCCGATTTCATGCCTCTTATAGTGAATACAATATTTTATGATGAGATTTTTGGTGTTATTAAGACTTTAAAAGTCTTTAAATTTTTAAAAACATAGTGAGCAAAGCTGATACTACGTAGAACAATTAACGCGACGACATGATAGAGCCCAAACTGAAAGCCAAAATGTAACCGTGGACAGCTGTTTCGAACTGGTTGGGTCTCGTTGTCCACGGTTGCATTTTGGCTTTCAGTTTGGGCCCTATCATGTCGTTGTCGCGTTAATTGTTCTACGTAGTATCAGCTTTGCTCACTATGTTTGTATTACTATTTTTGGCAGATCAGATCTTCTATAGATCCTACGTATTTCAGCAGCATAGACCTTATCACGGTTTTTCCAAATTTTTATATTGGCCTGATAGCAAAAATCCATCGACACTACTGGAAAAAGCATCTTAAAATTAGTAAAGTGGCCGAGTTTAAAAGCGATATCTTTTAAAATAGTGGAGATATAGCTCCGCAAAGTCGGCAAATTTCACAGACGTTCGTATCGCGCAGCCAAATTTCTGATCTTGCCTACCGGTAGGCAAAAAATTTGGCTGCGCGATACAAACGTCTGTGAAATTTGCCGACTTTGCGGAGCTATATCTCCACTATTTTAAAAGATATCGCTTTTAAACTCGGCCACTTTACTAATTTTGAGATGCTTTTTCCAGTAGTGTCGATGGATTTTTGCTATCAGGCCAATATAAAAATTTGGAAAAACCGTGATAAGGCCTATTTTCGTTCGCGGTCCTTTGCTCCTTGTTTTAAATATGGCCGCCATGTGGGACACCAAGATGGCCGCTCCATACATTTCTTACTAAAAATGTCTATACTCATTCGCCTATAACCTCTTGAATAAAATGCTCTTGCGCTCTTTGGCCCAGATGTGTAGTTTTAAACTCTCTACAATTCCATAACCATTTTAGAATCGAAAAGTGCTTCTGAATTTTGATATGACGTCAGTTAAAACACTCTATAAAAGGCCACTCCCTTTTCACGATGGCTCATTCAGTCTTTTCGGTGTTACGAATGCTTCTTTTCGCGTCCCACCCGCCTCCCCGCAGCGATGAACCAGCCTAACCGCCTTGGGCTGAGCCTCCCATATCTTATCTAGTCTATAAGGCATTGTTTGCGGATGGTCCTGGTGAGAATATATTACTGTTGGGACTTCGCGCTTGTTGGGGGATCATGGGTAATCTGGGCAAACGTGCCGCCAAATATAGTGTTTGTACCGGGTGTTTGTATGGGAATGCAGTGTTACATAATTTCAGTAAAATTTGAATTTTCTAATATTTGTACAATGAAAACTTACGATACTAGGAAGATTTTACACATAAATGACAAATTATACAACATGGCATGAAACGTATTTCGAAATTAACAACTAATGTGAACAATATAGCAAACATGTTAAAGGTAAATGTGTTTTGTTGAAAAATGCTTACTCTAAACATGTTTTGGTGTTTAAAATTTAATCTATCCTCGAAAAGCGATTCCCCTCTCCAAACACACAAACTATCCACGCAAAGGGCATTACTTTGTTTTAGCAAGTGAAAACATTGCAGATTTTGTTATTTATCCAAGGTTATTCCAGACGTTATGAGGAGGAAACTAGCAGCCCACTGCACAAAAGGGGACACTACAGTCCACTGGTGAGGAATGTTTACCAGCGTAGTTATACCTCAAATAAAAAATTGCCTCTGTCGCAGTCAGATTATGAGCTATTACAATTGATTGCTGAAGACCAACGACTTGAGAGGCTTAGAGATGAGGGAGGTGAGTCTGAGAAAGAAAAAGAAGAGGAAGAAGGCGAAAAAGAAGAGAAAGTGGAGGAGTCGGCTGAAAAGGAAGAAGAGGAGGAGGAGGAGGAGGAGGGAGAGAAGGAGGAGGAAGAAGAAGAAAAAGAAGGCGAGGAAGAAGAGGAGGAGGAAGAGAAAGAAGGAGAGAGTGAAGAAGAGGAGGAGGAGAAGGAGGGTGAAGAAGAGGAAGAGGAAGAAGAGAAGGAGGGCGAGGAAGAAGAAGAAGAGGAGGAGAAAGAAGGAGAGAGCGAAGAAGAGGAGGAGGAGAAGGAGGGTGAAGAAGAAGAAGAGAAGGAAGAAAAGGAGGGAGAAGAAGAGGAAGAGGAAGAAGAAAAGGAGGGTGAGGAAGAAGAGGAAGAGGAGGAGAAAGAAGGAGAGAAGGAGGAAGAAGAAGAAGAAAAGGAGGGTGAGGAAGAAGAGGAAGAGGAAGAGAAAGAAGGCGAAGAAGAAGAGGAGGAAGAAGAAAAGGAAGGAGAGGAAGAGGAAGAGGAGGAGGAGAAAGAGGGCGAGGAGGAGGAAGAGGAGGAAGAAGAAGAAGGGAAAGAGGAGGAAGAAGAAGAGGAGGAAGCTGGTGAGAAAGAAGAGGAGGAGGAAGAGAAAGCTGGTGAAGAGGAAGAAGAGGAGGAGGAGAAAGAAGGCGAAAACGCAGAGGAGCAGGAGGAAGAGGAAGGTGAAAAGGACGAGGAGGAAGAAGAAGAGCAAGGTGAGAAGGAAGAGGAGGAGGAGGAGGAAGAGGGAGAAAAAGAGGAGGAGGAGGAAGAAGAAGAGGGAGAAAAGGAGGAAGAAGAGGAGGAGGAAGCTGGTAAAAAGGAAGAAGAACAAGAAATAGAGGAGGGAGATAAAGAGGAAAGCGAAGAAGTAGAACAAGGCAAAAAAGAAGAGGAAGAGGAAATAGAGGAGGGTAAAAAAATTGAAGAGCAAGAGATTGAACAAGGTGAAGAGGAAGAAGAAAAGGAAATAGAAGAAGGCAAGGAGCAAGAAGAGGAAGAGGTTGAAAAGGGCGAAGAAGAAGAAGAACAGGAAATAGAGGAGGGTGAGAAAGAAGAGGAGAAGGAGGAAGAGGCAGGTGCAAACGAAGAGGAAGAAGAGGAGGAGGAAGGTGAAGAGGAAGAGGAGAAGGAAGAAGAAGCTGGGGAAGAGGAGGAGGAAGAAGAAGAGGAGGAAGGAGAAGTGGAGGAGGAAAAAGAAGAGGAAGAGGGAGAGGAGGAAGAGGAGGAGGAGGAAGAGAAGGGAGAGGAGGAGGAAGAAGAAGAGGAGGAGGCTGGTGAGAATGAAGAGGAACAGGAAGAGGAAGAAGGCGAAAAAGAGGAGGAGGAGGAAGAGCAGGAGGGTGAAGAGGAAGAAGAGGAAGAGGAGAAGGAGGGAGATAAGGAGGAAGAGGAGGAGGAAGAAGAAGGAGAGGAAGAGGAAGAGGAGGAGGAAAAGGCTGGTGAAGAGGAGGAAGAAGAGGAGGAAGAGGAAGGAGAAGAGGAGGAAAAGGAGGAGGAAGAGGAAGGTGAGGAGGAGGAGAAGGAGGAAGAGGAGGAAGGAGAAGAAGAAGAAAAGGAGGAAGAGGAGGAAGGTGAGAAGGAAGAGGGAGAGGAGGAAGAAGAAGGAGAAGAAGAAGAAAAGGAGGAAGAGGAGGAAGGAGAAGAAGAAGAAAAGGAGGAAGAGGAGGAAGGTGAGAAAGAGGAGGAAGAGGAAGAACACTCGGGTGCAAAAGAGGAAGAGAAGGAGGAGAAGGAAGGTGAAGAAGAGGAGAAGGAAGAGGAGGAAGAAGGTGAAAAGGAGGAGAATGAAGAGGAGGAAGAAGGAGAAGAGGAAGAGAAGGAGGAAGAAGAGGAAGGTGAAAAGAAAGAGGAAGAAGAAGGGAATAAAGAAGCGAAACGTGGATATCAACCAAACATCAGCAAACTGACAAGGAACAGGCATTCCAAGTTTGTGCTACTGAAAGAAAAGCTGATAAAAATGTTGGACAGTTTGGACATGTAAGAGAAACTGATTAGGAGATGGTAATAGTGTGAACATTTTATGCGCTTCATAAAAACAGATTCAACACTATCAAAAACAATGTGCAGATCACATAACATTATGTTATCAAACTAAGGCAGATCTTTAACTGGTCATTTACATCAGTGTAGATAGCACTTTCAATCAATTTATTTTTTAAATGCACAATTCAGTTTTGTATGAGCTAGTACAATTGGCAAACAATAGAGCAGTTTTCAGTTGATTGTCACAAAACCAAAATAATGACTCTGGCCATGCAACCACAACAAACGCAGACAATCCATTGAAAGTATTAGAATATGAAGCATGTTACCAGCGCGTGGAGGCAAGTCATGATTGATTTAGCTTCTGATTGGATAATAAAGCCGCACAAGATTTTTTAGACAATCACAAAGTGTAGCAAAGCAAAACAAAGCAGTTTTAAAATTACATTTGACACTCCATTGAGAACTGCACTAAACCAAATCTATCGCTTACTTAATTGAACCAAAGCTGGTTATTAGACATTGTTATGTAAAATAGTGATTAAACAAAATTGTAAATGTCTATAAATGGTCTCGTTACAATAAGTCATCTCATGAAAGGTTATAGAGAGACAAAGGGAAAGAAATGTGAAAAGTTCTGGAAACAAATTTCAAGTTTGTCATACAAAAACCAACCTAAATTTGATTCATGCAAATTTTAACCATGCACACTTTTATGCTTGCATTCAATTATCTGAGCAGATGACCAAGGAAACTTTTTATGGCTTATCTGCAGTTTGCATGCAATGGATTTCAATCATTTGTTTTTAAAAGTAACTTTGACATCCTTATAATTGAAGTGCTGGGTGCACAACTGCCTTACGTCAAATCTCAACATTTTTCACTTCATGTAAGTTAAATAAGAGATCCAATTGGCTCCAAAAAAGGGACAAAATATATTTCAAAATAACTGATGAGCATACTATTGTCTTGACTCTTCAAGCCAAAATGAAAACAACTTTTTTTAGATGTGGGATCTTTTGGTGATTATCTACATTTTTTACTAATATTAAACCACCAACATGTTGGCACCAAAATGCTTTTCTTGGCTAAAAAAACACTCAGTGAATTTTTGAGTGAAAAATGTCAACATTCGACATAAGGCGGTTATGCACCCAGCCCTTCAATAATTTTGTGATTGATGGCAGGGAAAAAGGCAAATAATTAGTTGCACTTCAGTTTTTCCATGTTGATCGTACTCCTCTATTTATCACAGTAAATTAATCAGACTCCAATCACAGTGGCTGACATAATTTGCTAGAAGAGAAAAACAAAGTAATGCATATGTACTGTAGATACTGCGGCAATGAGTATTTGTGCATAAGCCAATCACAAAATTCTATGCTGAATTTTACAGAAAGCATTTATCTTATTATACTAGTAATTTTCCCCTGCCTTGAATCACTCTATTAGCTAGTTTGCTGTTGGCAAATACACGTATTGTTAATATTGTTTTGTTTTCTTAAATAAAGTTGTTGTTCTTGTTGTAATCTTGACTTAGTACTTTTTGCTCAAAGGGGGGCTTCACTTATAAGGAGGGGCTTGAGCTCAATCATTTGTTCAAAACCAGTTTTACACTTGGAAGGTTACTTGATAAAACCCTAGTTTAAGGGTCTGATATAACTTACAAAATCATTCAACTTGAAAGTGCGCATACATGGTAAATGACCATGATTGTTTCACAACTTTGCAACTTCCCGACATCAAACAGCGGTCAGTATGTTTGAGTAATCTTAAAAGCATACTCGGTTTTATTTTTCTTCTGTAACAAGAATTAAAATTCATTTTAAAGGGCAATGATTACTGAAAACAAAACTAAAAATAAACACTTCACCTTTTCTGTTTAGTTTGCTTCATAAAACTTGTAGAGAAAGATCCAAATTATTACAATTAAAATAAATAAAATATTAAGATTTTATTTTATAAGCAGCTAATTAAAAAGCATTTTATTACACAACACTTGATAAACCTCCTCAGTGATTGACTCTTGGGTCTGGAGCAAAAGGACAGGCAAAAGGCAGGTCTCCTCCCTCCCCCTCCCCACTTAGTCATAATTTTGTCTTCTTCACCAGTCCCTTGCTCTAGCCCTTCACTTGCCTTCAATTTTCCTTTATATCCATCACTGTCCATTTAAAGCATTGCCTGCATGCAGATGTGGCTAAAGTGCTTTAATAGTACTTTATAATAAAATTAGTTCAAATTCAATACAGTTATACTTCATTTTATTAAAAATATAAATCAATTTTAAATCATAAAATATCTATTAAATAAAGTTGTTAACTAAAAGTTTGGTTTGCTAGACTCAAAGAGACAGATGCAATATATTCCAAAAATAGCTTATTACATGTATATTAACCCTTTCACTCCCAGAGTCAATTATGAAGACATGTAATGTAGTTCTAAATTTTGAGTCTGTGGATGAAATCCTATGGTGTGACCATTCAAATGAAACCTCTTTGGCAGTACTTTTGCATGGTACCATTTGTTTTTCAATATTTCACAAAATGAAATTTGGGAATTTTCTTGAATTTTGATGTTTGGCACTCTTGGGAGTGAAAGGGTTAAAAGCTGAAGCTTGCATACAATCATTAATTTTGTTAATTAATTTTTGTCGAAAGCTTTTAACACATTTCTAGTATAGCAAGAAAAACCAACAACCTACACGAAAGCTCAATCTTTAAACAAAAGTTTAATCTTGAACAAAATAAATAATTATAATTTATTTGCACCTCAACAGTACTTACACTGTTATTAATGCTGTATTAGAGCAGTTTTCAATTGAGTGTCGTAAAACCAAAACCAAAGTAATTACTCTGACCAATCACAGCAGTCGTAAACAATCCAATGAACCAATCAGAGCTCGAAGCAATTACATGTCGCGGGCGCCAAGCGCGGGAAAACGCGTGCGAGCAAGTCACGATTGGTTTTGGTTTTACTTCTGATTGGTCGAAAAAGTGGCGCGAGATTTTTTAGCCAATCACAAAGCATAGCAATGCAAAACCAAAGCAATTGTGTAATTACTTTCGGCAGTCAATTGAAAACTGCTCTATATACTGTGTATTCTATAGCCAAGGCACAAAAAAGATCTAAATACACTATAGCGACAATCAGTTGCTACAGCATTGCAGAATAACCAAAAAGTAGTGTCACATGACTTTGATGTGCCTGCAATGCAAACACTGCCTGTTACTATCTGGCTGACAAAATTTAAAAATTTGTAAGTTATTTTTAGTGTTGCAACATGCCATGATAAACAAAAAATAACACAAAGTCACATATAATAGTGACAAGCTAGCACAGCAATTCACTTAGTCAGCCACATGTTTCTGACCTTAACTGGGGTAGACAGAAGTTATAAAAGGAATCTGACTTGAACACATCATCCAGATGCTTCCACTGAACCCAGCCATCACTTTGAAGGAGTGTTTTGTCAGCAGCCTTTCCATAAAAATGTGGGTCCTATAAAAGAAATGTGACATGGGTTTAATGGTTTGGTTTTAGACCAAATTGCACTCCACTTAGTTCAATTACCATTATTACAACTACAGTTGAACTTCCTTTAATACTGGGACATCAAAGGAACATACCAAAGTATCCATATTATAGAGGTGTTGGAATCATAGAGAGTTGTATGAATTTTCATATCTTCAAGAATAAGTAAGCTGTCCGACTCATAGTCATAGAGAGGTCCTTATAAAAACTAAGGAGGTGTACGCCCATGTAAAATGGCCACCGGGATCCCGCCAAGATCCCGGCGGGAGACGGGATCCCGCCGGGAATTGGATTTCCCGGCAAGAATCCCGCCGGGATCTTGCCAAGAAAAAATTCCCGCCGGGATGTACGAGGGAATCCTGGAGGGGATCCTGGCGGGAATCCCGTCTCCTGGCGGGATCCCGCCGGGAAATCCGTTTCCCGGCGAGAATCCCGCCGGGATCATGCTAAGAAAAATTCCCGCCAAGATATACTTTCGTTTCCCGGCGAGAATCCCATCTACTGCCGGGATAAATTACGTAATTGGCTTTTTCTGTGTCAACAAACTTTGCACGTGATGTTGATTTCACTTAACAGAAGTTATAAATAGTTGTCACGTTTTGCGACGTTATTAGTTTTATTTTGAAGCATATTTATCGGATTAGCCCTATAGTTTAATACCCCGTTTTTAGTTTTAAAATCCAAATTGCTCGATTTTGCCGGAAAATGATTTTTAAAAACTTTTATAAGATAACGTTCGCTCAAGCGCGGCTCACATCCCGAAAAATTAAATTTAAGCGAAATACAAAACGATTTGTTTGGAAATACTAGCCCGTTGAAACATTCCTTTATGTTATAAAGAAACGCATTTATCCAATTTTGACAACCTGTGCGATGAATTGTGAAAACGAACGGGGGAAATAATCTAATTACATGTATCATGAAATCGGAGATACCAGGAGACACAAAGGGTCAAAAAGGTCAACACCTTGAGTCTTCGTTCGTTTCGGTGTTATTCAGAAGAATACATAAGACAACAGTTGATACCAGTGTTTTATTAAAATGTCGGATAATTTGACGGGTTTTCCTTTTAGATTGTATATAAACAGAAGAGAACTGATGTTATTATTCATACGTGGCAATATTTCAATGTTTACACAATTCATTACGTGAGGTCGCGAACGTGATTGAATTCTTGTCTGCGCGATTTGGGCCGCCAAGAGGAATGGCATGTTTTTTAATGCATTTTCCCCTTTCGTCCCGGTTTTCCTTCGCTGCTTGCTTCCGGAAAAGCCTGGCCATGCAGACTACGCTATACCAAGTTGATTAGGACTGCCCTCAAGACTTCTCGCTTACTGTAAATCTTGCCGGGAATGAAAAATATCCTCCCCAAAGATTCTGGCCAAGATCCAGACAAGAATGACAATTTCTCGGCAAGATCCCGGCGGCAAATCTTGCCGGGAATTTTTCTCGCCGGGATTTTATTCCAGCCGAGATTCAGGCGGCAATTTTCCTGAAATTTCCCGCCGGGATCCCGCCAAGAAATTGGCCGCCGGGATCCCGCCGAGAAATTGGCCGCCGGAATCCCGCCGGGAAATTGGCCGCCGGGATTTTCAATCCCGCCAGGATCCCGCCGCGAAAAAAAATCCCGGCGGCCAAAATCCCGGCGGCCAATATCCCGCCGGGATTTTCGGCGGGAATCGCGCCGGAATGAAAATCCCGGCGGGATCCCGGCGGGATCCCGGTACCTTTTTTACAAGGGCGTAAGGAGAGGTTCAACTGTACTTTTATATTTACTCAAAAGAGTGCCACCACCAAATAAGCAATGCACATAACAGCAAAAGTATAAATGTTGCCCTCAAATAAGTGCTGCAACACTCAACATCATTGCAATGCTTATTGCTTACTACAGTTTGAAGTGAATTATTTTCAAAATGATATGGTTTCAAGTATATGGTAAAACCGCATCACTTTGAAAATGGTTGGTTAACTTGACTGAAACCCCCCCAAAAATCTTTAGCTTAAAAAAATTAAATGCATAAGTTAACTCTTTTGCGGCCACAGGTGACTTTGTCACCTTACCCATAAGTGGCCAAATGTGACTAAAGTCACCTTACGCTATTTGGGAAGTAAAATATTTGGCTATGAAGATGAAATTTGAGGAAATTAACTTGGCTGAAAAAAGGTTAAGGCCACCAAATTAAACAAGAACAGTTTTAATCAGTTTGGAAACTGTATCAGTTCTGATACGGTTGAATCCATGTTGATCAGACATCCAGGCATTAATACTTAAAGACTAAAAGTGTAAAGAAAACAATGAAGAATTAATAGTAGAGTACACTGTACAATCCGGTCATGTATATGTTCACCACCATGACTTACTGCAATTAAGAAGTGAAAGTCTCTGTTTGTCTTGCATAACCCAAGCAGCGTCTTTGAGGAAGCATCAACATCTCCACCTAATGATACAAACGAAAGAAAATGACTGACAGGACAATTAGATTAGACCTTGTTAATACATACATTGGAGGTACACTGTACAGTGCAAATGTCTCAGCTGTATTGATTTTACTATAGTGTCCACCATGAAAAGATGAGTGTCTTCGAATGTACATGTAACAGACTGTTTATACAGTAAGTAATCCAGAACATTACTTTATTTAATAAATTACTGTTAAGATAAGTAAACTGTTTATAATATATTATTCATTTTGAGAAAAGAAAACATACCTATCATAACAGGTGACCCAAAGTTTTTAAAGTGTTCCAAAAGAACTAATGCTGCCTCCTTCTCGACATGGTCTCCTCCGCTAACATGCACTATTTTGCTACAAACCTGAAACAACATGGTTTTCTAATTAGAAAAAAAAACAAAAAGTGATGTCATACCTGGGCACCAACAAACTAAAAGTGACTTTGAATCCTTTTACTCTGACTAAGACTAAAACTTAACTTTGATCATAAAATGGGTATGGACTTCCTTAAAGTACATCTGTGGATTTAAAAGCCTGATGTACATGTACTTAACCCTTAAACTCCCAAGAGTGCAAGACGTACATCAAAATGTAAAAAAAAATCCCACATTTCATTTTGTAAAATATTGGAAAATAAATGGTATGATGCAAAAGTACTGCTGAAGAGATTTAATTGAATGGTCACACCACAGGATTTCGTCGACAGACTAAAAAGTTAGAACTACACTTCATGTCGTGATAATCGACTCTGAGTGAAAGGGCCACATTGCACTGCACCTCACCATGAGCATCGAACAAACTTTTTTTACAAGTTTCCACGATATCACCAGCTAAATCTTAAAACGATTTTCATAACTGCGGATATGTGTGAAGCAATAAAGTGAATAAAATCTTTGTACTTGTAACTAACTTTATACTCCTGTGATAAACAGAAAGCCAAAGGATTAAAAAATTCCATTGACTGTGCTCACCTTTGAAAAAGGCATGCCCAGCAATTGAATTTGTGCTCTCTGATTGTAAAAATGTTTGTTGGGTGCTAAGACGCACTCTAAAGGGGCAGGGATTTGGTGTCATTTCAAAAACCAAAACTGAAACCAAAAATTAATGGTCCAGCTTGTGTTAATTTACCACAAAATGCAGTATGCCAAAACTGTTAATGATCAGTGTCTCTAGCCATAGACAGACTGGATGATCTAATTGAATTGCCACAACTTTTTTTAAGTTTCTTTTTTTCATCTTTGGATTATTAATATTTATTGTAAATCAAATTCACAAACCTACTCCAAAAATTTGATCTACACACAGGCAGGCTTCCACGGATCCAATCCATTCTTTTGAGCCAACAAAAGAGGCTGGTTTGTCGCCTATATTCACCAAGGTCTGCTGAATCTCCTGAAGGCTTGGTACTGGCAAAATTTCTTGTTTTGTTTTTAGTGCATGAAACACCCATGAACAAATGGTCTGAAGTGTCCTGTAACCACAGCCCCAACCCTATAGAAATAGAATGAAGTCCAGGCTTTAGACAGATTTTCAAAACAGCACATAGGCTGAAACTATTATTTTATAAGGGGAAGCTCTGTCCCAAGGTCCAAACCCTTAACTTTTTACATACCATTTATTTTCGACAGCAAGGTAACATTTTCATATACCTTCACAGAAAATGGTAGCCCTCTTTTAATAGGTGCATCTGTTTAAGATACAGCTGAAGCTCTCAGGAAGCAGAAAACAGGGGTGGATCCAGGAATTTTAGAAAGAGGGGGCAATAAAAATTTGTATGACAGAAAATGGGCTTGTTGAGGGGTCCGGGGTATGCCCCCCCTTCCCCACTTCCCCGGAAAACTATGACAATTTATTAGTACTCTGAGATGCAATCTGGTGCATTCTGGGCACTTAAATTTGGCAGATGCCAGGATCCCATATTGAACAAGAAATGTTGAAATATTTAATAAAATGCAGTTGTACGGTGGTTATGGTCAAACATGACTTAAATCAACTTGAACTTTTTTACAAACAAAATCTAAGTAACCAGAGTGGTATGGGAGCCAATTAAATTAGAGTCATCCCATTTGTTTTAAAAAAAAATTCCAGACAAAAGGGGCGCGGCGGCCACTCGGCTCCTCCCCCCTGGAAAGTGCCTGTAACTGGAGATGGCTGCTTACGAGAATGATTCTCATAAGAGGAGAATTCAAACAGGCTTTTGTCAAGGCAGCTGTAAGTAGAGTTGTCCACTTACGAGAGTCAGACCTGCCAACTCTCATGATTTTGCCGCGAGTCTCACAATTTTTTATCTTTTCTCACGGCCTCACGATGACTCCCAATCTCACAGTTTTTTGGGGGAAATCATTCTGAAATGAAATATTACCTTGTTGAGTAAAAAAATGAAAAATAAATGAGAATTGCTAGTACCATAAAGTAATAATAAAAGTAGAACACTATTACCGTTCTGAGGAGTTCTGTCTAATTTGTTTATGTGTTTACCATTTTTTTGCCTAGTTCCTAAGCCCCTGTTAATGATTTTATGCAATGGGAACAAACCCTTTTCCTGGGAAAAGGGTTTGTTTAATCTTGATCTGGGTAAAAAAAAAAATCTCACTACTTTTTGTAGAACCTCCAGATTTTTTTTCATGGATCTTTTCTTTTATCAGGGGTTGACAGGTCTGGAGAGTGTTTGCATGGAGAGCTTTGACAATGACTGCATTTTGAAAGACCTTCTTCATCACCGCATCATCATCATCATCATCATCATCATCATCATCATCAGATCAAGGGGGCACCCCAGACACCTCGGACAGACAGACTTAAAATAACCACAGTTTTCCTACCCTTTTCTATACTTCAATTTTTGATATTCCTAACCTTTTATATACTCCCAGCCTGACAAATTAAAGATACCCATTTTAGACAGAGCCTTCCCGTATAGTCCATTATACCCCCAAAGCATTTCCCGCGGGATTTGAAGAGAACAAAATTGGGCCGCAGGTTTACCCTCGATCTGCAGCTTTGTCACACGTTTTCAGCAAACTCACATTTATACTTACTCTGTCATCAACACCATCAATTTCATAATGATAAAACTCGTATTTGCCCCGGACAACAGCGGAATCTACGACTTGAACAGGAAGATGTAACCCTTCATGAACATCACTCAACATTTCTCACAATACTGCGCGCCTGCGTTAAAACTGGTCAGCAAGAACAAAGAAACAGAAATGCGCACGTTTAATCAGGGGGAAGTAACTACAACATTTCTTTGGGGAGGTGATAAGACCTTCAAGAGATAAAATTACATTTTGGGTCCCACACCGTAAAAGTTTTTCATCTGATTGATCAATAATTTTGTGTTTCAAATATCTTTTTACTAGGAAAGAACTCAAATATTACTTAATTTTAACAGAAAAGGATTTTCTCTCTTTCACAGCACGCCCATTACCCCTCCCTTCACGTAACTTTCACTTCTTCGATCCCTTCGTTCTGAACAGGGTGAATTTTGCAGGGAAGTTGTCTATCTGTACGCAAAGACAACCATTGATATTCTTCAGGGGATTTTTGTGACCAGGAATGGTCAATGCAACGTCCAAAGAAGTAGTGTCAGTCGAAAATACGTGCCCTGCCGACGAACCGACAGTGTTATGTATCATAAAAGATGAGACGACTGCGGATTGGAAGCACAGCAAGCACACGGTCAATTTGCCTGCTTCCACTCTGGTACAAGAACTTTATTCTCATGTAGCCAAAGAAGTCAAATATGTAGAAGACTCGTTTCTTTTAGTGTGGTGTAAGACGCTGGGAGGAACCAGCGAAGAAGTTGTCCTCAATGCCGAAAGGAATAAAACATTACAAGAAGTCGGGCTTGCATCCAACGGGAACAGGAACAATTTCTCAGTCAAAGATAAAGATGGAGTGCAGCCAACGAAAAGCAAGGTTGGTGAACAAGTGGTTGTATATAGAGCTTATATGGTTGTAAAATCATATCTGATGATAATTGTTATCTTTAGAGAAGATTTGATTTCTAGTACCATCAATCATTCAAATAAATAACTTTAATAAGCTTAAGCTCACATGAATTTTTCATTCAATGTTATCGAGCTTATACTTATCCAGGTCAACTCACTTATTCATCTCACTGGAATTTTCTTTGTTTCACGTTCCCATAGTCTATTAAGGGGCACCTAATATGCATGTTTAATTAACCTGGAAATGAGTAATGGAATTTTCAGACTGACTGCAGTGCTGTAGTATTAAAACTGTCAACAAAGTAAAAGGATGAACCATCAAATAATGGAATTACTCAGAAAATGAATCTTGGAATCCGTTTATTTAAAACACCATTTATATGTTAATCTTGAAGAAGTATTTTCTTTTCATTTAATCTTTGAACCCCAAAGAGTGCCCAAAATCAAAATTCAAGAAAAATGATCCCAAATTTCATTTTGTAGAATATTGAAAAATAAATGGCACTATGCAAAGGTACTGCCAAAGAGGTTTCATTTGAATGGTAACACCATAGGATTTCATTGACAGACTCAAAGGTTAGAATGCCATTATATAATGTCTCCACAGATTGCTCTGGGAGTGAAAGGGTTAAGTGAAACTTTAATATTCCCAACAAAGATTTATATGACATAATATACATGTATAGGTGTTATATCTATTTTCCTTCCTTGTTTTTGGAATTGACCTACATGTATCTGCTTGTACATTGTAGTGTTACTGTTATGGTAAAGTACAAATGTGGTGGGTTAATTAGAAATAAAAATAATTCATACAAATACCATCTATAACAGAAATCAAAACAATCTTTTAAAGGACAATTTAATATAATGTGATTATTGACTATCCTTGAATAGTCATAAGAGAACCCATTTCAAATTATTGGATGATGAGATGGGATTTTTTGTTATTAAGTGAGTAGAAAGCTCCATATCACAGATCTGTCTTTTACAATGTAATTTCCATTTGTTCTTCTCTCTCTCATTCTAAGGGTTGAGAGAGAGACTGTGGAAAATAGATATGAGGCTGGGTTTAGTCATGTTCCCTTGCTAATTCACTCTTTGGTTTTTGTAAGATCATTACACTTTTCCTTGCAGGACAGCACGGATGACATACTTGCCGACAGTGTCAGTAACCTGTTTCAGAGTAGTTCCAATCCCTCCTACTCATCTTATTCTTCCAGTGACAGCTATAGCTCAACAAAATCAGAGACAGGTAACATCCTTTTTCATTTGTTTCCCAATTGTATCATACAGCATCAATGCCATCAAGTTCTGACAGTAATAAAATTTATTCATCTTCGTCAGACATGGTAGGGACACCACAACAGCTTGTGGCAATTTCTGTGGGTCTGTCTCCCCCAGCTCCCCCCTCTCCCCTCAAGGAAAGGTTGAAACACTCATCGGGGACTACTACATCCCCTAATCTTTTTCGAACAGTTATTGTATACACCCTAGTCCAAAATGACAGGCATTTTATTAGTCTTTTATATCCATGTAAACTAGCCCTCTTTGCTTTGTCAGCATGTGCAAAATACAAAAGAATTTTCATCGAAAATGAGGCAGAGGGCTAATTAACATCCATATCGAAGAATAAAGGCCGATTTGCATGGTACAACTTTGTCGCATGCGACACGTTCAAACCATGCTTACAACACAAATTGCTTTGTAGAAATCAACTTCAAGTCATAGCGTAAGCGTGGCATTTATAAGCATGGTGTATGCAATAAAACTGTACCATGTAAATCAGTCTTAATAAAATTGGCCACCATTTCGGAATAAGGTGTATTCTTTAATGCCCCCTACAACGTATTTGTGTCAAGAAGATGTAGGAGACAAGGCCAACAATTTGACAGACATTGTGTTTGATCACAGCCAGCATGATTTCACCAGCAACTGAAAGACCCTGGCTGGTTCGAGTAATTAAGACTGCCCTTACTCAGACAAACATACAGGTTGACGTTGCGGACTGGTGACCTTGTTTCACATGTAGCATAAACAACAACAACAACAACAAACATAAACAAACTTCTAAAACAATGGATTCCGGTGTCTTCATTAGGTAATCCTGTTTGTCCCCCTTGTGCAGTGTTCTCACCAGGATTTTGCCTCGGGGAGTCACAGGGCCCCCTCTGCTGAAAAATTTTGGCCCTGTAAGAATATTAGAGGGACAAACAAACTCCAAAAGGTCTGTTACATGAAGTACCTACCTGATCCAACATGGCGGACAAGATGTTTACGATTTCATAGCGATGCTTACGCAAACCTTCACGTACGTGTGACCAACGAGGGTAAAGGCAATAAAATTAAAGGCTTTAAATTTTTTGCTAAATGTTTTCATTTGAACAAGCAAAATGCTGGGGTGTTTGATTGACCATTAAACTACTCATAAACATTCAAAAGTCTGTTTGACTCGAAGCTTGCTCCTGCGCCCTAACAGGTGCATCTTCTTGGCTATTGGTGGGCCATTTAATTTTTTTTTTGCGGGAATCCCGCAAGGTCGCGGCCTGGTGAGAACACTGCTTGTGTATATAGTTAAGTTAGTTAGTCCATTAGGTTCCAAGTGAAACAAAGGGTGTTGACAGTGCTGCACCAGCAGACTCTATTTGTACCTGTTGTCTTTGCAGTGTGCCAGGTAATGTTGGCTTCTTTGAGCTCCTCTTCTACTGATCTCCTCCAGGTTTTCACTGGCCTTCCCACCTTTCTTCTGAGTGCATGCTGTTCATTCTCATGTCCAGAGTAAACCATCTGCTCTCTTGTC
Organism: Dendrophyllia cribrosa; assembly: GCA_024195265.1. Lineage (NCBI taxonomy): Eukaryota > Metazoa > Cnidaria > Anthozoa > Scleractinia > Dendrophylliidae > Dendrophyllia > Dendrophyllia cribrosa. The sequence goes on from JAJLRJ010000001.1 coordinate 53,690,234, forward strand.
ACAAGTGTTACATGGCCCGATCCATTCCATCTGCTTTTGCAGATACCAAGAACTGCGATGTCATAATGGCGCATTTCATTTGCCACTTGTGCAGCCTTACCTGTCTCGTATATAGTACAGACATTCCAGGTCCCAATTCTTGTTGTAGCCTTCCTCGTTAGAAGAAGTTTTTCGACCATCTGGGTCCCGGCAGGGTTTCACCAGATGGAGTCATAAAGCTCTCCGAAGAGGCCTCTTCAAGAGTCAGGCTGGTCGTGCTTATTGTTGTCTTCGTTTCTGTAATTGTTTGAATCCACTGGTGGGTGATTGGCCCAATCAGTTTTACCAGAGTTCCCGTTAGCCAGCATGTTTTGGGGTAGATCCAGACAGGCCTTCATGGCAACCGTAGCAGCCCGGGAAGATTAACCTCCCACCATGCATCACCCTGCCTAACAATCCCTTACTTTGCCTGTTTCCACCTCCTACGACATGGACGTGGGGATTGGATTTTAGGAGGCTGTGTATATACAGCTCTTTAATTAAGTTCTATTGTTGTCTTTGATTATAGGATTTGTTGGTCTTGTGAATCAGGCCATGACATGCTATCTAAACAGTCTACTTCAGACACTTTATATGACTCCAGAGTTTAGGAATGCTATTTACAGGTTGGTATCGTTCAGGAGTCCAATTGATTCTGAAATTTTTCTCGTTAATTACAGTAAAACATATGGTATCTAGTGGCCATCTGCAACAAATTTTGTTTAACCCTTTAAGGAGGCTCGAAAGGGTTTCTTACAGCTTATGTACATGTCAGAACAATATTAAACATTAAAATTTTATGGTTTTAGTCTCTGAAACAAATTATACATAAGCTTATGACATGGTTGTTAAAGTTTCCTTCAAGACCATTTATGACGTCATATGTGTTGTCATGGTAACTATAACCCTCCAAAGACACCCCTCAAAAGTCAGTTTTTTAAAACTAACTCGGTGACCTACGTTTTTTATAAGCGTTTTTAAAAATTTGCAATATTCTTCACTTCCTGTGTAAATTTGAAAAAAATTTATATTGTGGAAATCGAGATAAATCGAAAAAGGCCTTTTAATAATTTAAAAAAATTCCACTTTACAGTTTTTTTTTTCTAAAATGTCTGAAATGTTAGATAAAGTTGAATGCTACTTGCATGAAAAATTTCAACATAGGTCACCGAGCAAATTTTTGAGATAAAGAGGAATATTTTATGCACGATTTATTTCCGGTTCGCGCAATTTTACGCAGTATTTTCATTTCCGGTGAGCTGCGCGCACTACCTTTTGATAGAAAAATCAGCTGATGCATGTGTCAATGCATGCGTCAATGCATGACGAGTGCACGTCGTGCACGCGCGCAGCTGAAAACCCTTTCTAGCCTCCTTAAGAGGATGTCTCCCAAAAAACAGCTGATGATTCTGGTTTGAAAAAAAAATTTCTCTGATATGGGGTTATTTCAAAACCAATAATTGGTTTGATCCAAAAGGATAATTTTTTTTTTGCGTTTTTTTTTAAGTTTAACGTGACCAGTACTAGTTTTATACCACTGAGACCCGAATAAATCACAAACATTGCCGTTGCTGTCAAAAAGAACAATTCACTCGAGAGGCCCAATTATTTTGCAGTCTGCAGATACATCATTGTAGTTTGCTCCACTATATCTCAGATCTAGATTTCAACATTATTTTTATTTTAACATTTGTGACCTCACACGGGAAAACGTACACTAACGCTTATCCGTTAAACGGCTAAAAGCGTTAGGTGTCCGTTAGATATCCATTAGCACGAATAGCGTATCCGTTAGGCGTTAGTATTCAACCGTTAGAACAGATTTCGCATCCGTTAGGCGTTAGTTTCTAACCGTTAGAGCGTATAGCATGTCCGTTAGGCGTTTGTATTGAACCGTTAGAACGAATACTGTAACCGTTAGCAAAGAATTAACATCCGTTAGCTAAAGTTTGGTATCCGTTAGGACTAGCCTGGACGTTAGAATTATCCCAGCACCCGTTAAAGAGGTGCTGGAAATGACTGTTCAAAAGGTGATAGTGCTTTTCGTTTGCTTTTTAATAGCTTTTGGCATTCAGTGACGGCAACCTTTACTTACTATTTCCATGGTATAAATCTAACATCCCAGCAATACTTGTTGAAAATGGAGCGAAGTTTTGTCCAATAATCCATAATTATAAACAGTCAACGAAGAGTCACTTTCACTGATACGTTCATTATCGAACGGCAAAATAATTCTTTCGAACGGCTCGCCGTAAATGTCGAGTGGCTGAACGACAGACAGATGACTAGACTGGCGGTAATTCGTAGACTACGCCAGCAGTCCGCGAGAAGACAAAGTAATAGTACTAGTCACGCTCGTTTTACCAATTATTTAAATCGAGCAAGGTTTTGACTTCAAAGCCAGGGAATGATAAACGTGATTTCTTTTGAGACTGCAAAACATTAATTGTTTTTTCGCTGCTCGCTCGCGGAATGTAAACATGCGGCCCGGAGTCCCAAGTGCAGTCGTCATGCAAAATTCATGTGTAAAATTCTTTCTGCACTTCATGTTAACTTATTGTTTAAAAAATAAATCTTGAATGGAACTAAAAATTATAATCGAAATTAAAGACGGTAGGGAAAGTTTGGTAGCAGAAAAAAAAATTAAACCCTTTGAAGTTTGTTGTAGTTGTCGGTTAAAAAAGTGCTTGGCGGTCCCTTGGGAAAAGTGGGAAAAGTGCACCAAATTTGCATATGTAGCTATGTCAAAAAGGTAATTTGAAACCTGAAAACACGCTGGCACAAACAGACTATGCGCTTCTAAAAATTCTCTGTTTTCTTTGTGGTTTCGCTCGCCAAATTAAGATTAAGCTTTTCCAAACTCTCAGCCTTCATTTCCAAGTATTCCACCGCGCTAAAACATCACAGAAAGTTTGGAGTGTCTTCGGGCTGGGAATAAACATACAATGTAAGCCGCGTTTGGTTTCGCAAGCTTTCCATCGATCCATCTGCATGATCTCCATCTAAGTGAGAATAAGGGCCTGTTTACATGGAGGGAGGGTGACCCGGGTAGCAGGGTCACCCTCCTAGCCGGGCTACCCTGGGAGGGCCAACTTTTCATACATTTCTTTACAAAGCACACTGAAGTTTTTACATGATAGACAGGGTCACCCGCCTACCCGGGTCACCCTGTCTGCTTGCCAGGGTAACCCTCCTAAGCGGGCTATCTTTTCTGCATGTAAACAGTCACCCCAGGGCCACCCTCCTAGGCGGGCTATTTCTTTTGACTTGAAATTACCCGTAAAAACAAGCAATAAAAACAGCAAACTCGCCACTATAGCCTTTCTTCTTGCTGCCATGTTTGTTAATATGTCATGCTTAATAAAGCGTGCCGTTGCAATAAAAAAAAGTCCACAAAACATGAGCCCACCAAAACAATTTAAGAGCCCGCCAAAAAAAAGATAGCTCACCTATATGATAGCCCGCCCTAATAGCCCGCCCTAATAGCCCGCTCTAATAGCCCGCCCATGTAAAGGCGGGCTATGTGTTAGCCCGGCTGGGAGGGTGACCCTGGTACCCCGGTCACCCTCGCTCCATGTAAACAGGCCCTAATATCCGTCGCTTGATTCTTGCTCGTTTTAAGAGCGGGACTGTTGTCTGACTTGAATCTCGCTCGTGTCTGGCCAAACAGATGCTCGATAACATTTATGGGAGAGAAAAACTAGCTGTTTTATTATGGAAGATTATCCAGCGCAATTATTTCCTGAGTCGGCAAAATGTTTCCAAAGCTATAGCGCTCTGAATATTTACTGTCGGCACAGTCTGATAAATAATTATTCTCGGAAGCCGTTCCTTTTCGAAACTATTGAGCTATCCGTTAGACAAATTTGCCGAAGCATTGTTAAACGCTTCAAGCTATCCGTTAGACGAATTTGCCATACCGTTAAACGCTTCAAGCTATCCGTAAGATGAATTTGTCATACCGTTAAACGCTTCAAGCTATCCGTTAGAATGCTGTCGTCGACCGTTAGAATGCTTTGAAGGCCGTTAGCAATCTGTGCGTTAGCCATTAGTTTTTATCCGTTTAACGGATAAGCGTTAGTGTACGTTTTCCCGTGTGAGGTCACATTTATTTTAACAGTAAACGAGACATGCGAGACATGTTATACAGACTTTTGATATCTAACAGGACCGCTTCTTGGGACTACTAAAATTTTTAAAATTATGTCGAACGAGATGGGATATGAGATGAGAGGCCAAAATTTCACTTTGTGAGAGATCACATTTATTTTATCTGGGTCCAAACCAAAATAAACAATGCGCAGTACATCATGGTAAGTGACAATGGGTCTTTAAGTTATCCCTAAATCCTGAAAAGTATCAAAGAAGTACGACTGTCACCCGGGGGGGAGGGGGGGGGGGGACTCCCATATGAAAATGACGGGGGTGCTCGTCGTACCTTTTAGGGGTCAAAATTTGTAGATTGGTACTGCTTAGGATACTAAAATCTAAAATGACCACCGTTAGAATTATCGCGGTACCTTTTAGGGTATGAGCCAAAAAAATATTGATGTATTAAAAAAAAAATATGCATTGTTTCAGAATTGGTAAAGTACCTCTTAGGGGTAAAAATTATTTTGAGCCTTGCCCATCAAACGAGATTCTGGTACCTTTTAGGGTGTTTTTCAAAAATTTTCGACAAGCACCCCTGTCATTTTTATATGGGAGTCCCCCCCCCGGGGACTGTCACCCAGCCCTAAGTTTCAATTGAAGTTTTACATGTACCTTGTTGTATAAATGGACCTTAATAGTCATAATTCTTCATAGCAAGCATCACAGATTCGTGACATACCTTGCCCCATACTGGCCAATCAAATCCAACCAAAACGCTTGTCATGCGCCAGTCACGCTTGCTCCTGAATGAATATGGCTGTTTAGGTCCGTTTGAAGTTTGTCACTGTTGGGATTATTACATGTTTGTTACTATGTAGGTGGGAGTTCACTGGAACTAAAGACGAAGAAGCTAAGAGCATCCCATACCAGCTTCAGAAACTGTTTCTTCACTTACAGGTATTTCAACTTTGACTCTTGTCAATTGTGACCTTGTAGCAGTTATCACTGACCTTTGAGTACATTTTTGATCCCTCTGAAAATAAAAGGAATTAAAATTTTCTGATGTTATGAAAGTTTGAGGCAAAATTTTACTAAAGAAATCTCTAGCTTTTAGTCTTTTATTAATTACAAATTTTTAAGGTGACTAAGACCTACATGTACAGTGGCTGTATTCGCAGGGTAGTATGTAAGATAATCAAATGGTTACTCAATGACTACAGGTGACTACTGGTAATAAAAATATACTTGTCACATAATACAATGGCCATTTTTATACTAGTGATGCATTATCCGTCTGGACAAACTTGGGCAAACATTTGTAGTTCCTCTGGTTATGCATCTCTAGTATAAAGACGGGCACAAGACGCATTATCCGTCTAGACGAACTATCGTTCGTAGTGCATCTTTCAAGATGCATTTAGAAAGATAGTTTGTCTAGACGGATAATGCTTCTTGTGCCCGTCTTTATACTAGAGACGCATAACCAGACGAACTACAAATGTTTTACCAAGTTCGTCTAGACGGATAATGCGTCTCTAGTTGTTCGTCCACTGTTTACACTAGACGCATAACATGACAGACGCATTATTCGTCTGGACGGATAATGCGTCTCTAGTTTAAAAACGGCCAATGTCAACATTGATGTTTAAATAATAATTTTCAGACGAGTTCTAAGAGAGCAGTGGAGACAACTGATGTCACCAAGAGTTTTGGATGGGACAGTAGTGAAGGTAATTAAGAATAAATACACAATGCAACACAGAGGTACACTTTATTGTTTTTGTTGATCACAGAAAATGATCTTGTGATCAATATATTTATTAATATTCACAACCTTGAGTTCTCCTTTGTACCCTGATGGCCCTTTTATATCATCTTAGTATGCCATTTGTTTTGAAATTGTGGGAATCCAGCAATGGCGTGGCCTAGTGACAACACTGTACATGTAAAATGCATATGGTTCTAGAATTTTGAGTCAATGGATGAAATCATTGACCATTCAAATGAAAGCTGCCAGTTGAGCATTACGTTCCTGTGGTACTGTTTATTATTAATACTATACTGTACCAGGGCTGTTATTAACCTTTGAGGTTGCTGCCGGCTACACAAGGAAAATAGGCGGTCATGAACTCAAGATGACCTCCCTTGGTTGTTGCATGTCCTTAAGCCATTATCGAACTTTGCATTGCCGATCATCTTCACCGCAGTTGCCACCATAAATAGTCCAGAATGTAGGCTGCTGCAGCTAATGACAGCCCTTCTGTATAAGGTGAATCAACTTGTAACTATTGAGTCTGTGGCTGATGAGCAGTACATAGAGTATAGATCTAACATTTGAATCAGTGAATGAAATCCTTGACTATTCAAATGAAAGCTGCTCTGCAGGACTTTCTAGTTGTATAGTGTTTGTTTTTGGATATATCGCCTGTAGGTAAATGTGTTTACATGTAGGTAGTCCTTTTAGAATTGACAGAGTTAATAAGTTATGGTTTTGCTTGTTTTCAGCATGGCAGCAGCATGATGTGCAGGAGTTGTGTAGAGTCATGTTTGACGCCTTGGAAAGCAAATTCAAAAACACTGATCAGGTCTGTGCTCCATCACACCACACCCACTATATTGGCTTGGAGTATCGGTCCATAGAGTGTTTGTCTGGTACATTCTAGTGCTCTCTCTGGACTGTGCTTTGTCAGTCTTGGTTCCATCACACCACAACCATTAAATTGACATGGAGCTATTTTTCTCCAGCTACTTTCTTCACTTCTCGTATTTAAAAAAATAGTGACAGTCCTGTAAGTTCCATGAACTCTAGAGATGAGAGAATATTATTACTCATGCGTGTAGTGGCATGAGTTATACTGTAAAATGGCCACTGTTTTTCTTATTTTTATTTAATTATTTTTTTGGTGTCACGATTTTGCATGCAAATTTATGCACGCATATTTTAAATTGTGCACTTCTGGTTCATAGCTTTGCCATGTACACTTCCTGTTTAGTGACTTCCGGCTACTCCCACTTCCGGTAAAACAGCGTTACTGAAGTGTCACGACAGCGTCTCTTACAACCCTACTTACATTACCTCAGTAAAACAAAGTGCTGCTTAATTCTTAGTTTTACTAATCCTTTAATATTTGTTTAGAGATATCAAGTTAATTCCTAGTAAGAGTACCAGGGCTATCAATTTACCTAAACCTAGCAGTTCTGTTATCCATCCAACTTTTTTTGCTTACCATAGTAACCAAGATAAGGGATCTTCTGCTATTAAACTCTCTGCATGCATAGTGTAGTTATTACTGCAGCTAATTTTATGTTGTTGCTATAGGATGATCTTATTAACAAGCTTTACCAAGGAAAACTCAAAGACTATGTGAAGTGCAAACAGGTAAATTGTGATTGAGTGGTAAGTGCCAAGATGATTTTTGAATAAAACATAATCACCTGTTTTGTTCCATTACTTAGTGTGGACATGAAAGTGCACGGAGAGACACATACTTAGACATTCCACTGGCAATCAGACCTTTTGGTTCCAAGATGGCGTTAGGCAGTGTGGTGAGTGTGAATGCTTCAGTCCTAAGCAGGAAATGCGAAATCTTCCTAAAACCTTACCCAGTAGACTTTATTATAAATAATGTTTTGGAAATTTATCAATCCATCATCTAAGGCAGATGGCTATGTAAGATGGACACTTCTCTTAGGCAGACATCAATGATTGGCTGGTTCCTGCCAAATTTCACTTGTTAGTTACATTTTTCCTAGTTTATTCAAGTTGTGACTTATATCTTTAAACTTGATTTAACAATTATTTTAAGCTATGTAGTTATCTGTTGCATGTACATGACAATTTTTTTTTCTTATTTGCCGTCTTAGGAAACTGCATTGGAAGAGTTTGTTGTTGCTGAACATCTGGAAGGTGCAAATCAGGTACAGTTAAGAAAGTCAGATGTAATGTTCATTGTGTCATTTCTCATTTCATTACAGAGATTAACATTTTCCATCTTTCTTTATTATAAATCATGAACTTGTGATGAATTAATGGTCACCATGGTTACCATTGATACATGTAAAAACCGGCAGATAAGCCGCACCTTTTTACAGAAGATGTTTGCTCAGAATCAGAGGTGCGGTGCGGCTTACCTGCGAGAAGTAGTACAAAAAGTTGGGGTATAAAAGTTGACCCTTCTTTACAACCACTGTATGTGGGACCCAACTTCCTGAAATATTGTGCAGGAAAAATAAGTCTTCTTCCCCTTGCAGACACATACTAACTTCAATTGATGCCTATAATTACAGACACAATTTACTAACTTCAATTGATGCCTATAAGAACTCTTTTTTTGTGACAACCATCCCAGTGTGGAATTCCTTGCCTGGTTCTGTGATACAGGCACCAACACCTGAACACTTTTTAAAATTAATTTCAAATTGTGTGTAAATAACTAATTAAAAATAAGCAGGTCTACCGCCGACCACCCCAGTGTTGTATTAGGGTCTCCTATTGACACTTAATAAACTGAAACTGAAAGGACCCCCAAGACCAAAAATGAAAACTAAAGGATCCACAAAATGACTTCTCTTCCATTGGGGCCATGGTAGCTAGAGTGAAGATTTTCTTAGGTATAGAAAAGTAACAAAAGACTGTGGCACAGCTTGAGATAACAAAGGATATTTAAATGTTATTGATAACATTATAACATTTTCTTCTCTTTTCTGTTGTTATCAGTATTTCTGTGAGAAATGCAACAAAAAGTGTGATGCCCGAAAGGCAAGTGTTATTTTCTCATTCTGTTTTACTTTTATTAACAATGGTAATTCTCAAATTATTTTTTCCAAAATTTTTGTGTATTTATTTCAAGTCTTTACAACCAATGTATCATCACGACTTAGCCTTTTTTCAAAAGGCCGGGGTAGTTATTTGAGGTGGATTAATTGAGGGAGGCGATCTTTCAGAAATTAAATGAAGTTCTTATGGTGAGTCTAAGCAATGATTATTGTTAACCATTAATTTTGATACACTTATACCCACAGGGTTTGAAGTTCATCTCCTTCCCTTACCTACTAACCTTACAACTGAAGAGGTTTGCATTTGACTATGCAACACTTCACAGAGTCAAGCTGAATGACAGGTCAGTGGTTTCAAATGAAAACAGGATTGCAACTCAGTTCAAATTTAAAATGTCAACTTGATAAAAATTAAATCAGACAGGTTCAGGTAATAGACAAACATTTTACCAACAAATGTTTTCAGTTATTGGTCATAGAAAAAACATACAAACATGTTTTTGTGTCACACGGTTTTATTACAGGTTGAATGATATCTAAAGACGAGAATGGTCAAAATATCTTGTTTAAAACTGCTCTGGCCAGTCACTGTCTACTGACAATACCTTTATGTGAATATGAATCTGTCACTGATCACTGTCATTTGCTTCTGTCAATAGGATGACTTTCCCAAAATATCTCAACTTGAATGATTTCATTAGTGAAGAACATGAAGAGGTAAAGGAATCATTTCCTCTTTAACTCGTTATGTCTAGTTTTTAAAGTGATTCTTCAGTTTCTCTTTAACAAAATAGCCTTAAGCTTACCATGAGTCTCTCATAGCTCAGTGGTTAGAGCATCCAACCAGTTTACAGAAGGTCATACATGAGGACAATCAATGATTTTCTATTCTGCACTCAAACAAGTTCACATGGTTACTTGCTTTCTACAAACTTTAATTTTGAGGAAGGTTCTACAAAATTCTGGAAACTAGGGCTTTGGGGTGGGTGGGATTGAGGATTATGGCTTATTATTTAATTGAAGGAAAAAATTAGGCAGCCCAAGACTAATGAGGATGGTCAGGACCCACAGCAAAAATTTCGAGTGGATGGTACAATCTCTGTACCTACCGTAAGATGGAAAGCAAACCCTTATTTTCTTTTGTATTTGTTTCAACAAGAATGGCGCAGATGAAGATGCTAGCGTGAAAGGGGATTCCCCAAGCAGCACAGAGACCGACAGTGGGGTGAGCGAAGGCTGCTCTGATAATGGCATGTCTACTGAAGAGGAAGACATTGACAATGCAAAAGGAGGAGTTGACAGTGTGGATGACACCGCTGGAATGAAGAAGGTGGAACTTACTGAAGACTTGGTAAACAGTGGTCTGGCTCATAACATGAAGGTTTGTAGTAACTTTGAATTAATGACAACTTTGACCATTTTTTAATAAAGGAATGCTAATACTTGCATGTTGAATTATTGACTTATTGTTTATCAGGGGCCATATTGGTATGAATTGTTCTCAATTATGATCCACTCTGGGAGTGCTACAGGAGGACACTATTACGCTTACATCAAGTAAGACTTTTAAAATAATTATTAATCAATAAAAAAAAAGCTCTTAAAAGTTTGTAAATAAGAACAGCTAGAATGCAACTCCCTCCCCTCCCCTCCCCTCCCCTCCCCTCCCCTCCCCTCCCCTCCCCCCAAATAAAAAAATAAAATAATTACAATAAAAATAAATATACAGCATGCTGTAAATGCAGTTATATTGAACTAAAACCCACTTTTTTAAAAAGGTCACAAAAATGTATGCTATTCTGGTCAAATCCCACTGTTCACTTGTTGAATGAGGTATTCTTACCTACCAACACACAAAGGAAAAAAACATAATTCCCCTTCCACTTTTTTTGCTTTATTTAAAAACAGTCATAATTTTTTAAAATGTTCATAAAGTTTCAATCACATACAAGTCATATGAATGGCAGGCAAAACCATAAATTTTCAACACATCTTTTTTTCTATCCATTTTTCTATTAATTTGTAAATCTGTTTTCAATATCCTCCCTTTTTTTTGAAACTCGTATTTTTGGAACTAAAGTTTTTTACTGTTTGATCAGTTTTCAGTGTCAACATGACAATAAACAATAGAAAGTTTATTTAACATATAGTGGATATGTTGCAGGAAAAATCCAGTCTCTGGTTAGATCAGTATTCAATAATTTAGGTACAGGCTGTAAGCTAATGCTAACACCAGCACAAAGCTAACTCTAACACAAAGCTAACCCTTGCTAACTGTAACACAAAGCTAACCCTAGCTAACTCTAACAAAAAGCTAACCCTAGCTAACTGTAACACAAAGCTAACCCTAGCTAACCCTTACATAAAGCTAACCCCAGCTAACTCTAATACAAAGCTAGCCCTAGCTAACTCTAACACAAAGCTAACCATAGCTTACTCTAACACAAAGCTAACCCTAGATAACTCTAATACAAAGCTAACCCTAGATAACTCTAACACAAAGCTAACCCTAGATAACTCTAACACAAAGCTAACCCTAGATAACTCTAACACAAAGCTAACCCTAGATAACTCTAACACAAAGCTAACCCTAGATAACTCTAACACAAAGCTAACCCTAGATAACTCTAACACAAAGCTAACCCTAGATAACTCTAACACAAAGCTAACCCTAGATAACTCTAACACAAAGCTAACCCTAGATAACTCTAACACAAAGCTAACCCTAGATAACTCTAACACAAAGCTAACCCTAGATAACTCTAATACAAAGCTAACCCTAGATAACTCTAACACAAAGCTAACCCTAGATAACTCTAATACAAAGCTAACCCTAGATAACTCTAATACAAAGCTAATCCCAGCTAACTCTAATACAAAGCTAACCCTAGATAACTCTAACACAAAGCTAACCTTCACGCCACTGGCTACATGAATTGTGTAGGGGTGATGATTAGCTTTGTGCTAGGGCTAGGGTTAGGGTTAACTTACCTAAATTGAACACTTGGTACACATTTAACCTACATTGAATATTGATTCAACCTGAGAATAAATTTTACCTGCAACAGATACACTTACCTGTGGTACCATTTGTCCATTAACTAATTGCCACAAAAGTAACAAAAACAGCTTTCAAACCCAACCCCCCTGTAATGTTACATGTTATTTTATTTCAACAATCCTTTCTTCTGTTATCTATAATTCAGATCCTTCACTAATGGTCAATGGTACTGCTTCAATGACCAGAGTGTATCTAGGGTAAGTGTGGTCATAATATAACCAGTATTTCTTGTATGTTTAAATCCTTTTATTATTATTTATTACTTTTTAATTTGATGGTATTTCAGTCTGTAAAAAATTCAATATCATGTCATTTTACAAACACTGACAGAGGAAATGTGGTATTGTTGGACCAGGTATATGATGATGATATTGAGCGTACATATGGTGGCCTGGAATCTTCAAGACACTATTATTCATCAGTATATTCAAGGTGAGTTTTATAAACTGCCTGAATTATTCATAATTAAAAGTAATTTCATTAAAATATACTGCATGGTTACAGGCAGATGACATGCAATGAATATAGTTTGGCATGTCACTGTGAGTCATCCGTTAAATACATCCTCCTTTAATGGCTGTATATGATTGTCACTAATTACAGTAATAATAGTGATTGTAAAAGTAAAACAGGTCACATGACATATTTTGTTTCTTCATGATATACTGTATTATTATAATTTACAAATTTTGACATGACCACTTTGCAGTAGAATTCTGATAACTCAAGCTGTTATGGAGAGCAGAAAACTGCTGAATAACTTTGCGATAATTAGGTACACTGTAGTTAGTGAGAGGTTCGGTTTTATGTTACAGGGAGGATGCGTTACCAATATTCTAACTGTAATTAAACCTTAAGGGATTTAAGGTTATACAGTTTTGGTGATTGTTACTAGTAGGAAAAAATAACATTGCTTCGTAGGGAAGAAGTTTTAACATTGCAGGGGCAATGCTGTGCTCTAAGTAAAAACACAGGGAGCCCAACAAAAAATCATAGGGTAGCCAAAGAGTTTTGGGCATTGTTAGATCACAACCCTGATGGGTCTTAACTAAAAGATGAACCATGTCCTAATTAACATGCTTGAGTAACCTGTAAGTTTGTTAACAATAATATTGCAGCTCTACCAATGCATACATGCTAATGTACCGACAAGTTGCTCCAGAACGAAATGCTAAATTCCTGGAGCAACGTGACATGCCGGAACACATAACAGAATTAATTAACAAGTTGAAACACCAGGAAGAAACGGAAAGAAAAAGAAGAGAAATGGACAGATCTTTGTGCAAGGTAAGATAACTTGTTGCATCAGTCTGCCGTGTGTCTTCAGTTTCAATGCAAATACTGCACCTTATTATCTGCAAAAAGGAACATTTTTGCAAATCTCAAGTTAAGGAATGATGTGGTTTAGTTGGGGGTGGGGTGGTGGTGTTTATGCATGCAAAAGTTCTGAAGAAGAGTTGCTAATGACCTGCCAGTTCAACCCACTCCAATGTTGGTTGAATGTTCAGCGTATGTCATGGTCAACACTAGTTAGGCCTGATGTAAGCAAGAACAAACAACATTATCCAAGCCATACATCAACTGACTGGAGTAATACAGCCACAGTATGATAGTAGTTGGTTGACCAATTTTTATGTTTCATTTCCTATTTTGATATTTCTCGGTTTGATTTGCTTTAGATAAAGATCTTTTGTGAACATCCCATCAGCAAGATGCCAATGGAGCATAAACTGGAAATTCATAAGGATGTTACACTGAATGATACAGTGGCCATTGCTCATAAGGTGAGGAAGAAATTTTTAGATGGTATTATTTTGAAGGCTGGTACAGTAGTTTGACTGTCAACAAAAATCTTCTCAGTGGTAAGCATTTGCAGTCCTCGTCCAACTAAATATACCATAATATCCTAATTACAGGCCCAGCTGAGCCAACAAGTTGGCTGTTACATTGCTAGCTAATGGTTCGGCTTGTTTCAAATCCCCTTTTCCCAAGTCAAAATGTTATAAAATTATACTATGCAGTCTTATTTCAAATTTGTGCTTTGCCACCAGTTACAACATGTGGAGTTTCAGAAAAGTTTGAAGTAGACATCTGACTTTGGCAAGTAACTGGATAATATGTTTTTTTAATGCCATCTTCTGTAAAGAACTGGCAAGAAAAGTAACTGGCTGATATGCCAAAGTAGGTGGTGATTTTCACCAGCAGCCAACTATTTTTGACAACCCTGCCAGTGGAAGAATGAGTGTGAATGGGGTTTTATCTTCTAATCAGAGTACTGTTAAATATTACCCATGATTAGCTCTTCCACTTGGATAAGATCCTTCCTGTAGAACAGTGCAGAATTGTGAAGTATGATGAGTACTACGACTACATTGAGAGGTCGTATGATGGAGAAGAGGTGAGTTGGCTCTTATATACATGTTGTAGTTAATTTTTTATTTCAGGTAATTTTTGTTTTTCCTTTGTTTCAAATTCATTAGCATATATTACCATACCCAAAAACAATGGAAAAATAAAAATGACCTGTGATAAAAAATTAACTACAACATACACATTATTCCAAAATGGCGGCCAGTTTTAATTAGTATTCTTTTATATGCATGTTTATTAGCCCTCTTTGCCTCAGTTTGGCTTGAAAATTCTTTAATTTTGCACTTGCTGACAAGACAAAAAGAGCTTTGCACTCTGTAATAACTAATAAGAGATAAATGTAAATATTTTTTCTTGTGCCTTCTGGGCTTGAATTTATTATTTATTTATTATTTATTTATTTATTTATTATTTATTTATTATTTAAGAGAGGGTTCCACCCTCATCTGCACTTCCTCAGACATGTTAATAAAATTGTTATAATTATGATTTTATGGCATACTTTTTTAGGAATCAAGTCACTAGCATGCAATTATTACAATTTTACAGCTGTATGTAATAAACTTGCATACTTTTGTTTGTCTCAAGTTAAAGTCAATAATATTAATAAGAGAAAGATGCTATGTTCATAGTATCACATGACAAGCTTCATTTATCACCTCGCATGGTGCTAGCAGTACGCAGTACGCTTGTCATATATGAACCAAGTATACATGTATGGCCTACAGTGTAGCTTGCCACGAAGCAACAATATTGTTATTAATTACACTATTTTTATCAATTCCAGCATGATCCAATGTGGAAAGTACTTTGTGGAGTCAAACAGTCATACATGTTTGACCTTCTCCTAGAAACAAGAAAGCCGCATGAAAGATTTTTACCCTACAAACCTGGCGGTAAGTTAACTTACTATACTCGTCTAACAGTAATTTTATATAACAAAAATTATAAAAATTGTAATCGTTAAAAGCATGTTTAAAAAGGAAGTCTTCAGCTTAATGTAGAAAATGTGTCAACAGATGTGACTTGTTCTAAACATCTTCAGGTAAACTAAATGAGTACTGAACAGCAGTGGTGGAGTAATTTAATAGTGGAGCACTTGCAGGCCGAAGGCCCACTGCCTAGCCCCATACTCATAGAACCTATGCCCGTCATTTTTCATGGTCATGGCTAGCGTAATGTTTCGCGGGCGCATGTCCGTGACATGTGTGTCAGTGCGTGCGTTGCGCAAGGCCAACTCACGGGCGTGTATGACGTCACAAAACATGCGCGCATGACACCACACAACATCCGGGATCTTAGCAATTTCGAAAGCAAAGCGAGGCTTTGTTTTTCGCGTGGCTGCACAGCTGTCATCTTGGTAAACACTTTCATAGTTTGCATCTTTCGCTGTGTTTAGCGGAGAAGTAAAGTCGTTATTTCCCTGCATTTTTTCGCGGTTTGCTACTCAAGACAGGGATACTAATTAAGGGATACACAGAAGCCGCTTTAGTGGAAAAAGAAGAGCTTTTAGGGATCCATAAAATCTTGCTTCGAGGAACTTCATACGTTTTTATCAATGCAGGAGCAGCCAGGGAGATGTTTGTTTTTATTACGGATTTCAGAACAGAAGAAGCGGAGTTTTAACGAATTTCCAAGCAGTTGTATGAGTGACTTAAAGATAAAATAAATCACATTTTTCTATGGGAATTTATGTTGATATCAAGACAAGACAAGACAAGACATTTTTGATTGACTTTTCCTTTGTGTTTTCTTCAGTTTTGGAGACATGTTTATATATAGTGCTCAAATTAAGTCGTGTTGTTATCTTGAATTTCATCGAGGACAGCTCTGCCTTGATGCACTATAAATGTTAAATGTTTTGTTTTTAAACATAAACTAATAGATATTTGAATAAAATTTTTCAAAAGAAAATTAATTTTTGTTGTCCATTTTTATGTGTTTGTTCATTCATTACATAGGTAGAAAAGCGATTTTATGTAAACAAAACAAGACTTGGATTTTATAGTTCTAAACTTCACTCGTGTCACCTTATGCAAATATGTTTGCGTCGTTTTTGCAATTTTGATTTCCAAATCAGTTTCTTGGGCTATTTTTGATAAGCAACAGGTGTAATTTATTTGGAAATTAGTCAATCTAGTTATTCTAGGCCGAGAAAAAGTTGTTTTGTGAACTTTTGTACGGTCTAAATGTACCGTGCAGACAGTCGCGTAATACTGTTTTTGAGAATTGCTAAAATTGAAAAATAGCCCAGTCGTCAATCTTCAATAATTCTTGTGCTTCTGACCTTTCACCTAAGTTAAGCTAAGCTTATCATCGGCTTTCTGTTCAGACAGCGAGTGCGACGCTGTTAGGCTCAGCCTATCTATATATATATATATATATATATATATATATATATATATATATATATATATATATAATCCAAGAAGGAAAATCACTCAACTTTGATGACCATAAGTTTAATACAAACTTGTTTCGTAGGTGTTGCCACTCACTCCTCAGTTAAACTTACAATTTAATATATATATATATATATATTAAATTATTAACTGTAAAATCAAATTCTTTCTCTTTCAATATATGGAGACATATCACTATTCACTAATAAGTTTTCTATTCTCTATTGCTGTGGTCAGCCGAATATAAAAAGTGTAAACACTAGAGAAAATTGGAGGGAGTCAACCAGCCATTGAGACCAGCCATTTTATTCACATTCAAATTGTAATTCTTACAATGTTTGTCTGCAAAAGCCAACATAAACTGTAGCCCACATACGGGAAGCCTGTTCAAAAATGCACTATAAGTTGTAAATGGTACAAAAAAATTAACTGAACATTTACACGACCTTAAATGAGTGATTTAAGCCTGATGCACAAAACCAGTGAAAAGCAACAACAATTCCTAACTCGGAGAAAAAACCGGAAACATTATCCTCCAAACCAATGCAGTACCACCTTAACCTGAACCTAATAACCTTAACCTGAAGTTTAAAGGCTGAAAATAACTATTTAATGCTGTTAGCAGTACCGATATGCAAAAAATTATGATACCCCAGGCAAAGTTCTATACTGGCTGATTGGCATCAAGTGAATTGCGCAAATCAAGGAGTTTTATAAATAGACAAAAGCTGGGAATGCCAACATAGCAGTGATACCTATGCCCATAACAATGTTGTTGGTTTCTGTAGGAACAACAGTCAAAGTTCATGTTGTAAATCTTGAAAATGAGCAAGTGGCTTATCCTGTCAATGTGCGGCCACTACTCAGCTGGACTGTGAAGGATCTTTACACTCTTATTCATGAGGTAAGATCCACCACTACCCACCTACACTGAGTATATACTGAAACAGTGAGATAATATAACAAAAATTATGCTTTTTAACGTATTTATTCCTGTCAATGATTACAATTTTCGCGCGCAAATTGCTGGGAGGTAAATAGCACTTGCTATTCTGAGTTTCAGTAGCCAATCAGAGCGCGCCAACAATGCTATCCACTGTTTCAGTATATACTAATAAAATTTATTATTATTTTTATAATCTTTTTTGGGGTGGAGAAGATTTGAAAAATTTCACGAAAGAGCATGTACACGCACCAGACAACAGAGGCTTGCTCCTTTAATTTGATACATGTTCCATATTTTAGGCACTGAAAGTCTGCTTGTAACATTACTAATGAAAACTAGAGGCAAATCCAGAATCTGTCATAGGGTTGGATAGGGGGATGGGGGTTGGGGTGGTGGTATAGTGTAGTGTAGTGGCAAGGTGATGGGGGGGAGGGGGGGGGGGGGGAAAGCAGGTCCCCCAGTTCCCTCACCTAGATAAAATTAGTTTTTAATTAGTTATTATACAAATTAATAATAGAACTGTTTTTTTTTTTCTCTAGAAATTTGACCTTCCCTTAGAAACTATGAGAGTTGTGTATGAAGGAGCATACAGTGAACTTAAGCTGCTGGACAGCCCCAATAAAGTATTAAAAGAACTTGGATTCTTCAAATCTAACAAGGTAATAACTATTAAAAATAATAAATCATATATTCAATAACAAAATTCTTGATTGTGATTTTAATGTTCATCTGCATGCCTATTTCTTAATATGTAATTGGCACACGGTCATGTGGGTGTCTAATTACAGCTATCCAATTTGAACATTTTGTAATTTGGATACAAAAATTAGCTGTAATTGGACACCTATGTTGCACTTTCGTCAATCAGGTGCACTTAAAGTGTATATGACAGATATTTTTTTATTTGCTTGATGGAATCTACATTGCGTTCTGATAAGAAAGTCGAAAAAAGTTTTTCGATGTCGATTTTTCTTGTCCGCGATTTAGCCGTCTAAAAACGTGAAATTTAACTTCCGGTGTCTAACAAAACCGCGCAAGAAGAAAGACTGGAAATAGTTCGCTATGACGTCAATACAAGAATGCCAGTGTCGCGATTTTTCAGTTCCTTCGTTTTTTGGTGCATGTTGCTACAACTATAGACAATACACCTCAATAGAACCATGTTTCTTTCTCAGAGCACACCAAAAAATGTGAGGAACCGAGAAACCGCGACACCGGCATTTTTGTATTGACGTCACAGCGGACTATTTCCGGTCTTTCTTCTTGCGCGGTTTTGTAACCAACCGAAAGTGAAATTCCACATTTCAGACGGCTGAAACACGGAAAAGAAAATCGATATCGAAAAACTCTTTTCGATTTTCTTATCAGAAGACTATATAGAATCCATCAAGCAAATAAAGAAATAACTGTCATATACACTTTAAATGAGTTTCCTCCTGCTTTCATAGGAGAGGTTTGACTGTACTACTTTTACATGTATGAGCGTTCCTTCTTGTTTAATTTTTAATACTAAGTCATAGCCGAGTAATCTTTGACAGGGTGTGTTTATGTACTGTACATGTAGGTGTTTGTGGAAGCATCGACTTTGGAGGAGGATCTTGTTTTTAAACACTCACGGCTGTTTGAAGTGTTGGATGTTTATCAACACACCATTCAGCTCTGTGTTGTGCTACCTGATCCTGCCAAAAAACCATCAGGTAAGTAATTAATTTAAAAAAAAGCAATCTTCCAGCAGATGATTTCAGATCTTGCAATTCTTGATACTGCACATGTATATACACTAAAAAACTGCTGATAACAGCTGTATCCTGAGATTAGAAGCCCAACGGTTCTTACATATTAATTTTAGTACTGGAATAGATTTTTTGCATATTTTTAGCAGTCTGAAAGTTATGGCCACCTGAAAGTAGCTGCTACCTAAAGTACCTACTATTACCTAAATTAAGGGGGCTGCTACTGTCCAAATTCTATGGTACTACATGATGTCTTGCTTCCTTTAAATGTTGCACATGAGGATATTCATGCGACTCTGAAATCAAGGACCCCTGCCGATGTTTTGCGAAAACTTCGTAAAACATCGGCAGGGGGGCTAATTTTTCCATTCCGTGGTTTTGACGTCGGCTCTTAAGAAATGTGTTAAAAATCAAATTGTTCACATTCCTATCTTTCAATGAAATCAAGAGTCCTTCAAGTCGATCGATAAGAGACAGGCTTTTTCGGCCTTAAATGTCAGCGCCTCATAAACACGCGCTCAAACAGACACCGTTTAAAAATCGATTGAAAATACAGATCGCATTTGCCCGTTTGTCCATGTACAGTGTACATACAAATGCTGTAATCACCCGATATATATTTTTATAATAACACAAACATATTCCACATGCTTAGATTGACGTGAAGATTTAATTTGTAAATTGGCTCGGTTAACTATTTTTACACTGACGTTTTTACGCTTTTAATATACTTGCTTGAAGTAAGAACAAAACAACAGTAACATGGTAATAATTGCAGTATTTACGGGAAGAAAGAACGCACTGCAAGGCGGTGTATTTGAAATCGCATTTATCATGATACTTGAACAAAACCCCGAAAATTGTCCATTTCCTAAACTCAAACACTGATTCAAATACACGTTATAAAAGCTTCAAACAACTCTATATTTTCCGATAATTATTATTACTAACTGAAATATCTGGAGCAAAACAATTCTGACAGAAACACAGCCTTGAAAGCGAGCTACCGGCAAACAACGAGCACTATAAATAGCGCAACCGGCTTCTTCACTTGCCGACAACAATATATAAGTAGGTAGTTTAAGAACTAAAAGGAAAAACTGTACAATTTTGTTCACTTATATGAAACCAAAAATACCCTTGCAATTCTAGCTTGCGTGGCAATCGTACAAATAGAGTCTTGCGCGAGACAGCTATTTTGCTCTCTGAGAATCTGACCGCGGCTAACTTTCAGAACTTTAAAAGCACGTAAAACCCTCAGAAACTCTTGCTACGCAGGCTATATTACAATCGTATCGTTGTTTTAGCGAACACCAGAGAACAGATTCAAAAATAACCTAACAGCTAATTATTATAAAATCGCTTGTTGAATTTAAAACTATTACTACATTGTTCTCAATAAAATAAATCGCTATTGTTAAAATCCTAATTAACCTTTAAAACTAACAGATCGCTTTTAGAATGTCTTGCAACTTAAAAAGACTAAGCTTCTCTGTTGCTTCAGGGTTGAAAGCCAAATGAAATTGATTGATTGATTGAATGAGAAAATAATCTTAAATATATTCAGTTTTGTTTTGTTGTTATATTGAATTTAATAAACAAAGAAGCACCTGGGGAAAATAATTCCCACAGATCCACAGCCTAAAAAGACCAAGCTTCTCTGTTGCTTCAAGGTTGAAAGCCAAATGAAATTGATTGATTGAATGAGAAAACAATCTTAAATATATTCAGTTTTGTTTTGTTATTATCTTGAATTTAATAAACAAATTAATAAGAAGCACCCGGGGAAAATAATTCCCACAGATCCACAGCCTAAAAAGACCAAGCTTCTCTGTTGCTTCAGGGTTGAAAGCCAAATGAAATTGATTGATTGAATGAGAAAATAATCTTAAATATATTCAATTTTGTTTTGTTATTATCTTGAATTTAATAAACAAAGAAGCACCCGGGGAAAATAATTCCCACAGATCCACAGCCTAAAAAGACCAAGCTTCTCTGTTGCTTCCGGGTTGAAAGCCAAATGAAATTGATTGAATGAGAAAATAATCTTAAATATATTCAGTTTTGTTTTGTTATTATCTTGAATTTAATAAACAAATTAATAGGAAGCACCCGGGGAAAATAATTCCCACAGATCCACAGCCTAAAAAGACCAAGCTTCTCTGTTGCTTTAGGGTTGAAAGCCAAATGAAATTGATAGATTGATTAAATATATTCAATTTTGTTTTGTTATTATATTGAAGTTAATAAACAAAGAAGCACCCGGGGAAAATAATTCCCACAGATCCACAGCCTAAAAAGACCAAGCTTCTCTGTTGCTTCAGGGTTGAAAGCCAAATGAAATTGATTGATTGAATGAGAAAATAATCTTAAATATATTCAATTTTGTTTTGTTATTATCTTGAATTTAATAAACAAAGAAGCACCCGGGGAAAATAATTCCCACAGATCCACAGCCTAAAAAGACCAAGCTTCTCTGTTGCTTCCGGGTTGAAAGCCAAATGAAATTGATTGAATGAGAAAATAATCTTAAATATATTCAGTTTTGTTTTGTTATTATCTTGAATTTAATAAACAAATTAATAGGAAGCACCCGGGGAAAATAATTCCCACAGATCCACAGCCTAAAAAGACCAAGCTTCTCTGTTGCTTTAGGGTTGAAAGCCAAATGAAATTGATAGATTGATTAAATATATTCAATTTTGTTTTGTTATTATATTGAAGTTAATAAACAAAGAAGCACCCGGGGAAAATAATTCCCACAGATCCACAGCCTAAAAAGACCAAGCTTCTCTGTTGCTTCAGGGTTGAAAGCCAAATGAAATTGATTGATTGAATGAGAAAATAATCTTAAATATATTCAATTTTGATTTGTTATTATCTTGAATTTAATAAACAAAGAAGCACCCGGGGAAAATAATTCCCACAGATCCACAGCCTAAAAAGACCAAGCTTCTCTGTTGCTTCAGGGTTGAAAGCCAAATGAAATTGATTGATTGAATGAGAAAATAATCTTAAATATATTCAGTTTTGTTTTGTTATTATCTCGAATTTAATAAACAAATAAGCACCCGGGGAAAATAAATCCCACATATCCACATCCTGAAAAGATCAAACTTCTCTGTTGCTACAGAGTTGAAAGCCAAATGAAATTGATTGATTGATTGAGAAAATAATCTTAAATATGTACAATTTCGGTTTTGTTATTATCTTGAATTTAATAAACAAAGAAGCACCCAGGGAAACCTATCAATACTAGGCATGTGGGTAATGGGCAATCCCGAGCAATCAAGATAGCTCCATCTTGACTGTCTGATAGTCACGGCACTGGATTTGATTCATCTGGCCAGCTTGCGGAACCAGCCATATAATTAGAAGACTGATACCCCCCCCCACCTGCCCTCCCCAGAACCTCATAATAAATGAGAGCCTATTGCCCCCACAACAAATAATAATTTTTCCTGCCCTCTTCCTTAATTCTTACTCTAATAAAACTGATAGGGAATTTCAAGTGATCTCCGTTCAGTTCATCGTACAACTTGCTACTGAGCGCCTTTCTTATATCCCCTGCTTCTGAGAAACTATCCAAAAGCAGTCGAAATCGCATCTTTTATATATAACCTTGATCGTCCTGATCACAGTACAACAAACCAAAACCAACAAACCTTTCCAAGATCGCATCCAGAGGATTGTTCCTTCAGCGCGTCCTGCAAGCAGTTCTTGGCGACTATACCCGCTCGTTTGATTTTCAATCGCGGCCCTATAGATATATTTCCGAGCTCTTTTTTCGCCTCAAATGTTTTCCTTTGCCCGCTTGCTTGAATCGTTTGTGATAGCTGCTGTTGAGGAGTTGACACCGAGGATCTTCTGGCGAAGATGGAGGATCTCGGGAACTGTGGCGGGAAAGTGACTTCCTCCCGCCAATTGATCAATTGCGAGGGAATTGATCAAGTCTCTGATCGCTTTAAGTTCCACGGAGTACAGCACTTTATCCTCGTTTGAATTGGATCTCCGCATTGCTCGTGCCAAAATCCCGAACTAAGCATAGATACAACGACCATTCTCTCGCGACGGTCGACTCGCGCGCCATTGGGATCGACTAGATCGTAGATCGATATGTTGACAATATCATCTTTGAACATGACTCCTGCACTTAGCAATTCTCTAGGCCTATTGCGTTCGGCAAAGCGAAGATCCATATACTGCTTTTAGGCGAAGGGAATACGGAGAAGGCTCACAGGCCGCCATTACGGCCAGCGTTTCTCTTCGGCGATCCCGCGCTAATCTTTGCATTTCGCGCGATTGTGTGAATTTCTCTGAATTATTAACTAAACTAGTAGTAACGTAACTATACTAGTGACGTTTCACTATAATCGTGCCGCCGATAATCTGTTTTTTTTCTCTAATTCAAGCTGTGACATCCGTGACGCCTTAGCTACCGCAAAGTACACAGTCATTGATAGATGGTTAATCTTTTTACCCAAGTCTCCGGAAATTCCCCGCAGCGCGTTTCAGAATCGTCTGAATATCGTCATGCTAGAAACAAAGTTGATTATCATTGTTCTAAGAACTGTTCTCAACTGTTTTTTTTAACTCTTAGAGCATACAAGTAGATATATATGTGAGGTTGCTGTTGATTCTGACAAGAATGAAAAAGGAAGAGGTGAGACATGGTGTAAACAGAATTGAATTGCAGGCTTGTCCTTCAAACTAATGAACTGCCTTTTATTGGAAGTTGACATTAACCTGTGCCTAGAAGCTAGAAGAGTCAAAATGTAGTTGCCATGGAAACATCACATGTCATGAACATCCATCCCCCCCGGTCTGAATAGGGATTTATACAAAGAAAACAAAAGAATAAAATTGCCCAAATCTATGCTCATTTTGCCAGAAGATTTCAGTTCCACTGTCTGTGAACGAGAGTTGAGGCTACTTTTTGTGCACCTTATACAAAGTATTAATGACAATCATGAATTCAAAATGTTGCAAAATCTTTAAACTAATTTAAATTATATGTGATGTTTATGCATCAGGCACTTAAACTTGGTAAGAAATTTGTTAAATGTGACTTCATGTTTTTTTTTTTAGAAAAACTCTATCATGTCGACAAGAGAATCACCCTTGGAAAGCTGAAAGAAATTCTGCAGGATGATGTAGAATGCTCTCCTGAATTTTTTAGGGTAAGATTACAGTGAAAAAGGAAAATTAATATTAATATCAATTTGTAGAGTTAAGTTGTTCAAGGTAATTAATGAAGTGTTAATCTTGGTTCTTAATACTCGACTTGTTTGAAAGCATACAATTATTTACCATGACTGTTTTTTTTTTTTAAGTTTTTAAATTTGAAGGAAATCAACTGCACATTTTTTTTTCAGTTAAAAAAAACAAAATGTCAATAGGTTGTTTGTGCCCAGAAATCTTGTTGTTAGCTGACAGTTGTTAGAATTGGACACTCTGGTTTTGAAAATGCACTTTATAATTAGAAGCATAATTTATTGCGTTTGAAGAACGCAATCCTCATTTCGTGTTGGTTGCCCTGTGTCTTACATGCAGAAAAATTTGAGTTTTTTTGCTGTCCGGTCTTCCAAATGGCAGCCCCTATTGTTTTTTTCAGGGGGGCTCATTTCCACTGGAAATTCCTTCGAATGCGTCTCCATAATCTGTGACTACTGCTAGTCTTTATCTGATTATTTTAATGATTAGAAATATGCGTTTAGGATACCTAGTTTCAAAACTAAATTCTCCTTTTTGTAAACTACTGGCATTCTGCTGGAAGATTAGACACTTCTATTGTTATAAATGTGTCTAAATGTCTAAATGTACATGGTTACACTATATGTTAATCTCTTTACACTTAGGTTTACAGAGTATACTCAAATAACCAAGAAATTGAGTATAGCAAGTTATCTGATCCCTTAACAAGCTTCAGTGATGACTCAAAGGTAGGTTTCTACTGTACTTTATGTCAGATGTACATGTATGTTGAAGAGGTGAATAGTGGTAGTTATGGTTTTCTTGCCGGCTGAGAATAAAGTGCTGTTGCATTCTGTGGCAGACAAATGACATTCAGTGTGTGAGAAATTGTGTTATACATGCCAATGGAATGATTTTCAAATGTGTGTCAAAAGTATTATTATTTAATGATAAATTAAGAAACTAAAATAATGTTAAAACAGTATTACTTTTTCAACAAATCCAAACTAAAACCAAAACTGCAACACATTTTTACTTCTGTGATCATGTTGTGATTGTTTTGTTTTCTGATAATCTGCACCAACTGTGATTGGTTCCCCAATAGTGATATACCTGCCAACTTTTTCCGAGTGATAGTCCCAACCAAATCTGAAGACATCCCGATCTATTCCAAAGTTGTCCGAAGATGTTCCGAAGAATTTGAAAGTTTCCATGGACCTCCGACCTCCATAATTATAATAAAATCCAGCTGTAATCGTAATGTTCAGAACAATAACCTGCAAAAAAGTGCCAAATTTTCATGATGCGATCAGTTAAGGCTGATAGCTCAAATCTGCAAGTCTAGCGTGAGAAATTACTCCATATAGGCGTGAGTTGGTGTGTGATCAGAGTTTTGGACTCACAGGCGTGAGGTGTAAGACTTGGCAGGTATATAGTGATAACTAATTGGTCTTTGTTTTATGCCTTCCAATTGAAAAGCCCTCTAAACCACCGTTACTTTGTGCATGAGTGTTGAACAACTTGTAATAGCAATAATTCTTTGCTACATTTGCAGGTGCGAGTCAAATACAGCCGTGCTCTCAAGAAAGGGGAGCACCAACTGAAAATATTTCTGCTGAATCCCTCTGAAAAGGAGGTGAGTTTGGGGGTCAATTTAGACAACAAGAGAAACATTGTCAACACACTTTTAACAGAACTTGAGGATTGCACACAGAGGAGTGCCACACTACTCCATGATAGGCATCACAAAGTGTCCTCATCATTAAACATTAAACATATTCTATAAACATTTACCATAACGCTCAAAATTCTGCCATATATGAAAGAATATGAAAATGACAAATACCTCTGTCAAATGTGAAGTACCAGTATTTGTTAAACAATACTTGCATGCAATCCTGGACATTAGTGCACAACTTTGGTTCTATTCAAAAGTAAGGCTGTTGTTGAGTAGGTTCAGTGCTGAAAGTTCAGATGTTTTGTGCTGCTTATTTTGTATAAATGTGAAATATGACTGACTGACTGATCAATTAATTTGGTTGGTCAGTCATTCAGGCAATGGAATAAGGTTTATTTGATGAGGAAATCACATACACTGGTACGCCACTCTATTAAAGCCGGGCTGCGACACCCTTGGGACCAGTTCTGTCTGTCCACCTTACATACAGTAGGTGTCCACCTTGTGGTCCCTTAAGTTACAGACAATTAAGTAAAATTCTGCCAGAATCAGCCAGTCGCCAAGAGATGTCCGCCTTACAGGGGTGTCCAGCTTTGAGAATTGACTGCACATATATCAAATTTCCTGACATTGTTGTTTACTTGTTCTTTCAGCCTTTTAAATACCTTTGTGACTGGATAGTCAGCGATGGCATGACAGTGAAAACTTGCAAAGAACTCCTGCAACCAGAGATCTGTCAAAGATGTGGCATTGATGTTCCAGTTGAAAAGTATGTTTTAATAGTTCATTTATTTAGTAAAAATGTCTTAAGTTTGATATTAGACAGTCAAATGTGAAATTTAGTTTGTCTGCATATTCATATGTCAGAGCTTGTTGCTGCAGTAGATAGCAGGAACTATTAATAGTATTATTATTTGAGTATTAACTGAAGGTGATTCCATCGAAAAAGAAGTTGTAATGAAAATTTTCTAAAACTTTGCACAGTTATTTATTACATCTGGTACATGTACATCAGAAAAATACAATAAAAAGAGGGGGTCACCATGCCCTCTTCCAAGTTATTACAAACTCTGTAATATATATTAACTACCTGTAATTTGCAAGTTGTGACGTCAATTATTAAAAATCCTAGGCTTGAGCGAGAGGCAATTATTATTTCCAGAAAGTAATTATTAGCAATGAAATATTAGTATTATTGTTATGATAGTAGAACAATGTCATCATGAAAAGCGTTAATGAAAGTTACTGTAACAGAGAAACTAATGAAATTATAGGGCAATTTCAGCATCTGCATGCTTCCAGCGAAACGCTAAAAACTAGATTGTAAAAGTGATTTCATGAGAATCATAAAATCTACCAATGGATATATAATGGAGTTGTATTTTCTTCAAATACAGGTACATGGAATAAAAAAGATAGGTCACCATGCTTGTTTAGGAGAAAACTACCACTTATAAATACTAAGAAAACTGAATCCTCAAAGGAAACTGTCTTGCTTTGGAGTGCGCACATGCGTTGCACGCGCAAATGATGCAAGTTATTATGCGCAGTAGTGATGTACAATGCAATACATTCACTTTGTTATTTCTTCTTCTCCTCCTCCTCCTTTTCCTCTTGTTGTAAACAAATCCTGAACACATTTTCCTATTTTCAAATGGTATTTTTTTACAAGGCTAGCTAGTAGTATTTGACCAGTTTTCTATTACTTCTTCTACTTCTCTTCTAACATTCTCTTTTCCATGGTTATTTAGTTTAAGAATGAGAAGAAAAAACTGGAAAAATCCTGGAAGAGTCTACGTTGATAGTCAAGTGTTTGAGGAGAACATACAAGTGTATGCAAGCTTTGAAGTGTTTTTGGAAATACTAGAAGGTCTGTGAATAAAGTAATAAAAACACAGTCATTATTATCACAACTTTAACCCATTGACACCTGAACCGCTCGTAACCTCCCGTACAAGACTCCACTGCTTTAAAAAATTGTAACTTTCTCAATCGTGCAAACATTGCCTTAACTAGCAGTTGTGAGCATTGACTAGAAAGTCTTTCAAATTGAGATACCCAATAAACACAAAAAAGTCAGCGATTTTTGCAGAATATCAGCGTTTGAATTTGGACAATAACAAAAATTACCGTTTTTAACGTCATAGAAAAACAACAAAAATCACGTTTTTGCCTTTTATTTTAGTTTTTTTTATTCAAATCATCGTGGCAAACCCAAAAGTCAACATTTACAGCAAAATTCAGTC
Organism: Dendrophyllia cribrosa; assembly: GCA_024195265.1. Lineage (NCBI taxonomy): Eukaryota > Metazoa > Cnidaria > Anthozoa > Scleractinia > Dendrophylliidae > Dendrophyllia > Dendrophyllia cribrosa. Next base: position 53,718,749 of record JAJLRJ010000001.1, read on the forward strand.
CTAGTCCTAGCTTAGCAGTGAATTTTTTTGCTCTTATTCGTTGCTCGGGCCTAGCTACAGCTTCTTATACTAGTGCATACTCACCTTGCCTCGATTTTCAACATCACCACCGCATTGCATGCTGGGAAAAAGCCAAAAATTTTGACAGCGTTCCATTCTTTCCCCACACATTTCATATTTATACTAAGTCCACAGCCACTCCGACCCACCGCCGAAATTTTGCGCTTGTTGTATTCTCCTGTGGTCGCAACTTCCAAAATATGCCGCGGTAGGTCGAGAAATTCATCCAGAGTCGAGTCCCAAAGCCACTTCGTTTCCAGGCGGCCATTTTTCCAGTTCAACGAGCAACGAGCCAAATTCGTAAACGAAGTACAACACCTAACTCGCTTCATTGAGAAGTGGACTCAGAACTACCTCCAAGCTTAATGATGCTCACCAGGCAGCTACTAAAGATGAAAAATGGCTGTGAACTTACCAAAAATCGTAGATAATTCATATTGGACCCTTTATTGCAAATCAACCAAGCAAAATGAGATCGTCACAATGACGTTTCCAGTAAACTCGAGCCTTCAGTGTTTTAGAACAGCAGCACTTTTAATGGTAACTCCAAATATGAAGTCACGAAATCCTATGGGGCGTGTGTATGCAGAAAATCACTCAAAAACGTAAAAATCCTCAGGTGTGAATGGGTTAAATAATATTATACAGTTTAAGTTCTCATCAGCAACCACCTTGAGGATTTGAGTGGGCGCAAGAAGATCTTCAGTGGTATTTGCTGTACTTATGAACTTATCTTAATGCTTAACAATTATTGAGGTTGTAATTTCATTTCTAAAGTCAGAGGAAGTCAAGTGTAATGTGTGTCTAACCCTTGTTTCTGTAAATTGTTTAAACCGCCAAGTGTGAATGTTGAAAGAGTCTTCAAATTATAATGAATTTATAATATGAAACATGGAAGTGTGTTTTGAACAGTATTTGTTGTGGTTCAATTTTTTTTTTGGTTTGAATATTTTCAAACCAGTTATTTTTTTTAAACCAGTTTAAAATTTTTCAACCAGTTTATTTTTTTCAAAACACACCATGTGTTGGTTGTCCTGTGGTTTATGTGCAGTAAAATTTAAGATTTTTTGGTAGACGGTCTTCCAAATGGCCGCCCCTATTGTTTTTTTCAGGGGCTCATTTTGCTGGAAATTCCTTCAAATGTGTCTCCATAATCTGTGATTACTATATTATAACTTTATAACTTGTTATAACTTGTTATAACTTTATTTATTTACTTTGTTACTGTCAGGTCCTGAGAGAATGACGTCAGCAGACCAGCTGTCACTGTATGTACGGCAGTGGCACCCTTCAACATTAACTCTTGACCTTCCAAAAGAAGTCGTTCTAAAGGAGAGTTTAGTTGAACACTTGAAAGACGAGGTAAGTAGAGAGGAGCAAATCACGGGCCCCTCCTCTTGATCTGCGACTGCAAAGTGTGTACCATAGATGCAAAGCCATTGTTTTATAAACCCAATCCTTTCTTTTTGTGAGGTACTTGTTACCATCACTGTCGTGGCTGCTTACCTTTCACACCCAGAGTTAATTATGAAGACATGTAGTGTGATTCTAACTTTTGAGACTGTTGAAATCCTATGGTGTGACCATTCAAATGAAACCTCTTTGGCAATACTTTTGCATAGTACCATTTGTTTTCCAGTATTTTACAAAATGTAATTTGGGTCTCTCTTTCTTGGATTTTTATTTTTGGCACTCTTGGGAGGGAAAGGGTTAAATGCTTAATGGTTGATGGTACGAGAAGTATAGGGTGGCAAAATGCTTCGCCAAAAAAGTGTTTAAAGTGGGACAATGTACATGTATGGTCCATTCACTGCAGTGTTGTAACATTTGGTAGGCTAGAAAAAAACTTAAGGCTAACAAAAATAAAAGTCAACTCTTGCCCCTTTGTGGGCTTGTACACCTGTCAGCGTTTAGCCTGAGGAAGGCCAGGCTTATACATGTGGGGTATTTGACATTTCCATATTCTTGTGTTCAAGAATATAGGTTCTCACTATCATGAAGACTAAATTGTAACTGGGGTTGAATCTTTCACAAGTTAATGTATTCCTTTTTATCAGATGTATAAACTCAGTGGCATTCCAGTGGAGAATTTAGAGCTTTGCAAGGTACAGATTAATATTTACTTTAATAGCACACTATTGTGTGTCTTAAGTGCCAAGTACAAGATTAATGGGCCACGTTACGCGAAAAGGGCCCGGACGACATTTTTCTCGATTTTGAGTTTTCAGATTTTTTTACCCACTTCAATCCCTAGATAATATGATGGAAGCGAAAAAAGTCTGGAAATAAAAATTAAAACCGTAAAAAATCGCACCTTGAATGCACATGCCGCAAGTCTTCCGCTATTTTGAGCAGCTGATTTAAATGCAAATTACTCGAAATCACATGCCATGTCATCCGGGCCCTTTTTGCGTGACGCGGCCCAAATGATATCCTCCGACAGCTGTAGAAAAGAGCAGCCATGTTTTCTAAATGCAAAAAAGGCCTTAGCTCACATTTACAAAATTGATACCATTTAAACCAAAAAAAAAACAAACTTTTTTGTGGGGGATGTATGGATATTTGATGGAACAACACATTTGAATGTGATTGGATTCTATGTACATGGTGAGTTCAAATTGCAATATCCCCTGAATGAAAGACCTTAAGGTGTATTTCTATAATTTTAAATTTTCAATGACCTTTAGAACATGTATTTTAATTGTTTTGATCATATTTATTTACCCCGTAATTTGCGAGCTTACCTGTAAAATAGCTTTTTAGCTAAGTGTGAACGTACGTTAAAAAAACTGCATGTATGTGTGTATGTATGTATGTATGTATGTAGATCTGTACTGAATATTACGAGTACTGCTCACGCTTAAAGTGCCTATCACCCCTAGAAAGTTATTTACAGAATCAACTCTGTGTACATTGAATAGTTGAATGGTAAAATATTTCTTGTTTTGAACGTCGTATTAGTGAGTTGTAGAGATTTGAATTTACAAAATGCTAATTAGATGACGTCAACCCGGGAATCATTTATTATACAACTACTTGTTTTCACCTCCAAGTAATATTTTTTATGAATCAATTGACTATCCACTGTTTAATTTTAATATTAATCAAATTAATTATCCTCAAGCTGTAAACTGCGCATTGTAAATTGGCATAGAAATAATGGCAAGTCATCTAATTAGAATTTTGTAAATTCAAATCTCTGATAACTGACCTATAACTCACAAACGCGACGTTTAAAACAAGAAATATTTTACCATTCAACTATTCAATGTACATAGAGTTGATTCTGAAAATAACTTTCTAGGGGTGATAGGCACTTTAATAGGATGCTATGCTCTAGAAACAATCAATCACTATCCATTCATAAACCAGATGTAAAAAGAAACAAAATAAAGTGGCTTGCTGTAGTTCCAGAGTGCAATGCTTAGGCCCCTGGTTATATATATGCCTCTCACTTTGAAATAAAATTTCCATGTACAGGATATCTGAAGGTATAAATTATTATGCTGCCAATCATATTTAATATAATGCTCTGGTTTGTGCATACAGGGTCGTGGACAGTTCCCCTGTGATGCATCAATCCTTGAGATTCATGGAAATGATTTTGGCTGGTCAGCTGACATGATATCTCTTGGCACTAGTCCTTTATTGATTAACGATGATGGAGCTGTAGTATATTACAGGTGTGCAGAGTTAACACAATTTTTTCTTATTTCATTCTGTTGTTGTGGTAATTTTCCTGGTGGAATTTCCCTAAGAGAAAAAATATATATTAACAGTCATAATTTTTTTTGAAGCACCTATTAATTTTATGCAATTTAAGCAATCTATTTTATTATTGTTTTTCCAGAGATAAAACAGAACAACTTATGGAAATAACAGAAGAAAAGAAACAGGAAATCATGAAGAAAGAAAATGCTAAGTAAGTTACTTAATGCTTATGATAACATAATTTTTAATTTATAATGTAAAAGAGTATAAAATTTACTAAAATTAATTATGTCATTTTACTGTGCAACAAATCCTCTGATTTAATCCCACTGTTACTGAACGGTTTTGTACATATTCTTTGCTTACCACATTAATTTTCCTTCTAAATTTATTTTCAACTTGCCCCAACTTTGATCACAGCTACCAGTGACAGAATATTAATAAATAAATGAATTATAATAATTTTTAATGTATGAGTGTCATATGTGCATATTTTTATGTTACCATAAGCTCCTTCATCCTGTACAACAGTTACAGTTTCTACATATCTGATCAATAAACTTGAATAAAACAAATTAACCCTTTAACAAATTGCAAATTTCATTTTGTAAAATATTGGAAAACAAATAGTACCATGCAAAAGTACTGTTGAAGAGGTTTCATTTGAATGGTCACACCAAAGGATTTCATCCACAGCCCAAAAATTAGTTCTACGCTACGTGTCTCCATAATAGACTGGTAGTGAAAGAGGTAACAAAGTATGAAAACTACTCCGAAGAACATCCTGCGGTACTCGATATTTGAGTCAACAACGAGGTGTAGATTGATAACATAACATAACATACTTTATTTAATGTGGATATACACTTAGCTTGAGAGTACTGATAGAAAGGTAATATTTCAGTTTAATTCAAAACCATTTTCAAATGATGGACAAATTTACAAAACAAGTGTAGCTTATACATATTGCAAGAATTACAAACATCACACGCACAATTTTTTAAGGAATGAAATAAGCAAAGCAAAGAGGGGTAATGAGAGCATTTTTAATTATTGTATGTACAAGTCATTTATAAAAAAGAAATAAGTAATAAGTTTCTGAGCAATAGGGGACCCAGAAGGATAAAAAATATTTCTTATAGACTCATCCTTTTATCTTTGTTTGTGTTTCCAGAACCAACAGTTCAAGCACAAGGGTTGGCAGATTTTTACACAAAGAAAGAGCTCTTAAAATTTATACAGACGATGATAGACCTAGCAATTGAAACAGGACAATGGTCGATGCAAAGTGAAACAAAATGAATTTAAACGACTAGGTTGGACGTAACCTACTGGGTAGCTAGACCACATGCTTTGTAAAGTGGTCTGCTGAATGCTGACGATAGTCAAATATTTTGTGGAATTGTCTGTAGAATAATGTCACGCATAATGTGGACTTTCACATGGTGACTGTTGTTTTTCATAAAAAAAAAATGCAATGGAAACACCATTGCGATGAACTTTTAAAAAATACCCAAAATTTACTGTTTTCTTCACATCCATCTTTTTTCACTTCTTTTTCTTTCACCACACCCACATGCCATCAGAACAAGATAATTTTTACTACTTGTTGCAGCTTCCTTTCCAAATTTCCAGTGAAGATCCTATGTCAGCACTATTGTAATAGGAGTCCCCTCCCCCACCATAAATTTAAAATTTGTACCCTCAGACCCTCTTCATCAAATTGTTTACCTTCTTTGTGTATATACCCTGTTGGAAACCTACTTTTCAAAGATTTGATAGTTTTTTTAAGCAGCTGGGACTGCAGTACTATGTTTATTCATTTTTTTCATTGTTGAAAGTCGCCTGCCATTAGCCAAGAAACGTAATGGTCACTGCTGTTGAGCATTGCATGTGTAATTGTGTGGCAAAGTTGAAAACGTTTGGAAACTTGATACAAGTAGAATAATTAACAATTATTATTCACCGAAGTGGAGGTAGGTAGTGGTGGATATTTACCGAGCCGCGAAGCAGCAAGATAAATATCCACCACTACCCACCTACACTGAGGTGAATAGTTGTTTTAGTATATATACTGAAACAGTGAGATAATATAACGAAAATGATGCTTTTTAACTCATTTATTCCTGTCAAGGATTACAATTTTCTCGCGCAAATTGCTAGGAGGTGAACAGCACTTGCTATTCCGAGTTTCAGTAGCCAATCGGAGTGCGCCAACAATGCTATCCACTGTTTCAGTATATACTAAGATAGATCATTCAATGGATGGGTGTAAGTTAGGATTTTTTAAAGTGGGATATCCTAATGAGTTGCTTTAAAAAGGTATTAGGGAGGTTTAGCAGCCACAATGGCAACGCCAAAGAAAATATTATTGGAAAAAAGAATTTGTGCTCATTTAAACTACTTTGAAATTATTCCTAATTGTTTAATTTGCCTTAAATGTGACTGGATTGTCCAAGAGTTGAATTAGTAGGGACAGTTCAAGTTCAAATAGAGCAAGGAAAGTAAACCGTCGTGTGTTCACGTTCTCTACAAAACCTACAGAGTGGTCATTTGACGTTGTTCTTTTGCAGGGAACTGCCAAGAAATGTATCAAATGAAAAACGCATGTGCAGAGGCATTGTTTTCGTTCACTAAACCCATTGTTTTGTGTCACTCTTGCTGCCGTTGCCGTCGTGGTTGTTATAAAAGCTCCCTATAGACCAATATCACGCTAGTATGGCACAAAAATATATTTGGTTTATTGGGAAAAAGAGCCCAGCATCAAATTCAAAAACTACAAAGTTTTGTAAAGATTGCTAGAAAACTGACGAAGATATGAAGTTTTGAAACTGGGCATTTTTACAAAGAAATGTATGGTGGATGGGCATAGATTGCCCGTCCAGCCTCGTTTCCGTGTTTTTCCCATACATTTCTTTGTAAAAATTAGGCTAGAGTACTAAATTTCAAAAGCTCATATCTCCGTCAGTATACGAGCAATCTTTACGAAACTTTACAGTTTTACTAATATTGATGTGCTGATTTTGATACTGGACTCTTTCCCACATTAAATTAAATATTTTTTCATGCCATGCTAGCGTGATATTGGGGTATTAGCACCACCTAGACAGTCTGGGCAGCCTTAAGACCCTCCCCTCCCCCTATAATGGACCCTTTTGCAAAAATATGGCAACTTCAAATCTGAATCCAACTGCATAATTATATTTGGTACTTATTGCAAGGAAATGCAATTCTTAAATGGCTACGGACACTTTCCAAGATGAAATACTGCCTATTTGAGAGTATACGATTTTGTATTAATCCTGGATATGGTGACATGTGTACATCCATTGGCACCATTTTGACAAAGGGTCCATTCATTACAACACGGTTCATCTAATCACAACATGGCTCCTTTTGTTGCCTTTTGCTCTGAAAAACCTTCAACTTCCATGTTTTTCTAAGGGTCACATATTTCAAGTTGGTCTTAAAGCAGAATCTTGGTATAAACCGTTTTAGGTGAAAAAAAAACCGTTCTTGTAAAACTTTATACAATGTTTTCTTGAAAACTAGTACAGCTACAATAAACTAGATACTACTAATAATGATATATATAATTATAACAATAAATAAATGTAGATTATCATTTGACCCGTATGGCCCTGCGAACCTTTTCTTTGCAAAACCATTGATGAAAGTCCCGTAGGCATTTGCGCGAGCAGGGCCGAGAAAGCCGTACGGTCATACTACAAAAGTGGACGGCCTCACATCTTAAAATTTCAAGTAATATGATCTCCAAATTGGTCATATGATAAAATACTTAGACTACGTTAGGTCAGGCAGGATGGGAAAATATTTGGCTCTCGGTCATGGCGCATGGACCTCGCTGCGCTCGTTCTGTACGCCATTATCTCAAGCCAATTATTTTCCCATCTGGCCCTCCCACTTAGTAAATAAGTACATATTATGAGGGTGACTTCAGTTCAATCCTTCTCATATATTTGAGAACCTTTGGTACAAGATATGTAGTGGTGAAGTCAGTTTATGATAATTTTCTTTGGAATCCATTAGCTGTGTTTTCAGCCCTCACCTTTTTTACTTACTAGTGACAGAAATAACCATCTTAGTAATGATCAATAAATTAATAGATCCATCATAATGACAAAAAATAAAAAAAAAGAATTTGCAGATGTAGTGTGTACAGTACAGTCTTGTATTCTTAATTTGAATTGACTTTGACATCCTTGGAACAACATTGTCTGTTTTTCAGTGTCCGAATCCAATGAATTGGAGGTGTATTTACACTACAGATTGTCTCCAAAAAACACGAGTCTGGGCCAAAAAAAACTTGGTACACCTTGCTTGTTCAGGCGAAAACATGGTCCGCACCACTGTTTTAACAAGCCCTGAACTAATTTCCTGGACTGCAAGGAGTCACCCGTTTTTACCCCCATTGGGAGGGGGGGGGGGGGGGGGGGGGGGGGGGGGGGGGGGGGGGGGGGAGAGAGAGGATGAAAAGAGGTGACGGGTAAAAGTGATCATTGTACCATTCAGGGATTGGTACCACTGTGTTTGAATTGAAAATGACCACTGTCAGAGCTATTCTCTACAGATACCATTTTGTGTATTATAAAGCCTGAAAATATGCTGACAGGAATAGAACAACTTTTGAGAAAGAATTGGTACCTTTTGGGGATAAAAATTAATGAGAACCATTCCCAGGTTTCTGGTACCTTTGTTGAAGTGACTTTGCTTTTAGGGATTCCTTTCAATCCGAAGATCGCTTCCTCAATTTTATACAAAACAGTTTCATAGGGTGATGCGATGAGACATCAGTTTTGTTGCATCTGTTCAAGTGTTCATTATACTGTCTTTCATATTTTGATATTGACTTTGAAGAATCGTTTGTGCTGTACTAGTACCAGTACCCATGAACCTGCCAGCAGAGGCCCCTTCGATTTTCTGCTTCCTAATTTTTTCTAGGAAGATAATAGTGGACTCTGTTAGCATGATATACAGCCAGTGATAAGACATGAAGCGCAAAGTTTAGTATATTTTATGTTGACTTAATTAATGATTGACTTGATGTGACTGCAAAATTGTATTCATCATAAGTCAAAGTGTAACTTTACTGATCATGTGTATTAAAAATGTCATTATGTGATATTTACAAGTCATGTGGTTGTGTACAAGAAAACACAGAATGAAGCCAACAGGACATACTTGGGATGAAGGACTTAATTTCAAGCCACTTTAAAGGATGCCTAAGATATTGTCACCTACAGTTATGTGGATTTGAAACAACATGAAAAATAATTGTATGCTTGGTCAATAATTTATTCCTACTTCCTGGCTGTCAGCATAATAAGGAAATCAAAATGTGCACATAAATAGCTAATAATAAATAAATAAATACCCTGGTTTATATTTACAAGTGAATATCCATCAGTAATTATATTAACAATATTTACTTCTAAGAAAATTGATCTTCTGTAGAATAATCATTGGTCTTGTGTAAATTATGATCAAAGCATGCATTATTACATTATGGAGATAAAGAAACTAAAACAATTGCCAACTTCAAGACCTATATCAAAGTTGATAAGTCCAAAATATTTAAAAATGTAAAAATTGTGGCCATAAAAAGCTAACAGCAAATTAGTACAAACATAAGTTATGTCAAATTTAGAAGGTACTTTTTTAAAATGCATTTAAAGCAAGCACATAAATAAATCAACTTTGCAGAAAGAGACTGTTCTTTTACAAGGGTTGCCTAAGATAAATTCTGAGAAGCCCACAATAACATAGTCCAAAGCTCAGAAGTTAGGCAACCAGGGTGTGAAATGTTACTGTACTGGTGCCCTAGTCAAAAACTAAACCCTCAGAACAGACACTTGGGTGCCCCAAGCTACAGAGCTCCTGTTAGACAACAGCCTTCTTTTAGCATCAAAGTTAAAGAAAATCTGTTACACGGAGATTATGAGAGGGGTACCTGTGGTACGATGCTTTATTGAATCAGTTCTTAAAATAGCAAAATTGTAAATAGCGTTAACCAACTTTTTGTAAGTAAGTTTTGTAAGTAATGTAACTACAGTAGTGTATTGTAAGTATGTTTGTATAGTTTTTATCCAGTTTTTTTTTTCTTTTTGTAATTAGTATTTTGTCACCGTTTTGTGTTAAATAACGTTTATTATGACTGTAAAAAAAAAATTCAGCCCATGCCCTCTTTTCAACTTCACTAACTAAAGGAATTTGTTTACAGCTGGCCAGTTGGGAAATGCTGAATAAACACATCATGGTGGTGTTTCTGGAAATGATTTAGCCTTTCTTCCTTCTCTTTTAGTGACATCTGTAGGTTGTCAACAATGAAAGTCATCAGCTCGCTCAGAGATTGGTTGGTTTTTAAGTGTCTTTGATGTGTGTACTCTGCTACTGATATTTGTTGACAAACTTTGGACAACAGTGGTGGACACATTCCCTTCTGTGCATAAGACATGTTTCTCTTGAAATGCTCCTTGAGATGTGCCGGTGTTGTGAACATCTGTCGCTGATGTCTTATCATAGAAGAAACCAGATGTTGGCCAGCATCCTAGATATGAAAATAACTGTTGTAAGTTATGCCTAGTTGGTATTAATAATAGGTCATTGTCAGGTCAGGAGTAGTCTCCCCTCATTTTGATTAAATACACTCCCCCCCCCCCACCCCTCCCCAAATGTTAGCCTGCTCTTGCATTAAGGGTTTGAGAGGGGGGTGGGGGGCTAGAGTGGCCCTCTCTCACCTTCCAAACTTCACTACATTAATCATACCTGCATTCAGGGCTCTCATTATTCAAGTGTTTACACTGTAGGTTGCCAGCTACACAACGATAACAGACGGTCATAAACTCAAGATAGCCTCCCATGGTTGTTGTCCTCAAGTCATTTTCAAACTTTGAGTTGCTGGCCATAATAGCACGCTGCCAGCTACTAATGACAGCCTTAATGACATCCCGGTGCATTGCTCATGGAGATTTTATTCAGCAATCAAGTTTTGAGTTATGGTAGGTACAGGGATGGTCAGTGTATTAAGATACTTTGTATTTCATGGTTGCCCTAAGGCAAAAAAAGGCAATACAACTTTTTCCACTTTGTAGGGAATGAGAGAGAGAAAAGGGTGGGGAGAGAAGGTAGCCTTTTCTGTTGCGAGGAGGGGAGGGTGGTACATGTAGGTAATAGTTAGAATGAGTATGAATAACAAACAAACTGGTGGGTGTATAAACAGACAAGGGGACTTGTAACACTGCTATAATCTTCTAAGAGCTCTCACTGGACCCAGAAGTGAGTCCTTGTATACATGCTACAGACTAGTTTACAGTATACCTTTCAATACAGAAAAAGAAGAGTACTGACCTTATTTTGTATGTGCTTTGGTAAGATAGCTCCCATGAACTTCTTCACAATGAATCGTCCGCTGCTTGTGTCCACAGACCTCCCAATAAAGTTCAACAATTTTTTGAGGTGCTTTTTCTGGCTTGTTGGAAGCATCAATGTCAACAGTGGCAGAAATGTGACAACCTTTGAGCAGTCATTAGCCAGTGCACAAATCATTCCATCTACCAAGTCTGTTAGGTTTGAGGGGATGAGTGAATCAAGGAGCGATCCATAATACTCTAACAGAATCTGTTCGATCCCTGCCTCTTCAATGTTCATCATATTTAAATAGCTTGTATCGTCCCGCTGCGGCAAAGGGAGATCTCTCTGCAACTGAAAGCATTCCGTCCCAGCATTGACCCAAACATTGCTTGATTCTGAGCTGTGAATGTTTTCTTTGTTGTCATTTCTCTGTGAATTCTGGACGCAAGGTTCTGGGATGCTATTTGAGATGACTGTCACTCCAACACTGTCATCTGTCAATGGAGGGGTCAGTATGTCCTCCAGAAATGGAATGTCCGTGAGCTGAAGGAGTTGAGATAAGGCAACTTCAAACCAAACCTCACTGAAGATATCTCCATGATCAGTTGAGACAGACAACATGGCAAACTTATTCTTTCTGCATGAACAAAAAGAAATCACTGACTTTAGAGTGCAGACTGCATCAACCTTTATACTGAAACAGCACTTTCAAGCACCCCCCCCCCCCCCCCCCCACCCCTGCTCCCACAACATTCAAGCAAATGTAAATATGTTCCAGCTAGTTCATGAGGAAATTTTGCCTTACATAAGATGTCCAGAAGTCCTTTTTACAGTGTGAGTTAATGAAATTGGCATAGGTCATTTGACACTAAAAACATAACATCCTGGCCAGTAATTCGATCAATTTATCCCAGGCAAGCCCCAGGTGTATCAAAAGTGTTTGGTGGTTGATGTACCACTGTCACAACTAAAGATAGGTCAAACTGCATGTAACATGTTATTTACAATTATAATGGATTGTGGGATAGATCCCAGCAGCTACATTTATTTACAAGTTTGTGTCACAGGTGTTCTGCTGGCAATGTTCTTGTAAGAGAATTTTGTTGCACCCAAAAGAACTCCCGACATACCTGCGAAACTGAACTTAGTTAACTTCGCAGGCACGCTGGCAGCAGATGTTCCCATATCCTGAACAACTGACACCCTAGGTGGAACTGGCGGGTATGTCATGGGCATGTCGATGGCACCCAACAACAACAACAACAATTTATTGAGGTATTTCCATATCTATACATGGCATTACCTAAGCTACATATACATTGCACCCAACTTAGTTGATACAGCCAAATTTTCGTGTTTCAGCACCACAGTTTCTTTAGAAACTCACCCCTTTATTCATATTGATGTTTTATGGGTCAGTTCAATAATGACTTTTGTCACTGAGCTGCAGAAATAACATTAAATAGCCCGTGAGAACAGACGTTTTTTTCGTCTCTTGTTTTACCCGAAACAATAGCCGGAAAAGGCATCTGATCTCGCAGGCTTGAAGGGCATTATGAATAAGGGTAAGTTTATGTGTATATAACTTAAGTTACATTGTGTATCACCAAATCGATTAGTTTTAAAAGTGACAAAGTGAATCACCAAAAAAACATGAAACCAACATCAGCTTGCATATAAAATCAATTCTTGATTACCTTAAACCGAGCCCGGAATCCAAACTGAGTCGCCTTTTCTTCTTCGGTATTTCTAGTGACCTCGCACAAGGAACTTCGGGCGACTGTGTGGATGCAGGTATTAGTAACAGATCAGCAAATCTCTTCTGCGCCCTGGGAGTAAAACTTAACGACTTTCTTCTGCTTGTTCTTTTGTCACTTTTACCAAGCAGACTTCTTCTCCTACTTATCTTCCTCTCAACATGAGAGAGAGAAGAAAAAGCATGTTGAAATGGGCCATCTTCGGACGAGAATCTATACAATCTGTTACTGTCCTCAAAGCTATCTTTCTTTAGCTTGGTGCTGTCCAAATTTACACATTCGATCACTCTTTTCTCCAGCAAAATCTGACACAGACATCGCACTTGGTTGCGAGTTGCATCTTTGGTTAAATGAGGATTGCTTTGGACGTAAGCATGAAGAACTTCAACTACATCACCACCACGAAAACAGTTTTCATAATACTGAAATTTCCACCTTCTTCTGCGCTGTTCTACGTTCGTTCGCAGATGTTCAATAAGTTCGTTCCAGATTTTTGTTGCCTTGAATGGTTCTCGACTCAGATTATCATCACTGCTACGTTCATTCATAATGTGCACAATGTGATTTTAGGGCTCGAAGAGCCTGATTAGACAAAGATTAGATGACTATTGTAGCTAAAGTTACAACATTTTCTTGCCGCCGGCAAAACTTGATTTGAATCAACCGCCAAGAAAAGCATGACGTCATTACTACTTTTTATGCACGGCGAGTCGAGGTCCTGACTTTTCGCGCCCCCTCCCCCCTCCCCCCTCCCTCCTCCCCGTTTATGCCTGCCACGTAGGCGAAGGTTGGTCAGGAACAAGTCCCAGGGGCGGATCCAGGATTTTGAAATGGGGGGGTGAAATTCACCTCAAAAAAGATATCAGAGAAATAAAATATTATTTATTTGAGAAATACTTTAGAAAAAAGAAAGAAAGGGTCTCAGAAAAGGGGGGTGAAAATTCACCCATTTCACCCCCCCCCCCCCCTGGATCCGCCCCTGAGTCCCCCTTATTTTCTCTTGTCGGGAATCAAATGGATTGGAGTTTAATATTCAAATGAAGGGAAAGTAACTTCCACCAAATAAAATTAACAGCATCACCAGTGTATTTAGACCTTTAATTTGCATAGATTACCAGTAAATGCCGCTTATACAACTTCGTAAGATTTTTTTTTTTGGCTGGTAAGCAAAAAATATTGTGATAAAGAAGCGTTGTTTTAGTTTAAAATTTGGTGTAAATTGTTTAAAGAATTGCTGTTCAGGAACTGGCTGTGTTTATATATAGGAGGGGGTACAACCGGAATGTTTTGTTACCAAACTGTGGGCCTATAGCCGGGTGTGCTTATAACCGTAATAAGCGGGGGGCTTAATATCTTACGGTATTACAATGCGGAAGAGAAAGGCTCATAAGTGGGGGGGAGGGGGGTGGGGGAAGGGAGGGAAGGGGGGGTTATAACCTTGCAATGCGGAAGATAAAGTGTAGAAACTGGACTGGACAAACCGAGATTAGCCACCCACCAATACGGTATGGATTGAAATCCCGGGATTCCTTGCTCCGATAGACTACGAACAGTCCCTCTTTCTCAGCTTAGTCCATCGAGCGAGAAACGAAAATCAACAACAACAACAATTTATTCAGGTATTCCCATTTCTATACATGGTATTACCAAATAATAAAAAGTATAAAAAGAAGTTCATTGTACATTACTTTGTCAGGATTAATTATAAATAAAAATAAAATAAAAAAATAAAAATAAAAATAAAAATAAAAAAAGAGGAATTAACAGTATTGTGTATATAATATGGAATTATTTCTTAAGTGTAATTTTAAAACGTATCTTCATTTCTCTTATTCATTGCATTAAATATAAAAGCAGCCGTTGATCTACAAATAAAAGGATCTACACTGTTAAACAGAAACATACTTTTGCATGTATTATCTAAGTATTGAAGTAGCTATTTCTTTTATCTATTTCATCATAAAAGGTACTTCTGAGATTAGCGTATAATTCACAATAAAAAAGGAAATGTATTTCATTTTCAACAGAATTTGAATTGCAGTGAGTGCATATCCTTACATTTTCTGGAGTTTTTGGTATTGAATATCTTCCAGTTTCTATTCTCAGTTTATGGTTCCCTAACTTAAATTTAGTAACAGCCTTTTTTTATGTAATTAAGGAAAACAGAATGTTTTGTATCATTTTTGAAAATTGTATAAAATTTGAGTTTTTTATTTGAATTTAATAGATTGATTTGGTGGTTCAAATCAAAGGCT
Source organism: Dendrophyllia cribrosa (assembly GCA_024195265.1). Lineage (NCBI taxonomy): Eukaryota > Metazoa > Cnidaria > Anthozoa > Scleractinia > Dendrophylliidae > Dendrophyllia > Dendrophyllia cribrosa. The sequence continues at coordinate 53,733,903 of JAJLRJ010000001.1, forward strand.
CCTAACAGCCAATTCAACTCGTGGATAAGAAATACTATCACGTAACGCACTCATTGCGATAAGATATGTTTTCATACTGACACGGTTCGAATTTTTTTTTAAAATTTAACGTAATTTTGACGAACGCATAAAAAAAGTAAATCACTTTCCTAATGTCCAGTCCGAAAAAAAAGCCAGTGTCTTGAGCGAGAATAAGCCATTTTCGTATTTAAAATTACCGCTGAATTCAAACACCGATGACACATTGATACAGGGTTAGACTCGACCTGATGTAAAATATTCACAAAAATCGGCAGAAGGTGCGTGAAATTTGAAAATTAAACAATAGACAGAGCTCTAAACAGGTCATCTTCTCGCCTGAATTTGTGAATATTTTACATCAGGTCGAGTCTAACCCTGTAAAAATGCGTCTTCAATGCTTTCATTCAGCGGCCATAGCGAATTCGAAACTGGACTATTGAACCCAGGGTCTTTCGACTGTGAATCCAAACACTAAACTACTCAACCACCGAGGAACACATGCTTAGGAGAGACTAAATTTTATTATTTTAAGGTAGATACGCATCAAAACGCCTGTCTCGGTTAAAACATCCGTTTTAGATCGATCCTAATGTTGCATTAAAGACTCCAAATGCTAAACATATTTAAGGTCGCAGGGGATACCTGGTCATGAATAAATTCATAAGGCAAAATTTTAGCAGGGGTGTCACACTGAAAAACGTTATATCGTGAACGTTTGAAAGCTGATTTCGCTAAAATTTAACAGAGATATTGGCGCGATAATGGAAGTGCATAGGATTGTTTTTTATTGAAAGAAACGCGCTTTGCGGCAATGCTGTAAGCCACTAAAGTTATCTTCTTTTAAAACGTGGTTTTGTGTTCAAGTTTGCTCCTCGAGAAGAACACAAAGCAAACTGATTTCACCACTCACTGATCCGTCAAAACATCTATTGTGTCATATCTGACTCCGATTTTTTTATTTCAACTTTAATTAAAAATTATTAGCTTTTAAAGGAGTAAAATTGTCCATGTTAGAATTTGAAGCCTCATATCTTCCCTTTGAAAGCCTAATTAAAAATTTTGAGTCAGATATGACAATCTACAATATACCTAGTTTACCTCCCTGCAGTGTCAACTCATGAGATTCTCTATCCGCGCTGAATTCTTGGACACAAAATTGCTTGTTTTTACGCTGTCGAAGGCTTCCCGAGCAAACACGAATGCAAAAAATATATATTTATGGTAACTTTGCTAATTTTAATCCACGGGCTATTGTTAACACTTCACAGTGCAGAAAAAAACAACGTTGAAAAATAGTGTATTTTATTAGACAGCGCTTTGCACGTGCAATTATTAATGCAGATGATTACAGAGCCTGTTCGTGAATATTTCGCGCATTTTCGGTATTAGCCGTCGCACTTCGTGCATACTCTTTTAATAAATGCATACTGATGAGCGGAACCTGTCCCCCGCGACCTTAAGATTATTGTTGTTTATATTCGTCTACGACAAAATGGTTATTGTTATCGCTGGATTCACGTTATTTTTGTTACGAAACGCATTCGTAACAAAGCATTACGTCACTAAGTTTACAGCTGATGGAAGGAGCGATTGAGTGAGCGTTCGAGTGAGTGAGCGAGTGAGTAAGTGAATTTTTCATCTTTGCATAGGCCTTCATCACACCCCGCCATTTTGTATAAAAACAAAAGATTTTTGCCCGCCCAACCTCGTTTTCAACTTTTTCACTGCGAGGCTGGGCGGGCAAAAACAAAGCATTTTATTCTCCGGGGAGTCAACATGGCCGCCGCGTGATAAAGGCCCATTGATTGATTGATTGATTGATTGCAGGTTATTTGTTTCAGACAGTTGCAGCTTCACTATGTTGTAATTCACATGTTTGTCTCATACCCATGTGATTCTACTCGTGTTCTTTAGAGCAGTTTTCAATTGAGTGTCGTAAAACCAAAACCAAAGTAATTACTCTGACCAATCACAGCAGTCGTAAACAATCCAATGAACCAATCAGAGCTCGAAGCAATTACATGTCGCGGGCGCAAAGCGCGGGAAAACGCGTGCGAGCAAGTCACGATTGGTTTTGGTTTTACTTCTGATTGGTCGAAAAAGTGGCGCGAGATTTTTTAGCCAATCACAAAGCGTAGCAATGCAAAACCAAAGCAATTGTGTAATTACTTTCGACAGTCAATTGAAAACTGCTCTACCCATGTGATTCTACTCGTGTTCTTTATGTATCAGTGAACTGACGCGACTCCCCAGGGTGAATTGTCCTTAGGGTCTAGGAATTATTTGGTGCAAGAAAAAATGATTTTCTCTTGTTTTGGGCGGGAGAGTACTCTTTGCCCTGCTAAACTGTTTTTCACTGTCAAACTCAGTGAGTGATCTCGGAAGTGTAAGTTTTCATCTTCGCATTGCAGGGCATTCATTATCAAGGAACTCGAGACAGTTCCATGCTTCCAGATCCTCCAAATATCCCATGTGTGATCGAACGGCTCTTTCAAAGTACGGTAATCGCGTTTCTGAGTGGGTAACAGTCTTCAACGAAAGCTGATGAAGAGCATAGATACAGCAGGCCGCCTTAAAAACTTCCATAAACTGTTTCGAGTCAAAAATTCTTCCGCTGTATTTTTCCAGTTGTTCCTGGTAAAACCTGATAAAGTCCGTTCGAGTGTTGACGTCACATTTTGCTGGAAGCACAAACGCAAGGAACTCGACCACGTCATGTTGAGGTACATGAACTGTCGCCATTTCCCAGTCGTATATGCAAGACTGTCGGCATATTCTGTTGTTGGTTTTTAAGTGGTCATTTTGGCTGCCCTCGGTTACTTCTTGCTTACGGATACACACATTTCTGGGAGTGAAATCATAGTGGACTAAGGTCTTTGGAAAAGATTCGATAACTTGCCACACGCGGTCCAGGTTGTCAATAAAACTCTTAACAAGTCTCGTCCTAAAAAAAGAAAAAAAGATTGACACAAACGTCAATAAAACAACACACACGTGCGCAAGAAAATTCATTTCATTGAGGATATTAAGGCAATCGGGTACATTTTTGGGAACCCATTTTAGAATTAAAACATTTCGTTTCAGTCGGCACCTGTTTTGTGTCCAAATGTCTGGAAAAGACACGTGATTCTGATGTGAAAGAGCTCGCCAAAACCCGGTCAACGACTTCATAACACTACCGCTGTACACACACATCCATGGCTCTGATGAGAGGCTGGCTACGTTGTCAAGGTGGATGCTATGAAAACGGGCGATATCTCGTAGCACAACCTTAAGGATTGAAAGGTAAACACAGAATCATGCTCAGTATTGGAAGAAAAATTACGAGACTAAGTTGATGTTTGGTTGTAGAACTCGATTATCTATCCCAGTTACAAGTTGTCCGTAAAAAAAGATTTTTTTTCAAGTACACATTCCAATTGGCCGCAGGTGCAAACGCAATCTCCATTTTATTGATGGTGCATGATTTTGACTTCTTCATTTCAAGGGAAAGAAAATAGTGTTTACATGTAAAACAATGGGGAATTAAAGTCCACTGGGTGTGATTTGGTTTGTTACGCTTTTAGTTGCTCCGTATGCGTAAGACAATTCAGTTTCGGGTTTGACGTCTTGACTTTGCGACTAATTTTTATGCGAGTGCATGTTTGTGTGAGGATTGAACACTCAACCGAATGATTCCAACCTTTATATCTTCCTGGTCCCACACCTCCGGTGCGTTATTTACGGTATTGAAATGTGTCACGTGATCTGTAATATCTTCCATAACTATAACGAAAATCTCCTGAAAAGAGATAAACAAGCAGTAAAACTCAGTTCTATATTCGGTTCGTGCTATCTCACCAAATAAAAAAAGAGTACATGCCAGAACTAGAAACGAAGATAAACATCTTCACCTTGGCTGGGTTGCAGATGGTATGATAAACTTTTGGCGCAATGTCCGTAAACCTTTGGTCACTATGCGTGCTCATCACTTTTATTTCCCTCACATCTGAGTACCTGCGATCAATATACAATGTAAAACAATCGATAACGCTCAACTGATCTCTGAAGTACATGGTTAAAGTCTACTCAGCAATCAGTTATGTTGTTTTGCTGCAAAAACAAGCACTTTTTGGCGCACATGACTGCCGCCGACTTTGACGTTTTCTCGGAGGAGATCGGAGCGTGTGATGTGCGCAGTGTACATGATTGTTACTAAAATGTTGTAGTGGGAAGAAAAAATCTTTCTTACAACGACTGAGGATAAGAAAATCCCTCATATAGGCGCTAGCACTAACTAGCTGTAAAAGTCCGTATGATGGACCCTGCTAGAAAAGGTGCAATTTCTTTGAAATCAATCGCGAAGCTATTTGAAGCAAATTTGTCTGATCACTCTCAGATTTTTGAGCGATAATTGTTAATAATCTGAAAGTAGAATTATAATTTTACTGTCAAATCAATCACAATGATTTATAGCCTCCTCGAGAAAAGGAATCGTTCATCTGATCGAGTCGTCGGCATTCGCGCAGCATTCTTGCTAAGGAGAGCAAAATTCATCAGTGAGCAACTAACCTAAAATATGACAAATGTCGAAAAGTCTCTGCATACTGATTAACTTCCCCTGGTTTTTGCCTAATCCAGTCTGTAAAGATGCTCACAAATCTGTCGGCCAGCGTCTTACACTTCGCAACCACGCGAAGCGTCATAGTTGCAGCTTTTCCTGTTGTATTGGTGAACAGTAAAATGATTTACTGATATCAGTACAACCACAGGCGTACCATTCTCTGCTTGCGTGCAATCGGTTTATCGAACTGCCTTACTAAGGGTGAAATTTAGGGCTCTTACTTTTGAGCGAGTCGAAGTGTTATTTTGAAGATACCGCTTTCGCGAGCCTCAAATCGTTAAAATAACCACAGAAAAACAAAGTTAAACAACACGGCAGTGATTTTGAGAGGTTTTATTTCGTTTTCGGAGCCCTTTCACCTTTAGTAAGGCTAGTTCATTGATCTGAAACCGATACGTCGATTACAGATATGGGCGATGCACATCACTCCACACAAACGGCAGAGGATGGTGAGCCTACGATCTAGACCAGAAACTTGTAACATGTTGGTAAACAAATAAATAAAAATACGATGAAGTTTAATTTCCTCAAATCGCCCAATCCTTAGCCCTCAAACAGGCGGTTTTTCAGCGTTGTCGTGTTATGTTGTTCAGGGTGAGATGCGGAGTAAAACGAAGAAAACGAAAACCGATCTCTAGCTCACCTGGCGTAAATCACACTTATGCCAAAAATTCCAACAAAGAAAAACATCCCGTCAGTCTTTTTACACAATCCTACACATACGTTCTCCCTCCTTGCTTCCTCCGATGCATATATTAGAAAATGGTAACAAAACTGACCCATACACTTTGGATACATTTTCAGCCTACTGACTCTAAGGTTGGGCAGAGGGTGGAGTCAACTCGTGTTTTTTTCTCTCGTTCCTATCCAATTTCAATTCCTTCAAGAAAAGTCACCGCTGCAATCTTAAAGATAAAGAAGACCTCCTCACAAAATCGTTTGTGGTAATCCGGCGTCACAGCAGACGTCACTTGTCACAGCAGACGTAATACAAAACACGACAAAACGGAGGACTTAAAAGGTCTTACCATAGTTCGGTCTGTACTTGATTTCGAACCCATGGAGACCGATAAATCTTTCATCTTTTTGTTTCAACTTACAAGTGGCAGTTAGGCCAATCTTTTGCAACGGTATCTGACGAGAAAAATCAAGGACATTGTTAAATCACAGGCGCACGGGCTCCTTCTGTCCTGGGGAGACCTAGCGGATGGTAGCCTACAAATACAGCCGCCTCTCATCGCTCCCGGCCGCTAGGGGCGTAGACGCGTTCGCGAGCGATCGGGAACGATGAAATGGGGATGGGAAATTTTCTACCCGAAAAATGTATTTCTGCCCGAAATATGTAAAAGCCGAAAGGAAAAAACGTACACTTTCCATAACTTCTGGTTTCTAATAAAGGCAAACAGTCATAGTGTCAAAGATCGGTTGTATATTCTTTGGCGTTAAATTCCTTTTTGAGCAATCCTTAGACTACGAGCAGTCCCTCTTTCCCATCTTAGTTCGTCGAGCGAGAAACGAAAAAAACATTCGGGTGAGCGGAAATGGCCGCGCGAAAACTAGGGGTGAGACGAGCGCGCGGAAAAGAGTAGCCTTCGAAGCAGGCGTTGGGGAGACGGGAACATGCATGTGCGCATTCGGGCCTATCGTGCACTAAAGTTCAGGAGAGAGAAATATACTAATACTTACTTCAAAAGGCTCCCAAGTAACTACTGTTCCCCTTGATCCAATGATATCTTGAAAGAACGCATCAGTTAACAAAGATTTAGTCACACCTTTCCTGACGTCATCCGATAAGAAATTACATCTGCAGGCATAAGGTGCGCATGCGGAAAATTCTTCCGTGAGTGCCTGAAGATAAACTGGATTTTAGTTAACTGTATCCGGGACTCTTCCCAGTCCCAGTCTATATTCACACATTATTATAGGCCTGAATATCCTGCATTCAGTTAACTGCAAATTATCGTACGGTCAAACCGCATTAATACGGACACCGACCACGGAAACTGTTAAACGGAAACTGTGACCACGGAAACGGAAAAACTGTGACCACGGAAACGGATACTGTGACCACGTAAACGGAAATGTGACCACGGAAACGGAAATTGTGAACACGGAAACGAAAATGGAAACTGTGACCACGGGAAAAGGGTTCTTAGTGTTATTATCACTGTTTTCTTGTGCACATATACGAGAAGTGCATTACTCAGGATTATTGCAAGAAAACTGTCGTTGCAGCATTTGAATGCCTGAAAACTCCACGACACAACGTAACAGTACAACCCGCACGCTCTTGAATTGAAGGTAAGCCCAAGATCCCGTATTTTTCTTACTTTATCTGAGTATGCGCGCACACACGGAGACTTGGGCCAAAAATAGCACGGATATAAAAAATGTCCGGGAAAAATATACCAGGAACACGCGATATTTAGGAAATAAACTGAACAACAAAATTGGGATACAATAACTGATAATTAACAACCAATAAAGCAAGGCTGACTGTACAACTAAGATAATCTATACTTTATTGAATTAGCTTGTTCGGTCCGTATTGAGGTTTTGCACGGCAGCCATGTTGCATGGCAGGAACAATAGATTATTTTCCCTATGGGAAAGAATGTTCTTTCTAATGCAAAACATTTTCATTGTTCCTGCCATGCAACATGCATGGCTGCCGTGCAAAACCTCTATTGGGAAATAAAAATAATAATTATATTTTCCCAATACGGAACTCACGCTAGTTCAATAACATAGATCTATATATATATTTTTGTGTCAGTTGTTTCAATATTTCGTCAGGCAGGCAGGCGGGCAGGCAGGCAGGCGCCGTTTATACAGTCAAAACCCACTTTATGAACACCCACTTAATAATACTGACACGCCGTCATTACGAACACTCTTCTTGGTCCCGGTCGAAAGCCCCATACATTTTCTTTAAAATTTGCCCCCCTAAATACGGACCCCGTTAATAGATCTTAATATGGACAACAAACAGTTTTTCCGTCTATACTAAACATACGAAGTTAATACGGACAACTCGGCTAATTCTAAGGTTTAACATTTTCTGAAATGCGTAAGCGTATACTAAACATTTGCTTTTGTGGTGAAGTTAGATAATTGATTTCATTTTTCCGTAAGAACAATAGAACGCTTAAATTATGCCATTCATAGAATCACAACTGATCGCAATACACTTGTTTAATAAATTTATCGGGTGAAAATATCGTTTTGTTTCTCAGTTTTGCCCCATTTTTTCTCATTTATTAGTAAAGTTAAATTTTGTGTTATTTGTCATCACTCATGAAATATATTTTCCATCAGTAAAGATTTTGCCAGAAACTTTTTTATAAGTAAGCTTAAGTTTTTTATACTTTGAAATATCTAGTGGCACACAAGCCGCGTAATACTTACCATTCACAAGCTATTTTATTTGAATCCAACTTGAACTGAAATTGAAGTAAACAAGTAATATTAAATTATCGTGCGTTGGTGATAAAAAGTAAGAAGAGATTTGGCCATGCAAAACATACTCTACGCACTTTCGAATCGATGACGAATATATTTTATCTTATTGCACTTCTTTATTCGTAAATATCGCACTTGCGAACCGTCCTGGCAAGGATTTTGCATTAAGTTATAAATGTAGTTAAATGGAGATGTAGTACATCTACTTAACATCTACTCTATAGTCTTGGTTTGCAACCACGTGACAAGGCGGCCATGTTGGTGGTCAATACAATACGATTTCTTTTTTTCGCAGAATTTGCATAAAAATAGAGTTTTGTTCCCAGCGGAGATAAACTGTTTTGTTATTGACCACCAACATGACCGCCGTGACGTCACGTGCAAACCAGCAATAATTATAACTTACAAAATCTTTGCCAGGACGGTTCGCAAGTGCGGCAAAAATAAAAAATAAATAAAAATAACGAAGTGCAAGAAGAAACACTGTCATCAGTGTGAAATAAGCAAATTCTGAATCATTACTAACTTATTTTCATGTTGTTTTTATCTGAAAGATAAGCTTGTGATAACAATATTCTTTTTTTTTGCCGAGAGGAACAATGATGACAAACAAAGGTTGGTAATAGTTAGCTTTGATGGATTCTCTACATCTCTCAAAGCTCAGTCTCGCAAAGCCAGTCTGAATCACTGAGTAATGGGCTCGGTCCAGGTAAAGCAAAAAAATTAAGATTATTTGTTCAGTCATGCACCTGCCTCGAATAGCATCCCGCCAATGTGGCTACAGCCAAGCGTCTTGGAAAAATCTATGCGTGATTTTAATTCAACTCGATGGATAAACATTTTAAGGACTCTACACAGGTCTCCTTGGTCGTTTAAACGGAACAGGACATCCATTTGGTTAAGCTGAACATGAGCACGGTTTTTGAAAGATAGATTTTAGATAGAGTTTTCGATAGACTTCAGTAAGCCTTGTTGTCGTGCGTTTTGCATTTCTTTGACGGATAAACTGCTGTCTATTTTCCTGATTTTCAGATCAGCCTTGCAGTTTGTTATGTTTGTCTACTCGCTCAGCTATTTTTAAAGCATCAGTTAGGACGAGTATTAAATAAAACTTACCGTGCAATATTAGTCCAAGAGAAGAACTAACTTTTTAGGCTACAGAGGTCATTTGAAGTGCAAACTTTGGGAACGGATTGAATTTCCTTTGTCTTCGGTTTCTGTTTTGACCAGAGTCGAGTGCAACCGTTCATGCACGTGAGCACGTGCGATTCCGTTTTCGTGACACTCACTAGTGACACTGTACTTGTCTCGTCGTAGAGGGAATCACTGTTTATTAACTACTTTTCAATCATAATTGGGATCGAAAACTCAATCGAACTAAAAACAAGCAAAATAGCGCACAAATCTATAACAACTCGTCCATTCTTTGTTATTGTTTGTTCACGGTCATGATCACGTGACTAACTGAAAATCATACAAAGAGATCCTGCAGAGATCGTCCTTCGAAGAACTATGATGGAACCTCACGCGATCGAGGTTTACCAAACTTTGCTTCTAATGCCCTCGCTTACCATAGTTTTATGGTTCTATTGTCCGAAATTAGCCAGGGGACAGCCCACTTTCTGATTAGCAAAGCAAGAAAGTCGCAGAGACTTCAAACTTCAAAAGCGGTCACTTTCTCGCGCGACACTTGAACGAGAATCACATCTGACAATATCACTCATTAATACTTTCTATTGTTATACTTTTTAAAAATTTATAGATTTAGCCACACCTCGAAGAGTCCCTCAGTGAAATTAAAATTTAACTTATATAACCATCTCAAAACATTGTTCTTCCTAAACTACCCTAACCATTCCAACGTATGAGGTGGGAACAAGAGCCCACAACTCCGGAATCTTTACTTTCTGGGGAAGACAGGGTGATCGTCGAAAATATTGACATGAACCCACTTGCGAACTGTCCCGGCAAGTAGTTTGCAAGTTATATATGTTGATGTAGAACCAATAAAAATTACCAGAAAACCTCTAAATTAAAAAAGGTACGGCGATAACCCAGAACTATAAAACAATGGAACAATTTGCCCGCCATGTTGGCTACAGCCCCAAATATTAACTCTTTTAAGAGTGGGGTTTGTCAGCTGACACATTTAGAACTTGTAAGAACTTGACCGCGACCAGGGCTCATATGCATAAGCCTCGAAGAGAGGGACTGCCCTTACTTTGGATGTAAATATGGGTGTACCCCCCTGGGAAGCCACTTTCGAGTCTACAGTAAATACTAAAGAGTATTATTAATCCTTCTTTATATAAGTCAAAATCGAGAATTTAAAGAAATGTTCTCAGATTCAGGTAACTGAATCCAGTTTAAGGAATCTGGAGTAACTTTTCCAATCTTTCATCATTTTTTTCTTTTTTCCGCAGGGGTAGGGCGAGGAAGTGCACTTCAAATTACCCAGAATCCTTAAGACACTTTCATGGCCCGGTTGTGTTGTTGAATAATATTTGATTATTTACTTTTCAGGTTCGCCACTGAAATGGCGGGTACAATGAAAAGTGATCTTCAGTCATCTTTCTGACTTCACAAGGAATATGGTAAGCTCGCGTATATATATCTTGAACATTTCAAGCTGTCTTCGGAAACTTGTGCGTTTTGAGTTCGTACTAAATTGTATAAGCTTATACCTTTGAGAGTCAAACTGTTTTAATACCAAATCAACCAAGAAATTGACTTATTCTCGGCTATTCTTTTCGTTTTATGCAAGGAAATTCAATTACGATATTTGTGTACTTTCGAGTCATTTCGTCGATCATTTCACTTGAATTTACAAATGGGTAGCTGCGGAAGAGTGAAAAGACGTTGGCTGTACCCTGTTAGACTTTTAATATTAGTAAGCTTATAAATAGCAAGCCCAAGATGTGATTTATTTAAATATGGGGGACTTATAGCAGTGGCTCGCGGAAATGCACGAGTGTTCATGTTTATTTTGAATGACTGTTGTTTTCAAAAATACTACCGGTGCCTGTGAAGTTATTAATTCTAGAGTGTGAGCCAACAAACATTTATTTTTTCAGTAAGCTTTGAAAACAAAATGGATGAAAGCTTACAAGCTTTTGTAAATGGTCGACCACTGTGCACTTCGTTTGAGGTTGTTCTAACCATGCCACAACTTGTTGTAACATAAGAGGATTTAGGAAAATAATTAAGATGACCGATAGCATTTTTATCGTTTTCAATTTCAGCCAGCTATAGAATTTTAATGAGCTTACATGTCTTTTATTAGATTCCGTGCATAAAATGAAAAGTTTTGAAAAAAAATATTGGCTGCTTTTCATCTGCTTTGACGCTCAAGTCAAACGTTTAAGTTAATCCGACAGATTAAGTAATGCTGCAATAATTATATTGACAGCTGTGAAGTTAACTTATAAATGGCAATCTTTGCTTTAATTGGGATGAGAATTGAGCTATGAGTTTCACATCACTGATTCTCATTTTCAACTGTTAGATTTGAGTACAAAAATATGCAGTGCTTATATTAATTCTGAAAAAGCCAATATCTACTTTATATATTGCTACCTGATTTACATGTTATCCAACTTTTGTTGACAGAAGAACTGAAGTTTAGATATTACAATATACAGTTAGAATTGTAATTAGTTGCATTGCACTCCATTGGTGGGACAGACTTTTGTTTACCATTCATAATAGACAAATTCGGCCAACGCATTGTTGTACCCAATTCATTAATATGTCATTGGAAATATGATGAACAAAGAGTTCTTATCCCAAAAGGTTTGAATTGGGTACAACATTTGTCTATATGCTATTAATAGAGTCCTAAAGTGTGATGTTACAAATACTTAAATTTGTGAAATTATGGGATTTGATTAGATATTCGGAAAGAGCATGACATAAAATGTGCGCTTGCCAAAAATCAGCATCTAATAAAAAAAATTTGGGGGATGAGATATTGGGCACTGTTATGCTCTGATGATTCCATACAACCCTTCTGATTTTGCCTCTGTCAGTTCCAAATGTTAGGAAGTTCGAAGGAGAATAAAATGGACTCATTACACTGATGAGTTTATTGACTTGATAGTGTTTGCCTTTTGATGTGTAAGGTCAGTGCTTCCAACCAATATTTGCAAAGACATGTTTAAAGTTCTTACAATTAGTGGCTCTCAAGTGTTGTGCCTTATGGTGACATAAGGATTAAAATAGTGGAGATCCTTGTTGAAAACAAGGCTGGCAGCATCTAATGAAATCCCCATATTTTTTCTTCTAAAGGTAGAGCAGAGATTGTTAGAAAACAATAGAAGATGAGCTTTGTTTGAACAATAACTTAAAGAATATTTATTGTTTTGCCTGATTTCAATTTGCATGTATTTGTATAATACATGACACATATATTGTACTTGCTTTGATTGGTTGAGAGCTATCTACTGGTCATAGTTCAGCGAAAATATATAAAAAAATTTATTTTGAGCTTTCATGAATTTTATAAATTTAAGAAACAGAAAACTTTTTTCCATGTTTCAGTTTGATTCCACAGCTTTTCTTTTTCTCCCAAACTTCCTCTCATGTTACCTTCTAAAACTCATCAATAATTCATGACAAGATCACAAAAAAAAATCACTGCCATGAAGTACGTTTTGATACCTGGTCTTAATTTGCTTAGATTTTGGCGTTTTTATTCCTCTGTTTTCTCTGCATTTAATGATCAGTTTGAGAAGCTATATCAAACATGAGTGTTCGATAGATCAGGTATCCAAACACCTCAAAGTGGGTTAAAAAAACTTGGCTGTGCCTGGTTTTTCAATCCACTTCTCGGTGTTTCAATATCATGATGAAACACTCTTCCTTGTGTGTGAAAGGATTTCCTGGTTTTTTTTTTTTAATTAATATTCTGTGTACATGTAGCAGGTAAAATTCGGTCTCAGGTTAGATCAGTATTCAATCTAGGTTTTACAACAATTTACAACAACAACAATTTATTCAACAACAAACAATCACAACAATGTATTCTTAGTATAATAATGGAAGAGTTGAATGATTTGTTTGCCCTGCAAATAGCTGGAATGCTAATCGGGGCGGGGCAAAACAAGTACATGAATAATACAGTTATCTACAAAATCAAAAACCTTATACTATTGAAAAGCCTTGCAGATTGCACATAATAATGAATAAAAAACACAGAAGTTAAGTGATCTAATTGAGTTAAGAACAAGTGGTCTCAGACTATAGTAAGTGTATTTATGTACTTACTTTATTAATAATCATGGAGATTTGAATATAGTCATCCTCCTTTTCTAAAATATTGAATAGCAATTTGCGGAGAGCTTTTTTGAAAGCATTCTTGTTAAATGTGTACCCAACATACCCAATCTAACCAACATACCCAATCTAGGTAAGCTAACCCTAACCCTAGCACAAAAATACATGCAGCAAGTGGTGTAATGGTTAACTTTGTGTTATAGTATTAGCTTTGTGCTGGGGAGTTAGCTTACCTAAACTGAATACTGTGTACAAATTTACCGGTAATCTAGAACGAATACTGATCTAACCTGAGATCGGATTTTACCTCCAACATACACACATTAAAAGAAACTTCTCTTCACAGTGTTGCGAGAAAAAAATTTAAACCCAAATTCACCAAAAATTTGTTACTTGATGTATAGATTTTTTAAGGAGAATTTTTATTTAAATAGACACAATCATATAATTTTGTTTTCTTCTCTAAAAGGAACTTTCCTGCACTGACTCTTTTCTATGAATAATGCAGAGGATTTCCAAAGGGACACTGTAATGGACCCTGTAAACCAGCAGGGACAGGAAATTGATCCATCAAATAGTAACAGCTATGCAGAAGAGGGGATAAGTATGGCAACTGGAGATGAGTCATTTCTACTGGAAGATGATCAATCACAAGATTTTATTGATAACCAAAGAACCAGCACACCTACAAAAACATTCACCCGTTTTGCCGAAGATGGGGTAAATCTTGATGATCCAACCCAAGGAAGTGCTTTGTCACCTGTCTTGAGGTCTGATGCTGCAGAAAACACCACATCTACTCATGATCAGCAAAGCTCATCGCATGACCAAAGTTCCCTGTCTCCTGGCAGAAATTCTACTTGGGAAAACTCTGGAGAAGAGTCATGGTCCCTGTACACCTCAGCATTTTCAAACGTAAACACAACACTGACTCCTGATACTAGTTACAGTGCAGTCAAGGACCAGCCTGTAGAATCAAGTGCACTACAGTTCTCTATGCCTGAGGATACTTTGTGTCAGGAAAGTTTGGGTGAGTTTTCTTCTGAAGACAACACATGGGCAACTGCTTGTGGATCTTTACAAGATGATTCTGATTTAAAAGACGTTACAATGAAACAAGAGCTTAGTCACAGCAATTTGTCATCAAATGTAGATGATTCAAACCATGAGGATAATGGTGAATCAACTTACGAAGACATGGATTCTGCTGTTGAAGAGGTTCAGGATTCTCAGGACATTCAAAATAGTGATACAGAAGATGTCAAAACAGAGACAGACAGAGACGTTATCTCAGTTGAGGTGCCTCCTGATTTAGACTTACTGAACGAGATCTGTGAAGAGGCGACTAACATGACAATTAAAGAGGCTTTGATCTGTTCCTTAAACCCAGGAGTGCGAGCTGGGTTACGAGAGGGGAGACTGTCACTTAATGAAAGTGAAATTTTGGCATTGGAGCAGTACTGTGAACAGTTCATTGATAATTTAATTTCTCAGCTTTTAGATGGGCACTGGTCTGAGCGTATTAGTGAAGAGAAAAGCAAGTCAAAGCCACTTGAAGACAAAGCTAAAGTGGCACAAAAGCTGAGCGAGCTTGGTTTAGAGACACTGAAATCTAATTGTGATAGATTTGTTCATAGTGTCATCACAGAATCTTTGCATGATTCGTGTTTTAGATTTCAGAGCAAGTCTGCAAAATCACCAGAAAGTAATAAAGAATTAAACAAGCAAATACCAAATGTTGCTTTAGACCAAAACAGCGTTGAGATTCTTCTTCCTCTGTTTAAAGAATCAGAGGCAATTCAGGATTATATTGGATTTCTTGCTGCTGACGTTATAAAATCGGCATTAGCAAATTTATCAACTGCCATAGCAACTAAAAATGGCGATAAGAATGACCACATGATGATGAATAAAAATAGCACCTCAGATAACAAAACAAGCACAGAAAGAATACTTTCCCTCTCTGAACAAAAGAAAGAAACCCAGCTGGATCCAATTCCTGATAATGACATGTGGAAATCTGAAAGTGATGGTTTAAGAAATGAAGCAAAAAGAATCAAGAGATCTTCATTGAGTAGTGATGAAGATTTTGAGGGACAGTATGCGAGGGAGGCTGAAGGACTGTCTGATGATGAACATATGTTGTCTAGTTGTTTAAATGGTGCTCTGGAAACTTCATTGGAGTTTGATATTGGAGATTGTTGGGAAGGTGGAGGATTACTGGAAGATTTGAATACTTTAGATGCAGGTTAGTGAATATTTCCAGATTATAACTTTGATACATAAAACCAATGTACAGTTTAATTTAGTCGTAAACATTAAATGCAGCATATTTCAAAGAATATTACGTTGACATTAAGCCAGGATTACTTGTCTATATAACCGCAAATGTTTTTTTTAATCCTTTTCCTACCAGGGCCTGACACTTTGTGTTGTTTATAACTTTTGAGTAAAAATTATAACGACCTTCATAGGTACAAGCAATTCAAATTAAAGTTGCAAAAGGATATTTGGGAATTTTTCAAATTCTAAGAAATCTAAATAATTAAAGAATTGCATGGTAAATCCTTTTATGAATTTTGCACTGCATATAATTAATATTAAATTTACTGACAGAAGCAGTTAGGTAATGTCGATCAATATTGTAGTACATGTATGTAACAATGGGTATTTGTTTTTATCAATTTAATGAATATCTAGTCCCTAGTTGGCAATAAGGTGAAAGACAAACTGCAGGCAAAGACAGCCAAGTGGTTTCCTTCACTCAGTTCACTTGCCCTGGGTACTTAGTCCCCCCACACAAGGACTTGAATGTTTAGATGCTAGACTCAAAAGCATGTATATGTAGCAACATTGAAACTGTATTTATTACTCATGCATGGAGTGGCATGAGTTAAGGTTTGGGCTCTATTTTTTTTTGTCACATTGGTGCATGCAGATTTATGCACGCATATTTTAAATTGTACACTTCTGGTTCATAGCTCTGCCATATACACTTCCGGTTTAGTGACTTCCAGCTACTCTCACTTCCGGCAAAACAGCGTTACTGAAGTGTCACAACAGCGTCTCCTACAGCTCTACTTATACATTACTAATGTTCATGTTAGGTATATATAACATACAGAGGAATCACTGGCTTCCTTGTGGTACACTAGCCTTCATTTATAAAACATTCAATAGTAACTACGTAGTTTTCAATGATCAATGACTGAATGAAAGGAATAGCTCTTATCCATGTCGACATCTTCTTATCTTGTTTAAAATACTGTATAAAACTTTCTTATGCATGCGCATGGGCCTCTTGTTTATTTTATGTTCATTGAAGTAAACACCTTTCTAAAACAGGGCTCGAAATTAAAAAAAATTCTCAATCGCAATTTGCGAGTGATTCCTAAAATTTAGTCGCAAGTTCGAAAATTTTAGTCGCAAAAAAAACTACAACTACCGTAACCCGAAATGAGAAATGAGAAATTTCTGAGAAAGTCTGAAAAAGTGCGCCTGTGATACATGTACACTTCTTGGAAACCGTGTTAATGGAGCATGAAATGGACGATTAAGTCACGCAACATTCAACGTGAATTTCGCAGGATTTTTCAGATAAAATTACAACTACCAGTAACAAGTAAGACACAAGACTGTTCAATATAATTCCTTTATAAGCTAGGCCGTAAAACAGTCGCAAAATCGCGACTAATAGACAAATTTTAGTCGCAAAGTAAAATCTTTAGTCGCAAATGCGCCCGATACAGGCGCAATTTCGAGCCCTGTAAAAGAGTAACCCTTTTGAATGGTTTACTAAATTTGATTTTAGAAAGAAAACAGAAGATAGTACTGCGAGAACTGTCATTTGATGAGCATGCAGATGTTGCTGGGACAGAATTGCTGGCACCAGTCTTCCTTGCAATAGCAGAAGAGAATGATGATGACACTGAGTTTCAAGGGATGAGAAAAAAGGCACAGTCCATTGAGAACTTGTGTGGCATCATTGATGAGCACGGTAAGTTACAGTAGACCCTTAATCAATAAATCAATCGATCAATAGATAGATTGATCAATGGATCAATCAATCAACCAACCAATCAATCTTTATTCACTCCTTGAATATGGTTATACACTGAGATATGATATACAGTAAAAACCCACGTATAAGAACCTAGATTTTTCCAACTTAGCCTAAATAGGTTCTTATAGAAATGGTATTTAGTGGGATTTTAGGCTACCTAGGTTCTTAATTTGATAGGGGCACTTAAGCGATCAGCACAGTACTACAGGGCATGTGTGATATGGAAAGCCATTGATGCATGACATAGATGCATGGAAGTTTCAATGTGCTTAAAAAAACTGTGACTTCGAAAATGAGAGAGACACATGGAACTGTATTCTTAATACAATTGCATTGTGTAATCCAGTATTGGCACAGACATGATATGGTTTTCATTTTAGTTCATTCTTTGAATCTTACTGACTTAAACCTAGACTAAATTTTTTTTTCTGTATTTTCATCTGTGCCTTCATTTTTGTGAAACAAGAACCTATTAAAAATTTTAGGCTTAATAGGTTCTTATGAAAAGGGGGTTTGAAATGAAAATTTTAGCCTTAAACAGGTTCTTAAATTTTAGGTTCTTATACGTGGGTTTTTACTGTATAATTATATAATCGATACATTAACTGTATATAAGATAAATAAATTTTATTTCTTATTTACTAAGTTAAATTAATTTTATTTCATTTGCTAATTAGTTGATGAGAGGTTCAGACAAAGAAGTTACTCGGCTCCTAAAAGAATCAAACTGTTGCATCAAACTGCACAGACTCACTTTATTAATCCAGAACAGGACAATGGTGAGATGAAACCCAATGACAAGCAGTATGAGGAGGATGACTTCGAAAATGAGATTGTAGACGAGGAAGAATGGGATGGTGACAAAGATGAAGAAGACGAGGAAAATGAGGAAGAACAAAATGGATATGTGCAAGATGAAGAAGAACAAGATCATGAAGGGCAGGATGAAAAATTTGGGCAAGATGGACAAGAACATGACAAAACTGAAGTGAGTTCAGATAGTGGAAGGTTTCGTTGGCACACTGTGAGTGTTAATGGAAGGGACAAGATATTGGATTTGAAGCTTCTGGAGCCTTACATGAAAGTCATCTCTCACGGAGGTATGGCATAACTTCACTTAATTTGACTGTTCCCCTTCTCTCACTAGGAAATGGGACTGTGGTGGGATGTACATGTACATGTATAGTAATCAATGACTGCAGTGTCTGCAATAGTACATGCTTGGAGCTAGAAATTCAGTGAAGGTTCAAGCAGTGCTATGGATACTACTGGATCTAGGTGGATGCCTCTTGCCAGTAAGATGTTTGCCTAGGACCATCCTGAAAAAAATTAAGGGCAAGGTTGTCTCCTGGTGAAACGTTATTTTGAATTCCAGGCTACTGTATGAATTAGCTTTCTCGCACTTGCATAATGTGACAAGCCTGTCTTTTTTGTGATGTGTATCAGGGCTCGAAATTAGAAAAAAATTCTCAATCGCAATTTGCGAGTAAGGGCCTGGTCGCACTACAGTCAAAAACAAAAATTAGCCAGTGCAAAATGACATAAAAACAAAAACATTCCACAAAAAGCGTGTCCCACCAGAGCGGTTTCTTTTGTTTTCCTCGATTTTTGCATGGGCTAATTTTTGTTTTTGACTGTAGTGCGACCAGACCCTAATTCCTAAAATTAAGTCGCAAGTTCAAAAATTTTAGTCGCAAAAAAAAAAACTACTACTACCGGAACCCGGAAATGAAAATGAGAAATTTCTGAGAAAGTCTGAAAAAGTGCGCCCGTGATACACTTCTTGGAAACCATGTTAATGAAGCATGAAATCGATGATTAAGTCACGCAACATTCAACGTGAACTTCGCAGGATTTTTCGGATAAAATTACAACTACCAGTTACAAGTACATGTAAGACACAAGACTGTTGAATATAATTCCTTTATTAGCTAGGCTGTAACACAGTTGCAAAATTGCGACTAATAGACATATTTTATTCGCAAAAGCAAAATCTTTAGTTGCAAATGCACCCGATACAGGCGCAATTTCGAGCCCTGCGTATATGTTTTGGTTCAATTTTATCCTTGGTTCAAATTTTATTTTCCTTTATTTTTGGCTATGGTAATGTATGATAATGAGTTTTAAACAAAGGAAAATAAAATTTCAACCAAGGATAAAATTGAACCACAACATATATTAGTTGAATTTTTCAACTTTTAAACCCTTTTTTGCATGACTTGTAAGGGTGACTTCAGAACAAAGTATTTAAAAGATCCATTGCCTGAGCAAGTATGCGTAGCATAGTCACGGCTTTAAGAAGATGGAGTAAGAAATCTTAGTCTGCCAGTCAATAAATGGTAAAATAAATTTCCTTTACGTACCACCGGCTAATGTCAGTAGGTGACATAACAAGACTTTTCTCAGGTGGTAATTTATTCATCAACGACAACCCACATGCAGCTATAATGCCTCAGTCAGTTACAACAGCTTACTGTTTTAAGGATACATTTTTATTAACCTTTGGTGCATGTCATCTAACTTTGTTCGTGTCTTTAAATCCAGGTTATTTCAGTGACACCAAAGCAACTATTGTAGTGATTGCTGCCTGCTACCTACCAGACAGAAGTATGAAGAATTATGATTTCCTAATGGAGCAGCTTTTCTTGTGAGTTGATATGCTTAGTGTAGTTTTTCTCTGCTTTAATTAATCCAATACCCTACCCCCGTCCTCCCTCCACAATCTAACAATTTGAGGCCCTGGTGGCCTCCCCTAATATAATATTGCTTTTACGGCAGCCCATTTGTTCCAAAACCCAACTCCCATTTCAAAAAGATCCTTGAAATTACTGACATTGGGCAATTCCAGAAAATATCCATACCCTACCACAGGGGCATCGACACTTTAACCCCCCCTTGCCTTTGTAACCCCGTGCCCTTGGAATTCCATTATCGTTAACCCCCCTCCCCTTCGGAATTTCTGTTTTTTCTCCAACCCCTTTTGAATTCGCTGTTTGAATCCCTATTACAGCTCCAACAAAATAATGGAATTTAATATGTTTTTTGTGCCTCATGCAAAATTTGGCACCTAGTTTTCAGTCTAGCACACAAGCAACACAATTTTAAGTTATACATGTAGTAAATTGTACCTTTTCTTGTAACATAATTTCTGATTTATTTTGCATACCACCAATCAAAGTTTTTGTAGCTTCATATTTTTGGGAGAAATCATGATATCTATGCCAGTGGAAGTCCAAAGTATGGTCCGCAAACGTTCACAAGTTTAATGTGGCCCGGGTTCGATTCCCGAAGCCATATGTGGGTTGAGTTTGTTGTTGGTTCTCATCCTTGCTCCGAGGGTTTTTCTCTGGTACTCCAGTTTTGCTCCCTCCACTAAAACCAACATTTCCAAATTCCAATTTGATCTGGAAACAGTGGAAGTAAGAGCCACCTTGTGGATTCCACTGAAATTCCTATTTATTATTTTATTTTATTTATTATTATTGATTGATTGATTGTTGACAGTTACATGTATATTGTTTATTTTTTATTGTAGTTATGTTATAAGTACACTTGAGCTTCTGGCCATCCATGAGGACTACTATTTAGTGTATCTGAATGGCGGCACAAGACAACAAAATACACCTTCTGTTACATGGATGAAAAGGTTCTACCAGTACATTGAAGGAGGGTAAGAAACCAAACCTGTCAACCATTAATTTGAGACTTTTGAGATCTTCCTTTGTAGTCATTGAACTGATTGCTCAGTGCTTTACTGTTGTCCTGGCTCTTCAGCACGTGTACGTTCAATCATTGTCACCTCTGACCTAATTTTGGATTCTGTAACAAGTTTTGACACATTTTTGAATACAATAGTATAAATTAACTCCACTTGAACAGTGACCTTTTGACTTGAAAATGAACCCGGATGACTTCGAAACCTCGTTTCTTTTCACTTATTTTTATTGTAAATTGTTTTTCTGAATCTTTAATCTTTTACAATAATTAAAAAAATTATAAAATTTGGATGGCATTGTACAGTCACATATATTTTTACTTTTGCCTGTGGGCAGTCTTGGCTGTGAAAGTGCTAAATAATAATATTATTAATTTTGTAACAGGCAATTAAAACACCTGTTAGAAAAGACTTAATTGGTCTATGTTGTAGGTTGAAATGAAATTCAGGTTAAAATGATTTCAACCCAGTTTGATTTTGAATTTCTTTTGTCTTTGATTCATTATCATAAATCAGAAAGGTAATTCAAAATCAAGCTAGGTTGAAATCATTTTAACCTGAATTTCATTTCAACCTACAACATCTACATTTACATAAGGTGCCTGTAGTTCTGTAGTGGAAACGTGAGATTCAGTACAACTTTTTAAACTAAGTGTGCATGCTTGAGATTAATATTATATTTTTTCACTGCAATGTCATTCCCATAACCTCTTTCTCTCTACAACTGTTCATGGTCAGCAATTTAAGAGACTGAGGAGCTTGCTAGAAAATTTGAAAGTCATACATTTGTCAACTACACTCACAGTCCTGCTGATCCACAATAACATAAACCTGTCATAAGCAGATCCTATATTATCATCAAAACCAATAATTCTTGTTAGACAGTTGTATATTATTTACTGCAGTCCTGTACAGAATATTGTTTGCAATGGGTTTTCCAGGGTTTATTTTATGCGTAAAAATATGCCTACTCTAAACCTGATATGTTGTTTTTAGGTTGAAAAAAAGAATGAAGGAGATGTTCATTGTACATCCTAGTTTTAGACTTAAGGCAGTAATTACACTTGCAAAGCCATTCCTCAAGTAAGAGTTTTAAAGCTAAAATCAAATTTTATGAAATACAATATTAACTGACAGTGGTTTTTGAATGATATCTTATTAACTGTACCCAAAATATATATTGGTCCAAGGTCTTGGCAGAACTGAAAAAAAGCATGGTAAGAGTCCTTCTCTTTACTCTGGTATCCTACATGCATTTCGGTGTGGTATATGATGTTTAATTCCTCTGCTTTAAAGCAAGCCTTCTACCCAGATGTTTGTTTCAAGGTTAATATTATTGACTAGCACATTGTAAATTGGGCTCATCCTCCACTGACCCCGGGTGCTCATCCTACCTTTTAACGGTCAAAATGTGTAGATTGGTACTGCTTAGGGTGTAGCCTGAGAAAACAGATGACTTTTTGTGATGACACCATTACGGTTCCCTCGCAAAAAGGCCTCTGAGAAACAAGCGCAGAAATACCTACTACTGACATATTTTGTTTTCGATTGGTACCTCTTAGGGATGAAAATCCATTTGAACGACACCCATCAAACAAGATTCTGTTACCTTTTACGGCGTTTTTTTGAAAATTTCCGACGAGCACCCTCAACATTTTTTCCTTCCCTCTGTGATGAGACCAAAGGATGTCTGAAGGAGGCAACTCCAAAGCTTCACAACCTTTTCACAAATACAAGTGACAAAAACATTACATGTAAAATTATGTTCCTTTTTTTCCCTGATTTTCAGTGCTAGCTTTTGGCGGAAACTTAGTTTTGTTCACTCACTCAGTAGTCTATCAAGCCATGTCCCTGTGGATTACATCTACATTCCTGATGAAGTCACGAGGTAAGCAGCTAACTTATCTGGCTTGTTAAATTTCATTGCAATTGTGATGTAGTGGGTCTCATTAAAGGGGTGCAAAGCTAATTCTGCAGATCTAACAGGTCCTACTTTTTATCAATTAAAGAAAATAAGCTGTCTTGAAAAGGTCTGGAGTTTTTTACTTTCTTACCAGGTTACTTTCTCATATAATTTCCCTTACCCCTTCCTACAGTATTTATGCAATCTTGAACTTGCAATCACTGAAGACCTGAATGTTTATCACATCTTGACTCATAGGCAGGGGCGTAGCCAAGACTTTTTCAGAGGTACGCACAATCACTGTTTTCAAATACTCCCCCTACCTCCTCCCCCACCCTGAAGTCCCAAAATCTTTCTTTTTTTTTAGATGTTTTCAGGTACGCATGTGTGTACGTGCGTACAGGTAGCTACGCCCGTCATAAGGGCACTTGCCATAATTTTTTAAGAAAACTAGTTCTGGGTAGTTTTGATGGGATTTAGGAAAATGGACAGCAAGTCCTTTAAAATGATTGCTGTCATCTTTGCGGCAATAGAGAACTGCCTAGACAGTGCTTAGGGTCAATTCCGTCAACAGGTTTATGAAGTCTTGATGTATTTTAGTTCCAACATAGTTTTTCCTTTTGCAGAGCGGATCCAGCTTACAGACAAGTGCATGGCCCATGAAGATAGTTACCAAACTTTAGGTTCACAACGAGAGTGGGAATCACACTACAGAGAATGCAAATTAGTAATTAAAACACATCTGAACTCAAAGAAAAAATGTTTTTATCATCAGCTAAGTGTAGTTAAAATGAGCTCAAGCCAGTTTAAAATTCAAGTTCACCTTAGCCACCAATTTGCATGTTTCTTGTAAGGTTAGTTTTGAGAATTTAGTAATTCACCAAGACAATCTTTTGTTGATGGTTTGCAAAAATATAATGGGCCACAATTTGATGTTGGTAGTAGAGTGTCTGTATCAGTGGGAGTGAATTTTAGTAAATTGTATTTGCCGGGATTTATACT
Source organism: Dendrophyllia cribrosa (assembly GCA_024195265.1). Taxonomy (NCBI): domain Eukaryota; kingdom Metazoa; phylum Cnidaria; class Anthozoa; order Scleractinia; family Dendrophylliidae; genus Dendrophyllia; species Dendrophyllia cribrosa. Next base: position 53,757,946 of record JAJLRJ010000001.1, read on the forward strand.
GTCATTATTAAGGGAGATGCCTGTAAAGCAGTTGTGGACTATTATATGGAGAAATAACAGTATCTTAACTTATACCCACATAACATGGCTTCATTCGAAATTTTTCTTTATCCAAAACCTTACATTGGGTTATGTGAGCCATTGTTAAAGAATGAAAAGTGATCTTTGCAGAAGGTAGCTCACAATATAATTTATATGAGGACCTCATTTTCAGGTTTTTTGGATCATGTTTCTTTTATTCAGAACAATGCATTGTTATTAGTCAACGATTGTAAATATAAGGAACTTTTTTCCCAAAAGCATTCCAAGTGTCTGTTGTACATAATAATTGGTTTAAAGTAATGTGAAGGTACACGAGTCAGTTGGTGTAGCGTAACTCAGTGGAAGTATAGTTTATAAAATTAAAAATACTTGGTTTGGAAAATAAAGAAATCAACTTTGTGCTTTATAATATAAAATATAAGTTATCTGGCACTTATATGCTTAAGCCAATTTAATTATTATTTGCAAATCAAAACACAATTTCATTAGCTTGGCATTACTTTGTACATGTAGAAATAATCTGGATATCGGGCATGTTACCTAGTATATTGTATAACAAATTTTGTATGGCATTACTTCCACTTCTGTGTGAGGAGAAGTAAATTTTGTTAACTAAATGTAATATTGTTTTTAGAATTTCTAAATTTACAATGTTTGGTAAAGAGTTTGTTAACTTATTAATTTAATTAATAATATATTTCATTGAACAGCCATTAGATTATAAATTATTTTAATGTATTTTCAAAGGCATTGTTTTGTAGCGTGCTGTTGTCAGGTGTATCAATAATAATTATTAATATTGACTATGATTTTATTCATTGCAGAAGATCAAGCTTTCATTTATAGCTAAAGTAATGCACAAGAGACAATTTCTTTGATAGTTTTTTTCATTCTGTTTAAGTAAAGACACATAACATGGTGAAATAAAACTTTTATTGATGCGAGGGCCCTCTGTACGTTTGTCACTAGTACTAGGAAACAAAAAAATGGTGCATGCTTACATATATTAGCTTAGGGCAAACATGAGAGGAAGTGGGTCCCAAAGCATTCAAAAGATTATATGAACCCATTTACCAAATGTAAAGCGTAGTCCCTACCATGTTTGAATCAACATTTGTACATAAGCAGTGGTATAGTCGTGTTAAAATAGCCTAGTGCAAAATGGGTACACAACCAACCAAACAGCAAGAACTTATATGATTGAAATTTATGATGAGAAGTGGTAACTTACTTTGCCATGCAACAACGTCAAAGAAAATTGACTAATTACAAAATTTACTAAGTAAACCACTGTTTCATTGACAAAACTTGGTGAAGTATTTCAACAGGTACATGTAGTTTTTTAATCGTATCGTCTTAAGGACGTTCGCACAAAAATCTTCTAACATTGATTTTTTATAAGACTTGCTACGGCTAGGTTATGAGTTATTTGTGTCAGAAATGAAAAAAAAAATGGGGGGTCACCGACTTCGTTTCCGAGATAAGATATCTGAAAGACGACCCTAATTTAGAAAAATTGGTCTTCCTTACTGAATATGACCACAACGTCTGTTGGTCTAAAAATATTGGAAACAAATCTCTAAAATGCAACTTTCTTTCCCAAATTTTATGCGAGTAGGTCTGTTAAGCAAATTCATTCAGCTAGTGACGTCCCTTAAAGGAAGTCTAATCTTTAAACAACAGCATTTGCAAACTCTGACAGCCGCAAGTTGGCATTCTGTGTCACGTGGCTAGAAAAATGGAAAAAATTTAAACTTCCTAGATTGATTTTTTTGTTCATTTTTTCACAATCTGTTGAGAATTCGCAAAGAACATTATCTATCAAAAATCGCTCATGCATGCCATTGCAACATGAATTGTGTGCGCAGTAAGGATGCACATATTAAACAATTAGCACGAACGTCCTTAAAAGATGTGTGATGACTACAAACAGCAGGTTGGCAAAAAAGTAACTGCTGAATAACATTTTCTGTAAGTGTTGTTTAAGATGACTGATCATAGAGTCCAAAGCATGAAACACCTAACCTTTTCAGGTTTTGATCCATCAGAAACATAAAACATTAATTTTAGTCGCTTAATTCCAAATAGGAAATCCTTGCTTAACCCTAAATATTCCTTTATCACTAATTTAAAATGGTACCTACACAAAAATGAAACTGTACACATGAACACTTTTTTAACAACAAAATCAAATTTAGAATATCATAACCTGTACACCAACAAAATTTTTTTCACTGGAGAAAACTCTATCATTACAATTTTACTGTTATATAATATTGGCAATATTTGATTATAAAAATATAATTCTAAGTCTATTTGAAGGATGGCAAGTTAATATGTGGTAGTGATGGCATAGAAGGTAGATTTATATTGGGTTTTGGTAGATTGTGTAGGTTTGGACTAATATTTCTGACAGCAGACATGGCCCTCTGAGGTGCAGCACTGATTCCAGCCTACAAAAAAACACAAACAAAAAAAAATATATGCAATGTTTCACATAACAACAACGACAAATTTTATTGGTACCGGCATCTGGAAATCATGGAAGGTTGGCACTGCTAGTGGTGAAAAATGGGTAAAGTTGACTTATAGCTCCCCAAAATATCTGTTGGCCAACAAACGGCTAAACAAGTTAAGACAAGTCCATTGGTACGTTTACAGGTATTTGTCTTTTCTTCAATAAACCCTGGTTCTTTGTACGAGTTTGGTCTGTTGACAAGTATCTGTCGTAATCTGTTTGACAGTCTGTCAATGAAATTCTATGGTGTGACTGTTCAAATGAAACCTCTTTGGCAGTTCTTTTGCATGGTACCACTTGTTTTCAATATTATTTTTACAAAATTAAATTTAGGATTTTTCTTGAAAATTGATGTTTGGCACACTTGGGAGTTAGAGGGTTAAAGACAATTTTCCAACATTTTATTTGAACAAATCTGAAGTCCATGAGAATGTTTCAGGAGATGTTGATCAGTCAATAAGGGCATATTTTTCAATTTATAATTTTCAATTTTTGGAAACATTTTAAAAGCCAGATATGCCACTCAATATATATTGCTTGCTTTTTGCTTACTGACATACTATTTTGTGTATGGGAACAAAGTATTCTAACTATAAAATAATCCACCAGAGAACTAACCTCTGATTTTTCTAGTTTATTCTGTGCTTCGATGTGGGTTAAAATCTCCGACATGTTAGTTTCTAGCACCATGCCACCCATCACTATCTCTTGTAAAATATTGTGAACCTGTACAAAAAAAAACAAAGTATGATTACAGGGAGGCTCACGCCAAACCACAGTTGCTTGTAAATCTTTATCAATTTACATCTTAAGCAAGCCTAGTGGTCACTACCACAAGTTCTTATCTCCAGTTCATTACTGCCACCTGGTTAGCTCAGTTGATAGAGCACTAGTCTGCAGAGCTGGAGGTGCGGGTTTGAATCCCGGCTGGACCAACACTCGGGGTCTTACAATAACTGAGGAGGAAGGTGCTGCCTTTGCTATGACATCTGCAAATGGTTAGACCTTCACATGGCTCGGATGACCACATAGAAATGACAGTCTCATATCATCTCCAATTGGGATGCAAAAGAACCAATGAGGAGGTAACAAAACCCTGGCTGTGACCACCCTCAGTGCCATACATTGCTCATGGGTGGGGAGGGGGAGATGCGATAAACAATGAACCAATAGCGCCTCTCTGAGGCGCCTTCTCCCAGTGGCATACAATGCTATGAAAACTAGGGTAAATAAAAGAATGAAACAGCATATTTTGTTAAACTTAGCATTTACTGTACATGTATATTTTGGTTTTATTCCAAGACCATTATCAAAAAGTGAATGATAAAATATTCAAGTGACTGGAGCTCAATGTAAGCTTACTATATGGATAAGCTACAGTTGCTTCCAAATCTTTATCAATCCGCATCTTGAGCAAGCCTAGTGGTCACTACCACAAAGTTCTTATCTATAGTTTATGAGAAAATACAATTGGGAGGGCTGCTACTCCCCCTGCATTAATATTGTAGGTAAGGCTACCCTTCTGCCTTCTTCTAATTTTTCCCATTCATATGCTAGTATTCAGGGTTCAGAGAGAAAAAAGGGACAATAAGGATATCAAATTTTAGAGGCAAATGATCAGATCTGGAACCTTGAATGTCAGATAACAAGAATAATCAGTAAAATGATGCCATCACAGATCTTTTTCTTAGTCTTTAAAATTAGCAATATACCTTGTCCATATGAAATATGAGATCCAGTTCACAAACGTTTTCAAAACACTTGTCTAACGTTTCCACAAAAACCTAGAAATGAAAACACATACAAGTGTTGCTGGATTAATGATAATATTCAACTGACTTAATCTTTCTGAAGATACAATACAATCGTCATGTAACATGCATGTTGTAGTAACTGTATGATTAATAGAAGAGTTACATGTACTATAACACTTGTTTGCAATGTTTTAAAAGTTTATAAGCTCTTTGCATCAACTCACCTGGATAAGATCTAGGATTCCTAGCTCACTTTCTGAAGAATCCACACAGAAGACAAAGTAAAGAGTGGCATAGTGTCTGTAAATTATCTTGAAGTCAGAACCACCAATTAGCCTAAGATAAAGAATAAAAAACCTGAAAGTCAACCTAGTTACAGATTACAAATTCCTAACAATATTATCTTATCTTCACCCAATTTGAAAGAATCATGTCCATCTTGTGGTGGTGGAGTGATTTGTGTGTTTCCACAACCCTAGAGTTATCCTGTCTGGGGTTTGTGCTCCCGGCAAGGTATTAACCAGTATTGCAAACAAGGATCTTGTTGGGTAAGCTATGGATAAGAATAAATTAAAGCCTTTGGGTCAAACCTAGATGGCTACCCAAAGCTGATAAATTTAATTTACAGTAGTTGAAAAAAAAAGATGAAGAAAAGGAATATGTTTATTCTGTAAAGACATTATTCCATGCAAGCACACTTGCCTGGCTGGTCAGTAAAATGAGGAGGGAAATGTAGTTGTTTTCGGAGCAACAGAGGTAAGGAAAAGAGAATATTATATTTATTTTACAGTCAAAATACTCAGCGCGTTCTGCTTATTATTTGGGAATGACTTTTATTAATTGAAAACGGATTGCATTATTGAAATCAAAATTCATCGAAAATTCAGGTTTTTAATTGATTATTGGAATCTTCATTCAAAATAACGAATGTTGATTGGTTATTTACTGACATGGGTCAAAAGTTCACAGGCGAAATATGCAACCGTTGGTTGCTGTTGGTTTCAAAGGATTCAGTCGCTTGGACTTCATAGGAAATTTTCTTCACTTTCGGTAAAAATTTCTCTTTCAGTACCAGCACACTAGCATTTTAAGAATTCTTCTTCAGAGTTTTGTAAATGTAGAGCTTGTTTACGTCAAAAAAATACTCAGTGATGAATTTTTGTTGAGCGAACAGAAATAGGTCATGTGTCAAGCCGCAACTGTTGCCTGCTTTGCACGTGAACATTCGCCTGATGTCAACAACAAACCCATCAACATTCGTTATTTCGAATAAGGCTACTGTTGGAAGATTCCAATAATCAATTTAAAACCTGAATTTTCAATGAATTTTAATAATGCAATCCGTTCCCGATTAATGAAAGTCATTCCCAAATAATAAGTGGAATGCGCTGAGTATTTTGAATGTAATAATATACATGTAAAAATTACTCAATTCTGATTGGCTAAGAGCAGTGCAGTTCAAGTGTAACACCAGTGCAAAAAGTGCAACACCAGTGCAAATTACAAATTTAAAAAAAAATGATGCAATAATGTTTTACAAAAAAAAAATTTTCATGTATAATTATTAATAAGTATAATCATACGGTTTTCTCGTTTTTGGTATCAATTTGCACTTGTGAGTTTTTCAAAAAGCTCAAATTGCACTTGCCAAAGTAGCTGGTGCAATTTGAGCTTTTTGAAAAAATCACTTGTGCAAATTAATCCCAAATAATATTATTGAACTTAAAACCGTATGATTACCTATACTAATGGAAGAGGACAAAGCTGCAGTAGTCGGAAGAAGGAGGCTATACCTGAAAAGACTCAGTGCAGTGAGGCAAAACTTACTGGGTTATCAATAATTAACTTTCTGTTTTTTGTTGAGTGCCATCTATTTGCTCCAATTTCATTATCGCTTTGTGTGCAAGTCTCATTATTGTTCCTTTGTTTTGTTGAATAAGAACCACATGTATTGCAATAAAGAGTGCTGGTGGACCTGTTATATAAAGCTATTCTCCCTGGGAATTATGGGTGACTATTGAGGACATTTTGCCTATTGCGATAGTACTGCGATAGTCAAATTACTATTGCAATACTACAGTATTGCGATAGTTTTGATACTATTGTGATACTATTGCGATAGTATGTATGATTTCAAGTCTCCGGATGAGTCTTTAGGGCCGCCATGTTTGTTGGCCATGTGACAATCAATTTCCTAGACGGGGTGGAGATAACATTTAAACCACCACTTTGAATGCTGATAAAGCCCTGAAGATAAATGAAGTTTGTTTTTATGACTCGTAACACAGTATTGTTCAACTTGTTCCTGGATTCTAAAACAATGAACAGAAAGGACAGCAGAGAACAAGAGAGGCATTTTTCAATCAAGGAAAAAGGACCACATGACATCATTTGAAAAACTATCGTAACTATTGATAATTAACGGAACTATCGCGATTGTTATCAATAGTTGAATTTGTGATTGATGCATTGCTATCGGAACAAACCCAATCGCGATGCATTGATAGTTCGATGTATTGTTACAGTGTACACTCCTACTGGGGAGTTTACCTTGAAAACTTGCTATTACAGGGTATTGTGCAAGGATATAGTGCAAGCGTTTTACATCTTGCTCAGGAAATCAATGAACCAGGTTTTTAGCCTGAAATTGAAAACTGGGCATTCAAGAGGCATGTCAACATTTACTAAAGCTCAGGTGAATCTTTCATGAATTTCTTCAAAACATGGGTGTCTATAGGATGATCAGACACTCTTCTGGCTAAAAGCTTGCAATGACCATGCCCAAGCCCTAGTCATCCAAGATAGAGAACAGAAGATGAAAGTTACAACTTACGTTCCTCCTTCCAAGAAATTACACACATTGTCATCTCTTCTAGAGACTATATGAAATGTCTCTCTTATGATCTGGTGCTGCATGTCCTCTGACTGAAAATAAAATAACACTTGTCTATTAATACCCTTCCATACAGTAAACATAATGATTACAGTGGAACCTCTGCGAGCACCTCCATTAAGGTGACACTTTTCCTGGTCCTGGCTAGCAAAATGCTCATATAATCTTTCAACTTTGTAATTATCACCCCTATTTAAGGGACACCTCTATTAAGGTGACATTTCTCCTGGTCCTGGCTTGCAAAATGCTCATATAATCTTTGTAATTATCACCTCTATTAAAGGGACACCTCTATAAGGGGACACCTCTCCTGGTCCTGGCTAGCAAAATGCTCATATAATCTTTGTAATTATCACCTCTATCAAGGGGACGCTTCTCCTGGTCCTGGCTAGCAAAACGCTCATATAATTGTTGTAATGCTTATGAGAAATTTCTGAAGTGCACCCGTGATACAATCCTTGGAAACCGCGTTAATGGACCATGAAATCGACGATTAAGTCACGCAATATTCAACGTGAATGTATTTCGCAGGATTTTTCGGATAAAATTACAACTACCAGTTACAAGTAAGACACAAGACTGTTGAATATAATTCCATCATTAGCTAGGCCGTAAAACAGTTGCAAAATCGGGGTTTACCTCGGTGTAAGAACCTGTGACTTTTTTCTTTGTTTTTTAGCTTTGTACAGTAGTATTGCATTCCCAGTTGACTCTATTGTTTTATGACTTTTGTTTTCTTTGTTTTACGTCACTCGTGAGTTTCACAGGTTCTTACACCGAGGATGAGCCCAAAATCGCGACTAATAGACAAATTTTAGTTGCAAAAACGAAATCTGAAGTCACAAATGCGCCCGATACTGGCGCAAATTGCGAAATTATTTCGAGCCCTGGGACGTTCCATTTTTTATCCGCACCCCCCTAAAGATGGCAAGAATCCGAACCCTCAATTTATTGTCGGCGCCCTTTGAAAAATAAAATCCGAAGGGTTAATTTTTTGTCGGCACCTTTGAAAAAAAAATCCGAAGGCTCCAAATTTTGTCGGCTTCTTTGAAGAAAAAATCCGAACCCTCCTTTGCAAAAACACTCCTTCTTTAGGGGGGGTGCGGATAAAAAATGGAACGTCCCCCTGCATTTCATCACTCAGTAAAAGATATAGCAGGTTTACCTTAGCCTGCCATGTACTTTTGAGTTCTGTATTTAACCAATACATTTACCATCTTAAATTCAGTTTCAATTATCGGGAAAAGGTGATAAAAATGTGACAAAAATGATAAATCGGCAGTTTTCTGTTTCCACAGAATGAATGTACTGTGAATCCGGAAGCTTTTATCGACCTACTAGTAGTTTAATTTGTTGCTCTTGGAAAAGAGGATAAAATACTTACATAATGAGTAAAGAATTTGCTCATCCGTGGCTTTCCATGGTTATTGAAAACAAGGATCGCCTTGATCATTTCAAAATAGGGAGAATAAAAATCAAAATACACTGTACACACTTCACATACGCTGACCTGAGTGTTCAATATGGCGGCCACTATATTTCCCACAATTCTTTGTGCGCATGGTTAAACCAACCGTGAGACAAGAAGACCCTGGGAACGAGGGTTACATAGCCGGAAGTTGAGTCGTCAACAAAACTAGTCCCCTTGTTCTAAAAAAAATTGGCCAGTTTTTTTAAGTTCTTTATTTGTGTCTTAGAAAAATTGCGAAAAACTGATTATGGTTTGTTCTCAGGGCTTAGCAAAGGTAATTTGTCAAATATTTAGTGTTTTGGCAAAACACAGCAAAATACCATGACAATGCCTCTAACTTATGGATCTTTTGAGCTCCTGTCATGTCACAGGTTATATACAGAGCAGGATATTAAAATTATAATAGAATAATAATTATTCTTAGTAACCTGAACCACAGTTTAACTGTTCACTAACTTAAGCCATTTGCATCAATGATTTCCACAGCAGTATCTAACTTCTTATAAAAAAATAATCCCTGACAACTTGAACTTTGATTCCTTTTGGATCAAGTGATCTATTTTCTTCTGAAAAGTTGCATTGTGGGTGGGATGTTCTTCATTTATTTTTTATCCCTCTTCCAAGATCTGACCTAGAATCTGCGCTAGATTCCACTAAGGCCACTTTCATGTTTCCATCTCCACTTTACATCAATCCAGCCATATTAAGTTCTGAATGAAATGTGATCCCATACCTAAATCATAGGTCATGGTTCTTTCTGGCAGTAAATAAAAACACCGCAAAATGTATTTATCCCTGGACCACAAGGAAGAATAACACTGGTGCATTATAGCATTACGGGTAATCTGATTTATTTTTATATTTGTCAGTTGTACTAGTACAGTTAGTTAACGTCTTTACGAACTGTAACACAACATTCAGCAAATTATAAATTTCATGCTACTTTTGCAAAAAAAAATAATAATAAAATGATTGCACTGCACTTGATTAACCTTATTCTACCATTACAAGCATTTTGGAAAGTGTAAAATAATGAGACTGAAGTTGACTGAAGGTTCCTTAGACCAGCTTATGGCAGCTCCTGCTATATTCCTGATGAACATATATTCCTGTTCCTTCTTACATGTAACACGAGAATCTGTGCGGGCATTTAACCTACTGTGTGCACATATTTTTGGGTGCTGGTCAAACATCTATAAACAACTGCTTATTATTAATGTAACTTCACACTTGTCAAGCTGACACTTGTACCCAGGATAATAATATTACAGTTCCAGTCTGCACCTATTGAGCAATCCCCCTTTTAATTTACCTCATAAATGACTGCAATGCTAAAGGCAGTTTAATTTACACGAAGCCAAATTTTGTGGCACTTGTCTCGCAACAAAACTGTGAGAAAAGTTGCATGAAAAAATTGCCAGTGTGCAATTCCCAGTTTTTACCTTTTTTATAAAACTTGTGTCACAGGTTTATTAAAAGACAAGTTCACTTAGTTGCAAGAAAACCATAAAGGCAGGAGATCCTCTCTTGCTTTAAGTTACTGCACAATATTTTTCACATTGCATTTGCATTTGACTTCTCACTGTATGACCCAGTGGCGGTTCCAGACTCCATATCGTAGGGGGAGGAGGAAGGGGGGGGGGGGGGGGGGGGGAATGTTTGGCCCTTTGGATTTTATTTTTTGCAAGATAGGGGGGGGGGGGGGGGGTCCCTTGCCTCTTCCCCTATGTCCACCACTGTGACCAACAAGAGAGAAGATCAATTTTTAACCTAACAGGAAACAAACAAAACATACAACGATATTATTAATAGTCACACTTGGTTTATCTGAACAGTCAATTGTCTTGTTTGGTCACTTGCTTTCACTTCCAATTCTTTACAATTCCAAGTCCATAGTTGTGTTCTGTTTATCTCTTGACTCCGTCCAGGCCTTGGCAATGGTTCTCTTCATCTCGTCATCACCTTCATCGTACATCTTTTTCATCAAATCCATTATTCCCTCTCCTGGATCCTTGCCTTCATCAAATTTCGGTTGCTGTTTTGTACTCTTCAAGTTTTCGGTTACTGTCAGACAAGACCAATTTTCTTCTTTTTCCTTCTTCAGAAAAATACTGAGTTTTCCTGTTTTTACTCTGACGTAGCTTGACTCTGGAATAATAGGATGTAACAAATGGACCATCTGAAACTGATAGTTTTTGCCTTTTAGCCCCAGCACTCGCAGCTCAAAAGAACTTTTGGTGAACTTTGAAGAGACTTTCTCCTCGGGGAGAGCTTCTATCTCGGGTAAAGTTAAGTACATTTTCACGAACTTTGGTGATTGATCCCAGGCGTACGATGTGATTTTAGTTAAGGAAACTTGTGGTTTCTTCGGTGCCGGTTTCTTCACTTCTTCCGCAGAGCCATTTTCGATTCGTTTCTCCTCGGAATTGATCTCGCGTTCTACACGATCAAGCTCACCTTGTAGGAGTTTTTTAACCCGAGGTCGAGTAGCAGATGAAAGAAGACTTTGAATTTCGTCTTTTGTCTCCTTTAACTCCTGAACTTTCTCCATATTAATGATATATAGTTTCCAAAGTGTGAAAGACGTCAAATTATCTTCAAAGACTCAAAAGAACTCCATGTGAGCTTGCGTCACATGTGGCAAAAATTGGCCGAGGGAGTCTTGTCACTAGAGTCCAGTCTCCTGTATACCCGGTGTGATTGCGAATTGTCCCTTGTTCCATTTGACCCACAGATTTTTTAGTTTTGTTTTTATACGTTTTGTTGCCCGACAATGAAAAAATGGATAGTCCTTCTTGGCGGAGCTATGTTCTGTGTCCTGTTTCTTTCAATGTATTTGGTAGTGGATCAGTTAGGACGGCTCCCGACCTCGCAAGAAATCTTCAAAGTTGAGGTAAAGTTGTAATAACTAATTCTGTGAATCTCCGGGTTTTCTTTGCGCGTGACTTCTTTTTCTTAGCTCACACTACTTTACGTTCTTTCGAATAAGCAGCAATTTTATGAATAATACCCCATAGAGATCTGTGCTATTGGATTTTACGATAGATCTTCGCATACTTGTGTGCAAATTGTGCATATGTTATCTGATATAAGATTTCTTGAATGAAATTATTATTATGGTGGATTTCTTATAAGCTTGTAATTTGCAGGCTTTGCATGCATAATTTTAATCGAAGCCTGTTGTTTATGCACTTGTGAGGTAACAGAACTACTGTTAGCCACGTGGAAGATATTTACGTTGCCGACTGTGTCAATAAAAGTTTGAAGGCTGCAAGGTTGTGAAACGCATGTAAAAATGGAATCGAATTTCGTGTTAGTAAGCTTAATTCCCGCGGATTTTATTTCAATAATATCAGAGAAAGAAATAATTTAAGCTAATCAATATATCAGTGTAGTAGCTGTGAATTGTTTTTGCACACACAGTTTCTTACTTCAAGGCTTCGAGTCTAACTTCACTAAATATTCATCAACGTCACCGAGTATATTATACATCACTGTAAGCTTGTAAATAAGACGACAGAAATTAAAATATATTAATTGAAGGGCCGAGAGCATGTCCAGCCTATATGACTTTTTAGGCCTTTTTCTATTTTTTCTCGCTCAGAATAGCTCAGAATAGCCTCATTTTATCGTACAACGAATAATATCACAAGCCCTTGTCGAATTTGCACTAACCCTAAGGAATTTGACCAATTTACCTGAAAAAAGCAGAGTTCTGGCCCTCCAGTGCTTTGACGGTACATTCAGAGCGTAATTTCGAAGCCATTTGAAAGCAGTTTGGCCGTGAGAATACGCGACTGCAATACTTCTGACCAGTGCCAACAACTAAACGAAAATACCGTTATTTACGCACGCCTGGCTCGCATATCTATCGTGAGCTCACTGCGGCAACACATCGCCTCTGTAGCGTGTGTGTAAGCCAACGTGTATGAGGCCCGTCCGGTGATTGAAAGACATCATTAAGTCCGGAAATCCTTGAGTCTCTAGCACTTCTCAAAGAAACGAGTCGTGTTTCTTGTCCTTCCTTGTGTCTGAAGCGCCATTTAGCGCTCGAGGTGAAAAACGGACCTTGGTCGGGAAGACGAGCCGGCGGGAAAGTCTGGAATCACTTCGGATCAGAAAAGGGGCAGCGTTGAGAGTTGTGGGCCATTTCCCATCCCGTGCCGTGGTCGAAATGCCCGATATCCGAAGTGCTTTGAGACTTATAGTATTTTGCAATAACTTTCGGGTGGGAACTCCATTTCGGTTTTGTTGTAGGATTTCCCGACATGCTTTGCGACAGTGGTAGATGGGTCCGCTGTGCGTGGTCGGGCACTTGAAATACAGCTTTGGGCAGCTCGAAGTGAGTTGTTGCTGGCCGGCGGGAAGACGTTTCGCATTTGGAGTCTTTAATGCAACATTAAATTCGATCTAAAAGGATTTTGAAATCGAGATACGCGTTTTGATGCGTATCAACCTTTTAATAATAAAACTTAGGCTGAAGTGAGCATGTGTTCGTCTGTGGTCTAGTGGTTTGGTCGGGGATTTGCGCTCGGACGGCTCCGGGTTCGAATCACGCTCGGCCTCATTTTTTTTTTTTTTTTTTTTTTTTCTTTCTTTCTTTCTTCGAACTGGACATTATGAAAGTGATTTACTTTTTTTGCGTTCGTCAAAATTTCTAACGTTTAATTTTACAAAAATATCGAACCGTGTCAGTGCGAAAACAGAAGCTTACCGCAATATTGCGTTACAATAGGAGCCTTTGATTGATTGATTTTTTTTTTTTGAATACGGTATTTCTCGAAAACGACGGAAAAAACAACGGAAAAAAATTCGGAACAATGTTTTGCAACTAATTTCTAGTTCACATGCCAAAATTGGACAAATCTGAGCAAGAAAAAATAAAAAAGGCCTAAAAAGTCATATAGGCTGGACATGCTCTCGGCCCTTCAATTGTGAAGCATATTGAAGCGTTTAAAAGTTGAGGATTTGAAAAGTCATGCACAACAGTTTACACAAAGATTGCTAAAATTAAAATGTAAAACGTTCAACCTTTTCAAAAGAAATGCAAGTGGCTTTAGTGGTGGTGGTTTTATCCATTTCATTTTGTGGGATGTATTAAAACTGTCAGAAGTCTTTTATTCAAGACTTTACACATGTTGAACAAATTTAATCAGTCATTGATTTCTGTAGAGACATAATAATTATGTTCGTTGGATGTTTTTATATTCCACTGTATATTGATTCAGGAAGAAGACTGCTAATTTCTTAAAAGTCAGCCTAATTTATTATTACAACCACACCTGTTGGGAAGCAGCTGAATAAATAACAATTTATCAGGCACAATAACTTAATTTTTCCCAATGAGAAAACTCTGTGTTAGGGACAACTGTGAAGTTCTACCTTAAAAAAAGAAAGAATAAAGCAAATAAAACCTTTATTAAAGAGCTGAATTACTGCATTAGAGTTTCTGAGTAGGAGAAATGAAAATTTGAGAAGTAGCAGTTACTGATAGAAGTAAATAACTGTATCTAGTATATATCCAAAAGAAACAGATTTCTGTTTGAGATTGTGAGAAGTTCAAGAAAATACTGTTTAAACTTCAGGGATGTAGATTCAGTTTTTAACAGGCGGGAATATAGAACTGACAGACGGGTAAAAAAGAGAAAAACGTAGTCCTTTTAAAGCTGCACTTGGCTTTTACAGCCGGACAAATGAAGTTCACAGCCGGGTAATTTCCCCGGTTCCCGGCTATTATCTACATCCCTGAACTTTAACTACCCACAGTTTACCCTGTGATAGTTAAGTGTCTCTAACTACTAATAATATTAGTCAAATGTCCTGTGTTTTGCATTTAATAAACAGTGTAACCACAGCAATTTTGAAACCTCCTTGAAAAGCTAATGAAGCTATTTCCAAATACGAATCATGAATCCAAAAATAGTCCTCAGGATGGATTCATTGGATGAAATCTGAATCCAGATTTTGAGGATTCATGATTTTTGGCATTTTCAGGAGGGATTTGAAAAGTTGTGTTTGTGGTCAGTGGCAGGTGCACATGGATCTGCATGCACGCTGTGGTTTCTACAATGTATGCCAGACAATTCTGTTTTTGGATTCAACCTTTATTAACTTGTGAACATACAAAATCATTTGGGTAGAAATTTCGCTTCAATGATCGCTTGCTCGTTCGGCTGTAAACATTGACCCTGCGATACATGTATGTAATGGTCACCTTACCTATGGGGGTGGCATTGGAGGAAGGGGAGGGTGGAGAGTCGGACGCAGGGGGTTGGGGCTTGGTACGGTGGAGCAAAATATCTAGGAGTGGTGAGAGTCCGAAGGTGTGCAAAATCTTTTATTAAGAGAATTTTATATTCACAAGTTGGTTCATAGGCGCCATTGATTTTAACTTGTGAATGCGAAGCATTGAACGAGTTACAGCTCATGGGACAAACTTTTACTTGATCGCTTGATCAGCTGTTAACAATGAGCTTGCAATATGACTTTGAAATAGTCACCTGCCTTACCCATCAGGATGGTATTGGAGGGAGGGGAGGGTGGGGTCGGGGCAGCAAAATGCCTGGAAGAGGGGAGGGTCAGTGAACATTGATGGTCACCTGCCTTTCCCATGGGGACAGCATTAGAGGGTGGGGATCGGGGGAGCAAGATGCCTGGGAGAGGGGAGGGTCGGTGAACATTGATGGTCACCTGCCTTTCCCATGGGGACAGCATTGGAGGGAGGGGAGGGTGGGGTCGGGGCAGCAAAATGCCTGGGAGAGGGGAGGGTCAGTGAACATTGATGGTCACCTGCCTTTCCCATGGGGACAGCATTAGAGGGTGGGGAGTTGGATGCAGGAGGTGGGAAGGGGGTTGGTGAAGCAAAACGTCTAGGAGAGGGGAGGGTCCGAGTGTTAAATTGTATTCACAAGTTGTCTCATAGGAGCCTTTGATTTGTTCTTGAGGAATCTGTCTGATTTTCAGCATCAATCTGGATTTGGATTTACCCAAAGATATGCTCCCTAAGTGAACTCAATATGTTACATTATACTTTTTGTACTTTAGATGAAACAGAAAATTGAGGATCCCCTGAATGCACTTGAGAGGGACATGGGTAAACTAGAAGGAAACATTGCAAGATCTGGCAAAATTATGAACAGTATGCAACAAACTGTGGAGAAAATCAAATTTGTTGGCGGCAAACCAACCGACAAAAAACAAGATAAAGACTCCTTACTGAGAAGACCTGAAGCACAAACTGGAGATGTTGATGATGGCTGTGTGTTCTCAGGAACAGTGTCAGGAAAATCTGCTAATGTGAAGGTAAACCTTTTTTAGTTTTGAATTATCTACTTTTGCAAATTATGAAATAAAATTCTTTAACCCTATTTAGCCTGGAAGGGGGCACAAAGTACCTATGCTGCAACACTCATAACATTTTTAATATTAAAGCAAACAACATCAAAGTTTTTAACATTTATCTCGCAACAATATTATTATTTGTTCATGTGACTTGATGTTTCCATGGCAACAAGATTTTGACAGCCATGTTTACCTAAATTTGGATTTTTTTACCTTTTAATGAAAAAATGTTCAGTTTTTATACCATTTAAGCATTTCTTTGTTGGTTTTGATTGTTGGACGGTTTTCTGAGGGTTTGGAGAAATAAAAAAATGCAAGATAACAGATCCAAGATGGTGTCTGTAGAGAACTAATGATGTAATTCCCGCATCATTTGACATCATTGTCTCATTCTGCTGACCTCAGAGGAAAACGTTTTGGTCATACTATATATACCTTGCAAGTTTCATTGTCGTAGCTTTAATGCTCTTGAAATTATGAATGGTACTCCCTCCCCAAGGTTCAGGAACTAAAAATAGGGTTCATATACAGTGTATACTGTCAGTATGGGTCTTTGCAGGCACAGCAGAATCGCCGAGCCAACGGTCGGGGCTAGCACATAATTAAAAAAGTAGTATAAACAAAACAGTATTATAAAAATTGAACCAGTTTAAAAAAATTGAACTGATCTGAAAATAATATGGTGGGTTCCAATTAAGCAGGCTCAAGAGTATGTGGGATTTAAAAAATTTTGAACCAAAACTAAAATTAAACCACAACAACTATGTACAGTGTATACACTGTACATTGTAATAATGATAAAAGGCAGCATTACATTAGATAATAACAATGTGCAGATTTGTTTAGTTGCTGCAAGACAGGTTTAAGGAATTAAATTGAAAGGTGTGTTACCCACTAAGCAACACTTTTGGGAAACATTCTGATGGACAAGCATCATATTTATTATCCTTAGCCTTTTGATTAATTTTGACAGTGTGGGTTTATGGAAAGACATTAACCTTGTTTTATTATTATCCAATAAGTTTTAATTTTATCTATTGTAGATGTTGGACATGTTTGATGTGATGCCATTTGACAATGTTGATGGTGGTGCATGGAAGCAGGGTTGGGATGTGCAATATGATGATAGTGAATTTGATAAGGAACCACTAAATGTGTTTGTGGTGCCTCATTCACACAATGATCCAGGTAAATTTATTCCATTTTATCATAATTATTGTAAACTGCAATGGAATCTCTCCCCCCCCCCTTTATTAGAGTGTAATTTTAATTGATTATCAAAAGTAATTTCATGAATGCTTTGCTATGTTTCATGAAAAAAAAACTCTCACTGACACCACTTTTTCAACCAATCAGAAGTAAAATCTCAACCAATAGTGGCTTGCCTGCACGCATCTTACTGCGCTTGGCATGACTACATTTGTACATCTATTTGCTGTGAGTTCTGATTGGTTCATTGGATTGTCTGTATCTGTTGACATTGGCCATAGTGATCATTTTTGTTTTGGGATTTCAACACTTAATTAAAAACTGCTCTTGACTCTCTAAAAGCCTGAAACAGGTTACCCAAGCATACAAAACTGTACATGTATGACAAGTTTCTGTATAAATGGGTACTAGGAAAATCTAATATAAAATGCTTGGGAGTAACCCTTTGATCCTCTCCAGAGGGGTGGGTGAAGGAAGCAGTAAATAAGATAATGCCAGAAATTGGGGTCAAGCATTCTATTGTTGATAATTTATTTTCTCTCTGATGGTAGGGTGGATCAAGACACTAGATCAGTATTACAACCAGCAGACCAAACACATTCTTGACAATGTAGTTGATGCCCTGCAAATTGACAAAAGAAGAAAGTTTATTTGGGCAGAAATATCCTATTTCTCAATGTGGTGGGGAGATGCTGATGATCGAAGAAAAAAGCTTGCCCTAGAGTAAGTACCATGATTATTAACAGCAGCAATTGCAGGTGAAACAGTTCTTACTTCAATTTGCTGCTCACTGTTATATAATGACCATTATTGTGAAAGATGACAATACATGTACATGTGATGTTTATCGTGTCACAAGTTGTCCAGGGCTCAGTCAGATGCTCTAACCACTGAGCTACGAGAGACCCAAGGATACTACTAGGTTCAGCAATGTCGGAAGCGTCATGTGAGGTGATAAATAAAGAAAGATGGTGACATTTTCTTTGTTCCATGCTCATGACCTGATAAACATTACATCTTTCTCATTTCATTACCGAGCTTAGAATTTACCATCTGTCTTTAAAACTATTTATCAATCACCATTATTGTTGATTTTGTTCATTAGGCAGCTAAATAATGGTCAGTTGGAGATTGTTACTGGTGGGTGGGTCATGAATGACGAGGCCAACACTCATTACTATGCCATGCTGGATCAGATGATTGAAGGCCATCAGTGGATTGCAAAAAATCTGGGTTTAGGTCAGTTGATCTCATGGCCTTTTATTTTTAGGTAATGCCCTGCACCAAGGAAGGGGCTGGAGGCTGTCAGTTATTGGGATGCAAACATGGAAAACCTTCTGTATTTAATGAATAAATTTGTTTGGCCAGTTAAAACAGAGGCCTGAGAAAGGAAAGATGTTAAAAAGTTGTGATCAGAAATACTTAATGTTCAATTAATCAATTTTGTCAAGTGGCAACATTATAGGACACATCATTGTACCAAGCTGTCAATAAGTCTGGGGATGTTGCTACCTACAATATACATAACATGTATGTAACTTCAAGTTCCCATCAACAAATTCTCCTGAAGTACAGTACCTACATGTAATTGTACTCATCTGTAAAAGGTACTGTATTATTATTAATAGTCTTATGACAGCCCTACTGTACAATGTAAAAGGAAAAAATGTTACGTACAGTAACAACATTTTGAACTTAGCTAAAGAGGCGATATATTATAATAATAAATGTTGATTATATTACTAGGAATAAAACCAATGTCTGGGTGGGCCATTGATCCATTTGGACACACGCCCACCATGGCGTACCTTCTGCGACGCATAGGTTTCCACTCAATGTTGATCCAGAGGACTCATTATCAAGTGAAGAAACATCTTGCTAAAGATAAAAATCTGGAATTCATGTGGAGACAAAATTGGGGTAAGTCTTTAGTCATTTAGTATAATTTATTCTTTTCCTTCTTGGTAAGCTATGCATGATGCCAAAATTATTACATATAAAAAAATTTTTATTAGTGTGGCAGAACCAGTAAGGCCAGGCTAGGCCAGGGGTTTATTCTGCTCCTAGAAAAGTGCTCCAGCGCTGATTGTCTTACAGGCTTATTAAAAGCCGGCTTAAGGGGTTAAATTATTTTGTGGTTTTATATTAGCAGCTTCAAATGGGTTGTTTATTTAGAAGTAAAATTACCAAAAGACTATTCCATTTTTTTAGGGTATTTAGCTGAAAACAATATTAATAATAATATTTAGTTATGGAATTACTTATGATATTTAAGAACTAGTAGTAATAATTTTATTTTTGGTGAAAATGGATTTAAGCCATGCCCCAGGCTCAAAAGTATGATTTCTTGGGCCTGAGTTACTGTATGTTATGATAACTCATTTTAAACTGGTAAGACCAATCAGTAAACCTAAAGATTAAAGGGGGTATGTCATGGCAGTTTTTATGTTTTTGTCTCAGACTGTGCCAAAATTAAAACTGAACATCTTACTTCAAACACGAAATGTTCTTGCAGAACACCAAGAACAAGATATCAAGTAAATTCTTGTAAAAGAATAAACCATAATCAGTTTTTAACAAATTTCTCAAAATGCATTGAACAAACTTTAAAAAATTGGCCAATTTTTTCAAGTTGGATCCGTTTCCATCCTGGCCATCTGTAGTCAGAGACACTTGTTTATAGTTTCATTATACTCTTAAAGCAATTTTAAACAAAACTGGACCATTATTAATTATTATTTTTGGCTTTTCCACTAATTTAAAAATATCTTTTAGCTTTTTAAAATAACAGTAAAGATGATGTCATAACCCAGTTAAAACTGGTGATCAGTATATAAATGAATAATATCTGAATTATAACAATCTATAAAATCTCAATTCTAATCTATAAAATCCTTGGGCCTGAGTTATGATAACTTTACATTTTTTGAATTTCAGATCATGGATCATCAACAGATATGTTTTGCCACATGATGCCATTTTACAGCTATGATGTTCCCCACACATGCGGTCCCGAACCAAAGGTATAATCAATGGTATTGTAAGCCTAATGTCTTTCAACCATGACTGCTGTTAAAAGCTTTTACTTACAGAGTTTCACTGAAAATAGAAATGGTGGTTATTGTCAGGGTAGTCCCTGAAAGGAGTTGGTCGCTAATGAGAGGTCACAAAATTAAGAGCTTCTGCTATTGTTCTAAGAATTTCAAGTTCTATTTATTTCTCATGCGCATGAGTTGTGTCACGATTTTGCATGCAAATTTATGCACGCATATTTTAAATTGTGTACTTCTGGTTCATAGCTTTGCCATTTACACTTCCTGTTTAGTGACCTTCCGGCTACTCTCACTTCCGGTAAAACAGCGTTACTGAAGTGTCACGACAACATCTCCTACAACCCTACATTTACTAATGATCACGTTAGGTATATATAAGACTTAGACAAATCACTGGCTTCATTGTGGTACAGTCTTCATTTACAAAACATTCAATAGTAAACAACGTGGTTTGCAGGAACGATGACTGAATGAAGGGAGTAACTCTTCTCCATATTGGACATCTTCTTATGATGTTTAAAATATATCGTAAAACTTTCTTACGCATGCGCATGAGTATAGGCTGCTTGGAGCCTTTTGTTATTTTTAGATTCGATGACCCCTTTAAGAAATGTTAAGAGTGCTGGTTTATTGTTTTTGCTACTAGATTTGCTGCCAGTTTGATTTCCGTCGCTTGCCTGGTGGTGGCATCACATGTCCTTGGAGAGTTCCACCTGAAAGAATTGACAACAACAATGTTGCAGAAAGGTACATGTACATGTAAAGCGTGCTCTACTTCCGCAACAGTTGATCAGTACCCTTAACACACCTAGAAATATCGGCTTGAAGTATTTCTGATCAGCTATAAAGGATTATCTAATTCATGAAACTTCATGTATTGACCAGTATTTCTATTACAATTTCTTGTAAATAACCAGAATGAAAAAAGTAAAAATAGGTCCTAATGAAAAGAAAGCACACTTGGCTAAGAAACTTAAAATGGCATGCATCTTGCATTATATCCTGATTCAAATGCAATAGGGAGTTTAGGAGAAGTTACAAGGTCAACTCTCTCAACTTGGAAGACACCTCAGGGGATGGCCAAATTTCACTTAATCATTGAGCTAGTCCTAAGGGTATCTGGTTATAAATAGTACATTTATAAACTACAAGTAGTATAAACATCTCATTAACTGTTGATTTTACATTAATATTTTTGTTGTTTGACAGGTCTAGAATGATACTAGATCAGTACAAAAAGAAAGCACAACTTTACAAGACTAATGTTTTGTTTGTTCCCTTGGGAGATGACTTTCGTTACGAAACTACATTTGAAACTAATGAGCAATTCACTAATTATCAGGTATTAAATGAAAATCTGCACCTTAGACATGTTAAATAAGAATAATGTACTGTAAGAGTAAATTAATATACAGGCTATAATAATTTGTACAACAACCATCTCCAACACTGATCCTCTAAAATGACTGTTAGTACCTCTGATAGCCCAATTTCGATATATTAAAATTCAACTTTAAACAAAAGACATTACTACGAGGCTTAGGGGAATAAACCGTATAAATCCCTACTATCATTCCCTTAAGCCTCGTAGTGATATCTTTTGTTTCAAGTTGAATTTTAATTGCTGCGGAACAAGCGCAGCGAGTGAGCAGCAACATAATCAGGATTTAAGAGAAATATATGAGAAAAAAATATAAGCTACGAAAAATCTCGAATTGATCACTTTTTACCAGAATTCACTGCGCCATGAACACATTTTGGGCCAGAATGCACTGCGCCACGAACACATTTTGGGCCAGAATGCACTGCGCCACGAACAATAGCCTCGCTTGCTGCTTCAAGCTGTTGGCTGCGAGATTTGTAATATTTTGGTCCAACATGTCCCAGTCGAAATCGGAACTCAAGTGTCGAAGACTACCGCGAGTTGAGCGAGGACTGTGAGGCATGGCGATAGCACCGTTGGATAGCAAAGATTTTCGAAAATTGTACGGAATAAAAGACAAATTTATTTTGAAATCACTCCGACAGCGGTCGATGAGACTGAACTGAGCTGAGCCCGTGGGGACGCGAAACCTGAGCTGAGTACGTGGAGACGCGAATACGATACGGCTGGCTGGTAACGCAACATACTCACTATCAATAATTAACCTAAATTTTCACATCTTCCTCGTGGTGAACGCGTCCTGTTTGCTCAACAATATTCTACAGACATTGCAAGAACTTGATGCATGGATTACAAAACAAATTAGTCTTAATATCGGCTGGAGTTTTCGTCGATTCATCCCGTTTACATTTGCCTTGCTTCCCCTCAAAAAACGAAAGACAAAATTCTGTAATACCAGCGACATGATTAAACAGCATTATTACAACAAATTTACTGCAGCAATTACTATCTTTTGGATACACTAGTATAATTATCGAAATTGGGCTATTGGTATACAAAAATTGTTTTACCTTTATTAACCCTTTCATTCACAGAGTTAAACCTGGTCCTTTAACCTCCTGTACACCCATGATAGTGCTAGAAAAATAAAAGGTTATTATAATCAGTTTTGACCTAGTTTATTGTTTGTTGTAATCTTGTTTCACAGAGACTTATGGACCATATAAATTCTCATCCAGAGCTGAAGGCAAAGGTAACTGGACTTATAGTGTATAGTTCAGAATTTTGGTATATATAAAGGCCCCAGTGGTTGGATAACAGTACCCACTGGATAAATCTCTATTCAGTAGTCAAATAACATGTCACACTTCTCTGCTGCTTGGTGATTTATCTGGTTAATAGTGCTGAGCAATTGAGGCCTGTGTTACAAAATTAATTGTACATACATGTGAATTATACTGCATTATAATAAATTTCAGTTGATTAATGCCAAGTAAAAGTGAAGTAAAAATTGCATTTTTCCATAGGTGCAATTTGGGACTCTAAGTGATTATTTCAATGCTCTGTATAAAACCACAGGTATGTATGAATTCATAATTTTTAACATGTACATATCCACAAATTAATATAATTATTCGTAATAAAGCAGTAGATAATAACTGTTATACAAAAATAATTACACAATTATGCACATTCAGTTTTGAGTTCTTGAAAATCAGAACATTGTTTTCATCTGATCTATTAAAGCCCTAACAGGTAAATGTATATCCTCTAGCTGAATTATTGATCAATTATTGTGAGTACCAGTGCTTCAATTTTCAATTTTTATGCTATTACATGTATATAATAAAAATGTTTTGTATAGACCATAGTAATGGAGGCATGCTTATTATAATTGCCCTTTGGACTGTAATTGAACAAAATTTCTGGTTTCAATGTGGCCTCTGCCATCATTGTTTCCTCAGACAAGAAACTTTGCTTCTCATTGTCTGTCTTCCCAGCTCTCAGGGAAACAACAAAATGTTGGGAGTAACCCTGTTGCAGACTAGCAACCCATCTGAGCCGGGTTGTTCAAAGTGCGATAAAGCTAACCCAGGATTAGCGACAATTTTGAATTCTAGTTAAACAACTGAACAACTGAAAATTTTCAAAAATTTTCTGCCTTTCAGTTTCGACTTTAACTTGTCTTCACTACTGGCTACAAAAGACCTTTTAAAAACTTTTTTAAACAGAGAAATGAAATCCTCGGTTAACTTTTAATCCGGGATTAGCGTTCATCTGCTTTTGAACAACCGGGTCCAGGGTTATTAAAGTGCACCTAAACCCTAATTTTTTTTTTCTTTTAATCAACTCAATGTATTCAATGTCGAATAGTAAAATATTTCTTGTTTTTACCGTCGCGTTAGTGAGTTATAGAGATTTGAATTTACAAAATGCTAATTAGATGACGTCATATGCAGACTTTACCATTATTTCTACATCAATTTACAATACGCAGTTCACAGCTTAAGGATAATCAATTTAAGAAATAATGAATAAAAACTGTTTATAGTCAACTGATTTGTAAAAAAATATTACTTGGTGGAAACAAGTAGTTGTATAATAATTGTATAATAATTGAGTCTGCATTTGACGTCATCTAATTAGCATTTAGTAAATTCAAATCTCTATAACTCACTAACGCGACGTTAAAAACAAGAAATATTTCAGTATTCGACTTTTTAACGTACATTGAGTTGATTAACAGAAAAAAAAATTGGGGTTTAGGTGCACTTTAAATAACACTCCTATTTGCTTAGTGCTGCATAAACTGGAGCTAATGGCCAGCCCTGATGAGACATCTGGTTGATTAACATGGGCTTCTAACTTACATGTACAGATCAAATTTATTTAATTAGCAATAAAAACACACCACACATACATTTATCCATGCCAGTTGAAGGTTCTTGGCAAACAGAAGAGAAGTAGCCATTTCATACCTAGGCATCACCTGATGCAGATCACCTTCTTTTTAGCCATATCCTGAGGTTAGTGTCATAGCTAATATAATAAAACTGAATACCATTTTTTTGTAGGTACGGAGCCTGGAAGTCAACCAAAAAATTTTCCTGCTCTGAGTGGAGATTTCTACACTTATGCTGACAGGTGAGTACAGGAACAAATAATTATGTGCCAACTTGAATCATGGAGCTCAGCTAAATGGAATTTGGGGATAGCTTTTAGTAAACTGGGCCAATAATTGAGGCCTCAACTTCTACAAGGACAGGCATTTTAAAATTCTGATCGGAGAGACATTTTTGCACTTATGAAACGTAATAATCAATGCTTGTACAAAATTTATGAACTTGCAATCACACAATTTTTCAAATAGCTGAAATATTAATTCTTGTACACAGGGATGATCATTACTGGAGTGGTTACTACACATCAAGACCATTTTACAAAAACATGGACAGAGTGTTGGAGTCACACCACAGGTATTGTACATGTAAATGTAACTGAATGATGCTTGTCTGATTGTGATTCACATCACAGCAGCTTTGGGAGATGTAGTTTAGCAGTGTAAAGAATGCCATTGTTGTACCAAAGTTATTTATATACATGTAGTCAAGCCTCACATTATAAAAGAACGCTCTTGGTACCATATGAAAGTATCCAGTTTTCATGCAGTATATGCCAGTCTCATATACGTGTGAATCCAAAACAATATCTCATGCACACAGGCCATCACGCCTGACTTGCTTTATACAAATCCGGACTACTTGTCTTCGACAATGTTTGAATGTCATTGTTCGGCATTGTTCGGAAGTTGTCAGAACATCTTCAAAATCTTCAAAATCTTAGGAAAAGTTGGCAGGTATACAGTGTATAGTGCCTACTTCTGGGAAGACGTTGACAGTGTGGGGAGTATAGTCGCCACATAGTATGTAGCTTGGACCCAAATGAGTGTCAGCTTAATAGAGGTGTAGCTAAGAAAAAACTTAGCAGGCTCATTAACAAGCCCAGCCGGTTTTTCTGGCTTGTTCACCTTCAAAATCACCTCAAGTCTTTGTTTTCTAGTGACTTTTTAGCTGGAGATAAGTTCTCTTTCAGCTGGTGAAATAAGTCGGTAGCTGTCTCATAGCTACATCCCTGTGTCGACTGTAGTATTACACACATTGTTGGGAAAGTCAAACAAAAATAAACATGATGTGAATTATGTTCCTGTTCTAAAAATAAGTTTGTGCACAGTCTTCTTAGTGCCATGGATTTAATTAGTGTTCATTTACATTGTAACAATAAAGTAGTGCATAATTTATTAAAATTGTGATTATTATCATGTCCATTTTGAAGGGCTGCTGAAATAATTTTTTCCTTGGCTGAATCCCATGCTCGGCATCATGGAAGTTCAAGCTTTGCTGTGGAGCAACTGTATGGCCTGCTGACAAATTCACGCCAGAATTTGGGCTTGTTTCAACATCATGATGGCATCACTGGAACAGCCAAGGACTTTGTAGTGGTTGATTATGCCACAAGGTGTGTGTTAACTTCTGACTTTTGTTGCTAGTCACTGATTCTTATCATGTGTAACTTAGTTTGCAACTATGCACATTATGTTTGTGTTGTGGAAATTGGTAGTATTGTTGTGATTAAGGCTAACGTTTTGTGTCTTTATACAATGACATGTATGTGCCCTACTAAATAGTTAATAAATCTGTCAAAGAAGCTGCCAACCATCAATCAATCAATCAATCAATCAATCAAATTGGTACCGACCAATCTGTCAATGATGTCAGTCAGTCAATCAATCAACATGTACAAAACACATTTCTCCAGAATTGTTCTCCTGGTCCCCTTTTCAGATTGTGATTTAGTTTATTTATAGTTTAGGATAACTCAACTGTATTACTTACAAGCGACGTTGCAATCAACAGAATGCTGCGTTCTTTGAATGACATGCAGCGAGTGATACAGGACTCCGCACATTTCTTGTTGACGTCTGACAAGTCACAGCACAAGGCACCAGACCCAGTCCTACCTCCTCTTAAGTTTGTATGTACCCTTCATTCCTGCTGCAATATTACTCATTAATTAACTCTTGTATGAGATTAAGTCAAGATTTTAGCCAGAAGGGTGTCTGAATATCCTATGGATGGCCAATTATTATTGTTAACTAAATCATGGACAATACACAAAAATAATAAAAGAAATTGGATGAGGGGGATCACACCACCAGAATTTCTATCTGTTAGCTTATTTTTATGTGCAGTGCCCAAAGGCCCAGGCACAAAGTGCAACTTTTCTCGCAATGTTGTGCGCAACAAGATTTTTTTTAGGGTGTCACACAATGCAATTTGTTGCGTGCAACATCACAAAAGTAGAACTTAATTCTAGTTTGCAACTGTTGCGTGCAAACACCAAACAGCGAGTGTAATTCCTTAGAATTACAGCCACCACTTTACAATCGACACGTTTTCTTGTCCTTACTGCCAATCCATAAACTCAAACTCTCACTGGTGAGGAAATTTTGCCTGGCAGTGCATTTTCAAGTACTTTGATTATTTTTTAGAACAAGCTGAATTTATTGTTCAACTTATCTTATCATTTTCCTACACTCTCACCTAGGGAGAAAACAGACTTGCTCAAGATTCATTACCTACAAAAGACGTCATAGCATTGTCCGACACACCAAGGTACTTGAGTATTCTATTGTAACAGTTGTTCTTTGTAGTGATGGTTTACTGGATGGACAGGTAAAAAATAATTATTACAAGTCCACAGGTGCAAGTAGGCTTTCTCAAAGTCCATTTTGTTCTGAGTGTCGTTCTCATAAGTCGACTTGTGGGCAAGTCCATAGTACAAACTGTACTGCAGGGCAGCACACCAAAGTTGTGCATAGTGATCAATTTTAACATTTAAATCAACCAAGATAGTGACACTGTTGGGAAAGTCAACTTTGGAGTGACTGAGAATCAAACCAAACTGCTCTTGATACTCCAATGAATCATGGGAAGGCATAAATTATTGCAACCACCAATGCATGAATTATCACAGCTACATGTACTGCATGTATTAAATTGCAGGTGCATAATGCAAACACTATTACATAAAACATTACAGTTGCTCTTGAAATGTAAAGTAGGACAACTTTGTGTGAGATATTATTCTTTTGAAATTGCTTTCAAGGCTGTGACAATTTGAAAGGCCAGTATGTGTCGGTTCCTGAGCTCTTAGAAATAAATGTTGATTTTGTTGGAAGTTGAGTATGATTTAACACAATTATACTTTATCTTGTAACAGGGCAGTAGTGTTGTACAATTCGTTGACAACAGCAAGAGAACAAGTTGTTAGTCTCCACATCTCAGATCCAGCAGTAATGGTATGGATGATATGTTTTCTTCAATAGTCTCTTTACATTAATGGATCTTACAACAAACTTCTTAACTTTCTACTCTTGTTACTTGTTAATGCACAGAACAAAGAGCATATCACAGCATACAAGAATGCAGAATTTGGAAAACACTTATTTTATTATCTTCTTATTGCTCTTGACCATTCTTGATCAAATTATTGCGTCGACGAAGGAGACGCTTCCTAATCTTGTCGGCTAAGCGGAACGAATCGAGAAATGTGTCGGTACCAAATCTGCGCCATTTTGAAACGTCACAATAGTATCCAGCATTCTTAGCGCGTCGTCTAGGCTAAGCGGAACGAATCGAGAAAAGTGTCGGTACCAAATCTGCGCCATTTTGAAACGTCACAATAGTATCCAGCATCGCGTGGAAATCAGGCATCATCCTGGGGAGCTGGGGTTCCGAAATGTCACATGTGAATAATCTATTTGTCTTGATTTAGTTTCGGATATTTTCCCGATTTTGGAATCGTACGGCTCAATATTTCAATGCCTAGTAAAAGTACGCAGTGGAAAAATTGGACGAAGGTTCTTCTCCGGACCAAGTAAGTTGTTGGGTCTCTTTGGAATCCCGGCGTAGCTAATCGAACGAATCCGAACCAAAAACCAATCGAACCCAATCGAACTAAATCGTTCGATTGGAGTTCGATTGGTTCGGCAATCGAACATAATCGAACTGGAACTTTTGGGTGAGTTCGATTAAGTTCGATTACCGAATCCAATCGAACCCAATCGAGGCGGTTGGTTCGATTTTGTTCGGTGGAAGAATTTCACCCTTTAACTGATCCTTTACTAGCGGAGCAATTGTGAGAGATATTAACACATTTCAATTAACTAAAATCTTTATTGTTACGGTGATTCGAAATTGATTAATTTACAATATAACATGAACAGCTCAGTACTTCATATCGCTCGGAATAACACCGAACGGGGATAATATTAAAATGTTTATACCGTCGTCGGTAAAGTTTTGGATAGATTACTAAAAAACGACCACTGCAACTGGATCTGGACGCACGCAACGGTGTACAGTGTGTACAGAATAGTTACCACTAACGCTAAAAGTGTTCTCATTACCTCAAAGTAGATTTCTATTAAAACTGCAAGTGGTGTTTGCAGAAGCTGCTGCAAAATGCAAGCAATGTAAGCTAGACTTTCAATGTTAGAACAGTTCATTAAATGTAACAAAAATAAGACTAACGCCAACAACAAAATTTTTTTCTCAACATCATAATCTATAAAGTAAACAAAGTATGGATTGTTCCTGCGCTCGTCCGCTTTGGTGTTCGGTTCTTCTGCTGGTTTTGGGATATCCGGAATGGAAGCGACGTAAGTGGAGTACTTTAAAGTGGTTAAAGATGTGGAAGATGAATCCGATGATGTTGATGTTTGATCTTGAACGAGGTCGGTGTCTGTGGTATGTTCCCTTGACGTGCTGTTGGCCCTATCGGCCTTTGATCGCTCCGTCAAAACTCTTTCAACGAAAACTTAACTTATAACTTACTTGACCGCAATGCTTTGTTTCAGACCAGATTAAACTAGTTTTATATTTCCGATTGTTGAGGTGTTCGATTATGTTCGATGAGTTCGATTACGTTCGATTGTTGAAGCGTTCGATTACCGAACGTTCGATTGCGTTCGATTGGCAAAATTTTTCGGTGAGTTCGATTAAGTTCGATTACCGAACCCAATCGAACCCAATCGAGCGATTGAGTTCGATACGCCGGGTGGAATCAAGCAAGAAGTTACAGATTTTCCTCGCTGCCGTTCTGGTATGTTTTGAATGTTCTATCTTGATTTTGCTGTGGTTCTCTGCCTGATTTGGGAAGCTTTCACCTAAATACCGACGTCGTTCTTCGCGATGTTCTACGGTACGGTGCAATTCGCTTATGTCTTGTAGCAATAATTCACTGACCGGCCGCGCCAGGCGAACGCAGATAATTTAACTTTACAGTGCTCGAAATTGCGCCTGTATCGGGCGCATTTGCGACTAAAGATTTCGCAGTTTTGTGACTAAAATTTGTCTAGCTAATAAAGGAATTATATTCAACAGTCTTGTGTCTTACTTGCATTTTATCCGAAAAATCTTGCGAAATTTCACGTTGAATGTTGCGTGACTTAAACGTCGAAATTTCTCATTTCCGGTTCCGGTATTGGTACATGTACTGAGGAGTATGATTTCAGAATCGGAGAAATAACCGAAATGAAATCAAGACAAATATACTATTTATATGTCGGAAAAATCTGAGACCTTTCGGAGTACACAGCACGGCAGGATTTTGCCCGATTCCACGGCGATAGCGTGAATTTGTTTGATGACGGCCCGACGTTTTTGCCTGCGTGACATATCTCGCGACATAGCCCTTTTCAACAGTGGCTGAATTAATTCATGAAACTGAGGTACTAGGCTAAGACGAGGTGCCACGGGATAAGGAGACGCACTATAATCTATGATTACTACTAGTATTTTGGTTAAAAGTAATGTGATTTATCTGCTTGTTCAAACTCTTTCGTAAAGGCACTAGGTGTGGTTAAGCCACGGCAGCAATAATTTTCCAACTCGTTTGTGGTTTTTCATCCTTTCAGGTGAGTGATAGTGATGGAAATGAAGTTCCAAGTCAAGTGAATGTATGGTGGGATCATAGGAACAGAATATCAACTGCCAAATATGAAGTAAGGTTCAATTTATCATTGAATGCCGTGGGAAAAGCAAAATAGTTGCACAGTGTTATTCACAAAGGATCAATCAACAAAACCGTGTCAGGAAATTTTGATATTTAAGATATTTTTTCCCGCAGCAACCATTTACCTAACATGTCAACATGTCTCCTGGCCGTCACTAACATTATATTTTTAGCGAAAACTACATTTATTATGCTTTCTATTGAGATATAGTTCGTCATATTACTCTTCAAACTGGCCAGTGTACACATTTTGTTCCGAAGGACACCCACAAAGGTTGGGAATACCCTTAATTGTACACAATTGGGTCAAGCCTAGGGTGTGTGAGCTCTATGGGCACATTCTACTAGAACTAGGACTATTCTGAAATTGGAATACTCACTGAGGAATGATGTTAAACAAGTGGCATGCAGTGTCAGTCCTAAGCAAACGTTGTATATTCTTAACTGTTTGTTAGTAGTGCAATGTAGATTTCTCAGGAACAATCACATTTAAAAAAACTAGGAAATGTTACTTGTCCACTAAGTATATTATTGATGTTGTTTCTTTCTTCTTCAGGTTGTTTTTCTAGCTAAAGTTCCTCCGTTGGCTTTGACCACATATTTTGTGTCATCAGGCCTGGGGTCAAAACTCAGTGAGCGTTCTTCTATCACAGCGTATAACCCTGGCGATGCTTCTCAAAACTTATGGTGAGAAATTTTAGTTCTGGAATTACTCTGGCTATAAAAAAACAGTTGAACATCCCGCTATTTAAACACGAAGTTCCGGTATAAAAGGCTTAGCTCCTCCCCCATTTCACACCTTTTGGGTGTGGAATGCAAATTAAGGCATCTTTCAGTCACCAAACGTGGTTAACTTGCGCATCCTTAAAATAAAATTTGCTTCAAAAATCTAATTAAAGTAAGATTTTACCTAAGCAAAAAAAGAAATAGAAGTTCATAAAGACTTCTGATATAACTTTAATAAAGTTTTTCCAAATTGTGTTAGCAATGGTCTTACAGCTGTAGTAATGACGCGTGTTTTTTGTCAGTTGTTCATGCTTCAGTGGTTGGTTGATTGACGACTGGAGGTGAAAATGGCAGGCCAGGCTCCTTTTATACGGGAACTTCGTGTTTAAAATTTGTAAACCAAAACACTATTTCATATTTATGACTTTCAGTTGGACAACCTGTATGTGGACTTGTTGTTCCAAGGTTGTAAGACAACATGAACTGCTAGAAATTTTTTAAGAGAATGTGATCATCACAATACAGTTATACAGCAACTGAAGAAGTTGCTATTAGAACCTGAAAAAATTTTTCAGGCCTCAACATGTTTCAAATCCATGACCTTTGCGATTCTGGTGCAAATGCTCTACCACTGAGCTACAAGGCCAGATGGAAATTTGTTGCAAACTTAGTGTTTTAAATGAAGTTGACACTAAAAACGTATTATTTATAGTTGGTTTTCTGGGACCAGATTACCAAGCCTTCCTAAGTTAAAATGTTTCCTAAGTATTTTTTCTTCACAATACCCATAATATTATTCCAAAAATAGGCTATTTTTAAGAAAAAGTTCTTAGCATCCACCTTAACTTAGGAGTGAATCCAGGTCTTTGGTTTTTTTATTCAGTAACTTAATTAAAACAGTTATTTTACCTTCTTAGGGAGGGATTTAAATTGGATGTGAAGCAATCTGGAGAAGAAAATATTATTTTAGAAAATGATGTCATCAAAGTTGAATTTGACAGTCATAGAGGTCTTCTGAAGGTAAATTTGCTGCATAATGCACTGTGTATTCCTTTCACCATTATCACCATTACCATCATCATCGTCGTCATCACCATAACCATCGCCGTCACTATCACCATTACCAACATTCTTGTGGATAGAGACAATTTACCCATGGGAATTGCTTTCGCTGTAGATGCAATTGCATTTTATTATCCAATCTGAAGCAAGATCGCAAGATCGCGTAATAATATTTCTTTTTCTATTTCAGAGCATCATGCATAAGACGGACGGAGCTGTGACAGAAGCCGCCATAGATTTTGTCACATATGGTACAAAACCCTCTGGGGACAGGAGTGGGGCGTATTTGTTCCTCCCAGATGGTCCTGCTGAGGTGTGTGTTCTACAATACGATAGAATACAATAGACTTTATTTATTGGGCCACGGTGGTAATTAAAGCTACAAGCTTATGGCGCCGTGCATTAAAATAAAATAGAAAAATACTGCTATTACTAAAAATACTACCACAACAACTATTATAAAATATTACAATTGTTTCAAAAAATATATTCTAAAGATCTTACAATCGTTAAATCTTCTAAAAAAGTTCAAAATAACCGTTCGCCATCCCTCCCATCCGTGCTTCCCGTACAGTATGTATTAAATTCTTGATCTGTCATAGTTTTTTTTTTTTTTAAGGATCGTTACGGTTAGAGCGTTTTTAAATTGAGTGCTGTGAAACCAAAACCAAAGTAATTACTGTGATCGATCACAACAGACGCAGACAATCCAATGAACCAATCAGAACTCGTGGCAAATACATGTAGCCGCCTCCAAGCGCGGGAAAACGCGTGCAGGCAAGTCACGATTGGTTTTGGTTTTACTTCTGATTGGTTGAGAAAGTGGCGCGAGATTTTTTAGCCAATCACAAAGCGTAGCAATGTAAAACCAAAGCAGTCACGAAATTACTTCGACACTCAATTGAAAACCGCTTTGTTAAAGACACAATAAATACTTGGTCTTGTCTTACTTGACTATGTTTGATATTTTTCTGCTGTCGCCCATTGATCTGCAGGCTCACGGCTTACAAGAGCAGCCATCAGTTTATGTGAGCAGAGGAAAACTGGTAAGGAGTTCTCTTGAACCTAAAACATGCAATCGATGCCAAACACAGGAAAATGCAGCTATGATTCTGGTTGGCTGGTTGAAGAAGCTTACCAGTTAGAACCCAGTGCATGTTTGTTTTTAAAAGCGATTACCATATTATGTGGAATAAATGGTGGGTGAGTTTATTTATATTTCAAAAAAAAATACTGTATATTAATATAGGGCGTTGCAAACACAAACAAGAACAACTTCCTAATTACTTTTGATCGTAAATTAACAAAACCATACAATCAAAAAGCAAAAAGATTCCGAAAATACGTTGGGAATAGTTATTTTGGAGCGCTTAGTTTTATTTTTAGTAATGGGTTAAAATTGGATTGCATTTTAAGTTTGAACAAGAGGCAATTTTCATAGTTGGAATTTTTTACTTCCAAACTGTGCTTAAGTTGAAAGTTAAAAACTCATTCTTTTTTTCAAAATAATGTTAACCATCAGCTAATCGTTAAATAAATTTTATAAGCTAGATACACGTTGACACTGCCCAAGACCAATTACAAAATCATTTTTTTATGCTCTTTCGTCCGTCTGCAGATGCAGGAAGTTCGAGTCGCCCTTCCTAATGTTGTTCATGTCGTTAGATTGTATTCCACATCTGGTAAGTGTTTCTTAGTTTATACGACTGCAAAGTAGTCACTTTTTTTAGCCAATCACAGCAAACGCAGTAAATCCATTGAGCCAATCTGAAGACGAACCACATTCATGTAACCGGCGCTAAGCGCGGGAAATCGCGTGCGAGTAAGTTGTGGTTGGGATTAGTTGCTGATCAGTTGAGAAACTGACGCGAGATTTTTTAGCCAATCACAAAGCGTATTAATGCAAAACCGAGGCAAACGCGAATTGTTTTTGCCTCTTAGTTAAAGCCGCTCTAAAAATATCGTTCAAAGGAAATCATATTAGCATGCAAGCTAGGGACTAAAATGGTAAATTTGCTGTCGTTTTGTTGATCACAGGGCCTGAAGGACGAGCTCTTGATATTCAAAACAAAGTGGACATCAGAGATCTCGTCAACAAGGTACAAGTGAGGAGAACTTGCGACAAAATTTTGATATAAAAACTAATCTAAGAATATTCCAGTTAGACAGAAAAACTGCGAAGTAGAGCTGTAAGTTGGTTGATTTCGCTTTACTTATCGGTGAGTTTTAGGTAGTCTTGAAAAGGGTTACAAAACAGTCGAGTATCCCAAACCATTTCGACCTCGGTTGAAGTTAAATTCTCACGCCCTACTGCTCATGGCTTATCAGTGTCCGTGGGTAATTCAGTGATGGATTCGAGCACGTCAAAACAGACTGTACATCTATCTAACATGTTTTGCAACGAAGTTGCATGAAGATTGCACTAAGATTGCACCATCAGTGAAAACAAAGTTACTATAAGTACATCACCAGTTACAGTCCTGGCCCCGGTTGTTCAAAAAGGTGGATAGTGCTATCCATCGGATAAATCACTATCCAGTGGATAACACAATTGGCTGCTGGATAGTGATTTATCCGGTGGATAGCGCTATCCACCTTGTGAACAACCGGGGCATGATCTCCTGGACAAATACAAAAACAAGAGCAATTAGTTAGCACTTCAAATTAAGAGGAATTTGCCCATCTTTTGCTGTAGGAATTAGTAATGAGAATCAAGAGCAATATACAGAACACTAACAGAGAGTTTTACACCGACTTGAATGGATTTCAGGTAAGTAGCAAATTATTAGAGCTGTTTTCAATTGAGTATCGTGAAACCAAAACCAAAGTAATCACTCGTGCCAATCGCAACAGCTGCAGACAATCCAACGAACCAATCAAATCTTGAAGCAAATACATGTAGCCGGAGCCAAGCGCGGGAAAACGCGTGCAAGCGGGTCACTTTTACGTCTGATTGGTTGAGCAAATGGCGCGAATTTTTTAAACCAATCACAAAGCGTAACAATGCAACAACAGAGCAATCGCGAAATTACTTTATTCCAAGCAATTTAGTTAGCTTTTTAGAGAACAAACGAACATTTCAGTGGGAAAATTGGAGCGTTACGCAAAAGAGTCAGGAAAACAAAACATAATGGACAAAAGGATAATTTAATTTGTAAGCTAAGAGGAGTATAAAGACTGCTACCGATAATTATTTTTGTTAAAGATTGTTTTCAAAGCCTTTATTATGTTTGCCTTTCCTTGTAGATGCAAAAACGTAAAACAATGGATAAAATTCCCATCCAGGCCAATTTTTACCCTCTTCCGTCCATGGCCTTCCTTCAAGATAAGTCTTCCCGCCTAACACTCCTGTCAGCCCAGTCCAATGGTGTGGCTGGTCTTCATAAAGGTAACTGGCATGACTACCAACGGAATAACCTGCGCCCAGACGTCTCGTATTTTCTTTGCTTCACGCGTGAGATAAAGGGAATAGGAGGCAGAAACACGAGCAAAATCGTGTAGGATAGTAGGGAGCTTTAGATTTGAGTACGAGTACGAGATTGAGAACGAGTACGACTTTTGAATTTAAAGCCAGTCACGTCCCCAGAGCTGTCGGTCCTTCCTGTTGCAAACCAGAAGATAAGAAGAATCTAGGTATAAAAATTTGTGTGTAAATGGTTATTTAGAGCACGCGAACTAAGTTTTAAAAGTCGTCCTCGTACTCAATCTCGTACTCGTCGTCCGATCTAAAGTCCCCTAAATATAGTAAAATATTAGCAACACCGCGTGTTTGTATGTTGCTTATGCTTGTGCTTTATTCACAAGTGGGAACCACGCTTAATGCGATAACGGTAATATGAAGACTTTTTTGACATCATAGGTGAATTTCAAGTGGTTCTTGATCGTCGTCTGTACCAGGATGATAATAGAGGCCTGGGACAGGGCGTGACAGATAACAAGGTCACGCCAGCTAACTTTAGACTGATTGTGGAACGATTCAAGACTCCCGATGAACCTGTAAGTACAGCAGTTTAGAGTAAAAATGAAGTATTTTGGCATAATTGTTTATAATCTCTTGGTTTTGTCTGATAATGTATTTGGAATCTTATTTCCATACATACAAAGGGTGTATGGCCGGTATCCCTAAAAAAGGTACTAAAGACAAAAGGTAAAAGTGGTTTATTTGAATGAAATCCTGAATTAATTGCAGACAGTTTTCAGTTTGTTTACACTGGTGCGACGCCCTTCCCGTGAGCACCCAACAAACTTTTTACTAGTTTCCACGATAACACCAGCTAATTCTTTTAATCATTATTTTCATAACTGAATAAAACATGAATATAATCTTCGTATATTGTAACTAAAAGCCTGGTCGCACTACAGTCAAAAACAAAAATTAGCCCGTGCAAAATGACATAAAAACAAAAACATTCCACAAAAAGCGTTTCCCCCCGGAGTGGTTTCTTTTGTTCCTCGATTTTTGCACGGGCTAATTTTTGTTTTTGACTGTAGTGCGACCAGGCCCTAACTCTACTCCCCTGTGATAAACGCGAAGCGACAAGATTAAGTTCCATCGTGCTCAACTATGCGAGGAGGCGTGCACGTCAATTAAATTCACGCTCTCTGATTGGCTAACTTGTAAAACAAGTTGGTTGGGTGCTCACAGTAAGGCGGTCTTCTCTGATTGGCTGAGAAAACAATAAAACAAACAACAGCTAACTTGAAGATATTCATATCTTCATTCACAGTGAAGATTGAATTCATAATCTCCACATGTGTCGAGATGTGACTTTTCCGCAGTGGACGAATTCTTTGTATTTTACTGAAGTTTATATAATAAAGAAGTATATTAAATACGTGAGCACGAGCGTTTGTCTCGTGAGAACACAAACACTGATGAAGGGGTTATCCCCGAAACGTCTGACTGTCTTTGTCACAGTTTTTTTTCGGCACTCAGTCTTAACTGAATTTCAATATTATCAACTGAATGTCAATGTTTATTGTAAAATATACAACAAACGCAAGACGTTTCCCATTAGAAAGGTAAGATCTTACAATGTTTCTATTTCTTCAACAGAATGACAATCCTGTAGCGTACCCCTCCCTCCTCGGGCACCGAATGTTACATCATCTAAATCACCCGCTGTTTACGTTATTAACTCCTGCGGAGTCTTCCGACTCCACCAACCTGCAATCGAATTTCAACTGTCTTCTGTCTGATCTACCCAATGATATCTTCATGGTGACATTACGTTCAGTTGCGGATAAACAGCGACCTCGACCCAGTGGCGAGGCTCTGTTGGTCCTCCATCGAGAGGGATATGACTGTAATTTTGAATGCAAGTGTCTTGCAAAGACAAGCAGAGGACAGGTTAGTATGTAATGACACGAGATGGTAGCGATTTCATATTCACATTAGTTGTTGAGCGCTTTTCAATTGAGTGTCGAAAGCAATTTCGCGGTTGGTTTGGCTTTGCATTGCTACTCTTGGTGATTGGCTATAAAAAAAATCTCGCGCCACTTTATCAACCAATCAGAAAAAAAATCAAAACCAATCGTTACTTAGGCCTGGTCGCACTACAGTCAAAAACAAAAATCCGTCCGTGCAAAAATCGAGGAAAACAAAAGAAACCGCTCCGGTGGGACACGCTTTTTGTGGAATGTTTTTGTTTTTATGTCATTTTGCACGGGCTAATTTTTGTTTTTGACTGTAGTGCGACCAGGCTCTTACTCACATGCGTTTTCCCGCGCTTGGCGCGGCGTGTCTTTGCTTCGAGCTCTGATTGGTTCATTGGATTGTCTGCCTGATCTGATTGGGTAGAGTAATTGCTTTAGTTTTGGTTTCACGACACTCAACTGGAAGCCGCTCTAATATAAAAACATAAAAACATTCATGATCTGGTTCTAAAATTTATGCTGTTTAACGGAACAGGCATAAGCTCACATAAAATCCTTTTAATTTCACATGAACCGAAAAATAAAATAGACCTCGCTGTTGCGTGATTTTGGGATTTTAACTCGCTTTTCAAGTCCTTCGGGAACGAAGGGAAATGCAGTGTTGCGCTAACACGATTCATCTGGCTCAGTTAACTGTTCGAAACTACCTCGTTAGGTAGCAACAATCATGCTCAGAATAAACATGTGTCGATCATGATTCGCGCAATGCGCCGCCTGATGTGAACTCTTTGCATAGTGAAACATGTTTCATTCGTGATCAGACTAAACATGTTTCTACATCTACATCTATAATTCACAAAGGTTCACAAATTCACAAAGGTTTCCCATACACGTGAATTGGTCAGCTTTCAATAGTTCAGCTTATTAAATAAATGAAATTTTACAATAAATATAAATAATCCTATTAAATAAATGTGCGAGAGAAAAAATTAGCTGATTAAGTAAGTTCTAGTTCAATATCAATCTCTGAAACGGCACGTGTAAAGGCATTTAGTGTGGTAGCTTCAATAATATCATTACTTAAGTTATTCCAGACCTTCACAGTTCTGGATACAAAGCTGTATTTATAAACATTGCTAGAAGCTGATGGCTGAATAAACTTATGTGTATATGAACGCAGTATAATGCTGTGTTCACACTAGAGCGAAACATATTAAGTCTGATCACGAATGAAGCATGATTCACTGTGAATCAGGCGGCGCATTGCGCAAATCATAATCGAAACATGTTTACTCTGAGCATGATTGACACTATTTCGATGTAAGCCGGACGAAACATATTAGCGCAAATGTGGTCTCCTTGTCAAACCTTGTATTGCTCTTCGACCCTGGGAACGAGGTTGTATATTGAATTGTTAATATAATGAGGTCCTTTCGAGTCATCCTTGTTAACCGCGACCTCCCTGTTACTGGGTTTGTAATGTAGCATTGACCAGAGGACGTTTCGTGTTTTTTACTCAACAGGTGAAGTTGAACCACTTGTTCAAGGACTTATCCATCGATAGGCTCCAGTCCACCTCTCTGACAATGTTGCACGAGTACCAGGAACTTGATCCCAGCTCTCCTCTAAACGTGGACCCCATGGAACTCTATTCCTACAAAATGATGCTCAAGTGACGACTCTTCGTGCGATTTTACATGGAGTGAATTTTTATACAGCAGTGTTAACAGCTTCAAGGTACATGAAACTGTTAACAGACAGACTCTATCTGTAGACAGAGCTGTTGACCCAGCTCTGTCTACAGGGGATGTACTCGGCTTCAGTTAAAGGACCATTTTACTGGTGGCGAAACGAAAATCGGATTACAGCATTGAACAAACTCGCACAAACGAACGAAAAAAACAAAAACTTACGAACCGGTTTTGGTCACTCGAAGTGTTTTCCTGGTTGATAAACAACTTGTCGAAACTGAGGCAGCTGAGGCGTTCGCACTATGGTTTTGCACGCAAATTTTAGGCTTCGTTGTTTACGAATGGTAATGAAATTTGATAATTCGTCAGGGGGGTAACACCATACCCTGGGGTGTAGTTCTCAGGCATATATGTGTTGTAGTTCAATTTTATCCTTGGTTCAAATTTTATTTTTCTTTGTTTAAAACTCATTATCATACATTACCATGGCCAAAAACAAAGGAAAATAAAATTTGAACCAAGGATAAAATTGAACCACAACATATGCTCCAATGGAGCCATTGTTTGTGAGCATTCGCCAATTGTATGTCAAGCATACGGTAAAGGTAATTCGGTCCCCCCTGACGAATTGTCAAATTTAATTACCATTCGTAAACAACGAAGCCTAAAATCTGCCTGCAAGACCATAGCGCGAATGCCGCAGTTTCGACAAGTTGTTTATCAAAAAGGAAAATACCAAGAGTGACCAAAACCGGTTCGTAAGTTGTACCAATATTACCAGTTTCTTTTCGTTATATGTTTTAGAAGCAAACTAATATATAATCTCGGTAAAATTAAGAGGAGAGCAATATATATTTAGCGCGTTTTCGCCATGTGTGTTGGTCTAAAGACTGAGTCACTAAATTTAAATGGTTTGTAGCATTCGCAATCGAACTTGCTGTGAGGTATAACGCATGCCTATACAACATACTCTTGGTGTTGAGTGTCCATGATTGTTATTTTTCGAGGCGCAATAAATATTTATTTCACCTCGGGTGGAAATAAGCTCCTAAGTTGACGGCATTCCTGTTGCAGCGTTTCTGTTCCGACGATTTTTTTGTAACTTGGCCACATTCTAGACTATATCAAAGGATTTTGAGCTAAATAAAACGGACCATTTTTTTTCTAGGAGGGCCTCAATATGAAATGAGGGGTTTGCGCAAATCCAGATTTTGGCTCCTGTATTTATTTCGAAGAAAATCGGTTCATATTTAATAATCCATGCTTCATTCAACTAGGAGATACAAAAAGAATTATTGCAATAGAGTAAAAAACAAAGAAGTTATGACCAAAAGTTTGCCGTTGCGAGATTGCATCCAGGTCACAGATGAGCGCATTTTTCATTTCGAGCGAGTCACCTTAAAGGGTCCGAGGCTATAAAAATGTACAGGAAAGCGAATTGGCAGTAAAAACTAGATGGACAATGTTCTCATCTAATAACATGCCTCTCGTGTTTTATGACAATATAAAACATGATTTGGCCTTCTTTATTTGTTAAATATATTATGTTTGGGTGACTGGATTTTAACTAAATTATCTAGGTTTTGAAAACCTTGTCTGTTTGTAGTGTTTGTCATCGAAATCACTTGTCTGACACTCTCATGATCTCCCATGTAGTTTACTGAAAATTTATCCTCAAAACTAAATGTAAAAGACGTTTTTATCTTACAAACGTTTCAGCTTTTTTTTCGGGAACACACTTCAAATACAATAAAACACTTTACACTCTGATAAAACACGCTTTTTAGCCAATCAGAACGCGCGCAGTTTCTAGCCTGTACTATAAAACATTTTAGTACATGTTCGTGTAGAGTAATAAGTACACATTGGACTGTTTAGGATCTTTAAATTACAATAGAATTCCGATAACTCGAACTACCAGGGGAAATACAAAACTGTTTGAGTTATCGAGGATTAAACTTCTATTAATTGAAGCAGGGGAAGTTAAAAGGTGGCGAAATAATAAAACTTCGCACAGATTTGCACTACGCGTTGCCTTATTTTTTTTCTTCAGTGGAGGTAGCTTAGCTAAATAGATGTCCTTGTATAAATATTGATTAAAATAAAGTAAACAAGTAGTCGAGCGAGGGAAACACGGGAGCCGGCGCGAAAATGGCGTATGTTGTGAATGAAGAACGTTTTCACAACAACATGAAATTCCCGCGAAAATCGCCCGCCTGTGGGTCGCGTCTCCTGGCGGTAAGGGTAAGCGATTTTCGCGCGCGGTCGCGTTTTTCGCTTTGCTTGACTATGCAAGAGAGAAAAAAAGAGCCCACTCAAAGTCAAGTACAATTAAACAGCACCTTAATTCTGCAGGTTTAATAAAGGAAATTTAATGTATGTCCTTGAGTGGTTTCCTTGATAATTAATAGAGAAATTAGCGCTTCTACAATTAACAGATAATCACTTAACTGCACCTGACAATTACATGTATGCAAGACGCGTTTTTGCGTACAGGCACCTTTGGACAATTTCTCGACCCAAGAAGTTGAGAAGAAAGCGGGAGAATGTTGCAATTTAATTTTTCGTCCTATTCTTGATCCGATAGCTAGCCACCGTACATTCTAGGTCCTCTAGGCTCCCAAAATAGCATTAAAAATGGTCAAAAAGGAAGGAAAAACGTAAAACCCTTATTAACAGCAGGAAATAGAATTGAACAGCTGACAATTGAGTACGTGTGGTCTTCATTACTAAAAGGTTTTGTTGTCAGTTGATGAAAAATTATTTTTTCGTCGCCCGCTTCTGTCGACACCCAGCTCTTGTGTTGTAATGTTATCGATGACTCTTTTCTTCGATATTTCATCAGTTCAAATGAGATAAGGGATCACTCCAGCGTGTGTGGGATTGTATCAGGACAGTTCACACCTCGGATGGCAGTGAGAGGGACCAGAAGCCCATGGTTAAAAACTTCTGAAACATCATCTTGCTTTGATTTTAGAAACAAATTCTTGTTATCAGTTTAGTACGTTTTTTTCTCTATACTTTCTGTATGCTTTTGAATACAATAATACTTATGCTCATGCACATAAAGCTTGTTGACGTTGTTGTTCTGAAGACAACGAATTGTTCCAAAGGAATGCAATTAAGGGCGCCGCCAGGCCACGCCCATCATGCTTCCAGACTAGACACACATTCTGTACATCTACAACTTGCGAAATCATTGCCAGGACGGTAAAAAAGTGCGATAAAAAAAAAAGAAGTGCATTAACATAAATTATATGAATACAGGGGTGTGTGCAGTGATAACTAACAAAGATAAAATAAAGTTCAAACAAGTAGGTGGGTATTCACTGCCGACTTGGAGCACTCCGTCGATTCTAATGTTAATTGTAATCTCACGGTTGCTCATCTGAGCAAGTCGAGCCGATAAAGCCTGAATTTTCAAGCGTGGACTCCATCTACGATTCGTTCTATGGTTTTAAACCTTCATCATTTTTTCCAGGTTTTTTTTTCAATAAATTCATTAGATCACGGCGAGGATCACACCTATCACTCACCTATATTCACTTTATTGACTACCGTAGTTAGCGCTACCCAAGCTTTTATTAAAAGCCGGACATCACCCATTTTATCTGCCGGATAGCGACTTAT
The DNA here is from genome assembly GCA_024195265.1 of Dendrophyllia cribrosa. Lineage (NCBI taxonomy): Eukaryota > Metazoa > Cnidaria > Anthozoa > Scleractinia > Dendrophylliidae > Dendrophyllia > Dendrophyllia cribrosa. Next base: position 53,801,171 of record JAJLRJ010000001.1, read on the forward strand.
CCGCTAGATAAGAGTTATCCGCTCTGTGAACAACCAGTGCCCAACCTATCATACTGTAATATCCCGAAAGTAAGCGAAGGAAGTAAATTTTTTTCTACGGTAAATGGCCTGTTTACAATTGCTATTTGAAAACTACTCCAAGGAACGAGAAGACTGAGTCCCTGGGAACGGGGTTATAGAATACCTGAACATGGAGGCCTGGCCTGCTCCAACCCATTTCCAAACGGAAAATTTCGGGTCTTTTTGCGTGTACCGGTACTCATTGTCTTCTATTGTTTGTGAGGTATTGTATTTTTGGTCTTGTTTTGCATTTGTATTATTGTCGTTCTTTGTTCCTTTTGTTTTACGTCATCTGTGCTCCGGTACACACAGAAACAACCAAAATTTCCTTCAAACACAAGCTCCCCGAAGAAGGGCCCAAAACGTCTTTTGAACAAATGTAACGGCTTATTTGTTTGGAATTTTACGGTAACTGGCTGAGGAACAAAGTGCGATCGACCCACGAGGCCCAGGGGGGGGGGGGGGGGGGGAAGTCCCATATAAAAAGAATAAAGTTTTTAATTTGTATTTTGAAATCATGTACATATTTTTTCATCTTTTAGTAACATAGCACTATATTTGTTTATGAAACAATATTGTATGTAGAGGGCCACTGGTTCGTCAGTGAAAACTGTTATGTGTCACCCTCAGTAAATAACGTTGTTACACGTATTGAACGTCGTATTTTGTAGGGATAAAGCGGGGGTCCACCTGAATGCCATTTTTCCGCCAATTAAAGCTACTTAACATGGATTTAATGGAAATACCTCGTTCACGTTTAAAGCAATCCAAAAATCCGTCGCTCATCTCATGAATCTGTGTTGTGGGATTTTTGGGTATGTTTGGGAGGAAATAGTTTTTCTCAAAGGATTTGTAAAATTTAGGGAAATAAGAAATATTGAAGATTTAATGTAGTTTTAAAATTAGAAATGAAATTTAAAAATTAGTAGATGGACCCCAAAATAGTCCACTCTCAACCTGGCGTGCTTTCGCGTGGGTATCAATTGTCTGTTGGTGTTCCAAAAATCATTTTCTATCCCTTCTTTGTATCTCTTCAAATTTCACTGAAATTCGGGTGTACCTCCACCTTAAAATTCGTGGTTTGGTGCCAGATGTTGAATCGAAAATGACCATGCCCACTGTCAGAGTCAGTATCTCACAGGGAAACCTAGCTTTTCAGAAATAATTGGTACCTCGGGTTTGGGGTAAAATCATTGGAGTCACACCCACTCAAACCGGTTTCTGGCTCCTTTTCGGAATTTCTTTTAAAACTTTCCGACGATGCCCCCGTCACTTTCATATGCAGGGAGTCCCTCGGGGCGCGAGGTAGAGGAGGTAGCAGCACTTTCGCCGCACTTTTAGGAGCCAAATCAGCTCGCTCCAAGTCGCTAAGAGTTGTGACAGTATGTGTTGTGTCGGCATGTATTGCACAACAATTTTGAGTATGCCGAATGTCCTTGACCCTTCCATAAAGTTAACATCGATTTTTAAAAAAAAAAAATGCAATGGAATTGGAAGTTTTTCAATCGGTTTTTGAGATAATAAATAGATCACACATGACTGGAACCAATGACGTTTGAATGACGAGGTGGCGCCTCGGTAAGAATTTGAAGAATGCATGTTATCCCTGACGTCACTTTCTTCAGACCGAGTCCAAGTTATCCTTTCGGTGATTTATAGAGACTTGTCGCTTTCTCTTGAAAACAAATGTTAATTTCCCATAGAAAGTTTTTAAGTAAAATAGTTTTTAAGAGCCGACAATTTTATAGCGATTTCAGATTTTTTTGTAACGACGTTTTTTGGCCTCTTTTTGGGACTCGCCGGTGCAGACAGTCCCGGCTCATTACAGGAAAAAACGAGACCAACTGCTGAAAGGTCAATAAAAAAACGGACAAATTTGCACGGAAGGAAATTTTACGATTTGTGTGAAATACGCTTGTTGAATCTGCCCTGTGATAAAGAATGTTTTGGAGAACCAGCGAGGCAGTGTAAAAAAATATGGTTCTCAAATCAGTTTTGGAGTGTTGATTTTATCGGGATTTGAAATAATCCCGCGGGCGAGTGGGCGTTACTTTATTGATGGACAAGTGAAATGATAAGTGTCACGCCTCTATTCACATGTAACGTGAGTAGAATTTCTCGAACATCCGCGGGGTTTCCTGATTACTTTGGTCGAAATATCATTTTGCTCAGTTACGTTCAGGCCCGGTCGCGAATTGTGGCGATTCCTACACGTACGTACTGTAGTATTATTATTTTACATTTTGGAATCTCAGTATTCGAATTTATCCAGCGTTATACGAGATTCGGGCGAACACACATCGCACATATTATCGTACGAGGAACATATCAACCGCCACTGGCATTGAGGTAAGCCGATGTAGATTATTATTATTCGATATCTGTTACCAGAAAAAGTTGTTCGTGAGTTAGTAAATCAGTGTAGAATCTGTTTAAAGTTTAAAAGAATTTATGTTCGGTACTCTAATAGAATTATCTTGTGCACATGTGAGTTCTATTCAACGTCTATTCAAAAGCACACTTTAGTTCTTTGTTGTTGTTGAATCGGTCATTTGTGACATCTCAAAGCTGCATTTCAAATGCTTAAGAAGCGACTGTTAGACCACCAATGCTGTGAATGTTGTTGAGCCATTTCAAAGCTTTTTAAGCGATCTTACTTGCCCCTGTTTATTTGATTTAGTGATTTCGTCGCCATACAATGCCAAAAAGTCGTGGGAACTCGCAGTCGGCTTTGCACTATAAACACGCGAGATTTTACGACAAGTGATTCCCTATTCATCCACAGGTGTTTGTTTCGTGAACGGGCATGATAAACTTGGCGATAAGTTTTAGAACAGCTCTTTTTATTTGGCCGGTAAACATAGTAAATCTTTTCCGATCTTTTACGTCAAAAATATTACTGTGCAATTAAACAGGCTCCGAGGTTCTTGAGGGGTATGTTGATCGCTTCCTTTGTGTTCAAACAAACACAAAAGCTAACACATTTGTCTTTCCATGCATGTCGCGCCCAGTATTTTGGTTTGGTCGTGTTATCGATCTGCCAGCAATCCGTGTTTTTTCTACAAGAAAAAAAAGAAGGAAACTGATGCTTGCTTGCTTTTATAGCATTCTGGCGATGGGTTTTTAATTAATAACCGCGAACCACCGGAGAAACTTTGTTGATATTTGATAAACAAGAATCTTGTGCCACATGTCGGCTTGATCAAAGATTCTTGAGCGGTGTTTACAAAACTTTTATCCTATTTTCTCTTGTTATATTTCTGAACGTGTTTGGAGGGGAAAATTCACGTCTTTTGTTAGCCCAGTTGTCAGATTCGCAACTAGAGATCCAAAACATAAATTTGATAGATTGTTTCTATTTCTCATTTCCATAAGTGAAAATTGGCTTTTGTCTTCAAGCACGACTTATATTATTTCCGGTGGCTTCCACCGGGTATTTTGAAATAGAATGGAAGGGATTTACTATCTTTTCTTCGACCCTTAAAGATTTCGTGACTTTGTAATAGCCGCAATTTTGATCGGACTGATCGGCAAGCGATTACTGTCTGATATAGGTGTTACTATTTATTCCTGTTTGGTTTTTTACTTCCTTTGTTTTCTCGGCATGTAATCCCTTTTCGTTTTGGAACAATAATGTTCAATTTGAAGGCAGGGAAAGCCAAGGAAGCATCACAAAGTTATTTTGAAATCGTCTGTTGTCGGTCACGTACGCATTTTTCTGGTTTCTGGTTTTATAAACAGCCCACATAAGTCCTGAGGCATCAAAAATCTGTTTCTTTCTTTTCAAGTTACAGGAAAAGCCAGGATCAAGTGTTAGTATTTTCTTTGGCGAAAATCTCTGTAAGCATGTTTTTTGTCTTCTTAAAGCGCTTGTAGCTATAGAAGCATCTTGCGCAAGATTCGTATCACTTATGTCTCTATTAGCTGCACGTATTCCAGAAGACAAAACAGTCATTATTCGGCTATTGGTGACCTTTTACTGCGGAGGTGACAGCCCGCAGCTAAATTTAATAGCAGCATTTATGGACAAATGTTTTCTTGTGAGCCACAAAAATTGATGATTGTGCCTTGTGGAGAAGTTTTTAAGAAGTCGTTATCGAATTGAAAGGTAAGAGCTTGTTCGTCGATCGACAAAACAAAACTGTTGAGGTTTTGGGCACCGTATTTTCCCTGTTCAGAACGATGTGTTGACAGTGAGTTTTTGTCGTGTTGTCAATTAAAGAAGACATTTATTTTGTTTCCAATTTGTGTCACATTTTATAGGATTTGATTTGAAACGTGTAACGCACAACGTTGCCAATCACTTTGTTTTGAACAATAAACGCACGCCATTTGCCGAAAAAAATTACTGTAAACTGCTACACATTCCTTTAGAATTATCAAAGCAACGATTTCAAAAGTCAAGTAACCTAACACGTCCCTTGTCTCGCTGAAAAATTGAATATATTAAAAAATGACAGTAATTGAACCGTGAACAAACAAGAAAACGGAAATGTGGCATTTACATTTTGTTTTTAAAATCCTAATGCCCAATATCTTTTGTAACCTGTCGCTGATCTCTTTCAAAAGCATGTTCTTTGTCATAGATGTGACGAATATGTTGGACATTCTTGTTTATTTCCTGTGTAAATGGCATAGTGATTTGTGTACAGGGTGCATGCATGTGAATTAATTTTGATGCATCTTTTATCATTCCTTTCATCGCCAGACTTGACACTTTAGCAGATAAAGTGCGTTTGAAAACTACTTCTAGATTTCAAAGTAACCCCCTCCTAACTGATAAGGGACTGAAATGTTTGGAGCTTGTGACATTTTAAATCAATTTGAAACGTGAGAAAGGGAGCATATTTGCAATGATATTTCCACCTTCTAGGAGAACCAGAGCTAACTATCTGTCAGTAAAGAATGATGTTGAAATTACAAAGATGATATTGAATTAGCATGAAGTATTTTGGGAATAAAAGCAACAGTCTTAAGTTTTATGTCAACCGCCATCAAAACCCTGTAGCAAAATTCAGACCACCCAGGCCAGAGAAATAATGCTCCTTTCCATCAGAAACCGATTATTCAACCAAATTAGAATATATTGGAGCTATGAGAAATGTAACGTTTTCACTGGCAGAGTCAAACATCGATTTGTGTAAGTATGTGATCCACTTTGGAGCCCTTGTGGATAACATCCTACAGTGTCACCATTCAAATGGATATATGTCAACAGTACTGTCTTATGGTGGTTGTTTTTACAATATTTTACAAAATGAAATTTGATACATTATTTCAGCCACACCTGACAGTACTAGTTAAAATTGGTTCCACTATCTGTTAAAAAAAAAAGGAGCACCTGATCTCAGCAACAACAACAACTATCCTAAAATTTGTCATGGATTGGTGAAAGAAGGGACTCAAATCGGTCTAGAATTTAATCCAACCCCCTTGCTCCCAGATAACCTAGGAAATAAAAAGTGATAGAGACCAGTGTTGGGTTAAGGGGCGGTGACAAAGAGAGCTTTTCACATACATATCACTGTGTCAGGCATTGAAAACTATGATGGAAATGCAATCTTAGTAAGTGAAGAAGTTTTTGGTCTTTTTAGAATAGCAAGTGTGATGTATCTTATTGTTGCTGCATTCAGCAATAAAATTGTTTACTTTGTAATTAAGGTGATCAGCTTTTAGGGAATCAGACATATCAAAATTTAATCATGTTGTTTCAGGTGTAAATTACATTTTAATTTGGTTTCCTTTGCTATTAGGTTTACTGCTCTTTGAACCTGTAACACTTTCTAGAAAAAAAAATGATGTGTTTATGAACCTATTAGCTTTCGGACTAATCCAAGATGTTTTTAAAATAAATACAAATGAATGTATACTGTATTTCTTTTCCTCTGTATTAGAGAAAGAGAATAATATCTAACAAATTAATGTGTTACCTGAGGGCTGTGCTCTAGCAGTGCCCAAGCAGCGCCCAGGTGCCATTGGCAATAGCTTTTGTCATCGGGCGACAAGAAAAGTTGAGTTTTTGGACATGGCTTAACTGCTGGGCACCCTAATAAATTGTCATAGTTGGACTCTTTTTGGAATCCTGTTTAACTGTTAGAGCACAGCCATAGGTACTAATTTGAAGGAATTTTAAATAAGGACCTGATTTTTTGAATGCCACAATATGTTATGTAGTATTTATTGATGGTTACTCATCAATGAATTTTTATGGTGTACTGTTTCAGTTTTGAATAACACTTGAATATTAACTGTTTATAAATCTGTAATTTCAGGTAAAAGAGTACTATTCATTGTCTTCATCAAAGGACACATAAACTTGGTGATAATAGACAATCTGCAAACAAGATGGGAGAAGTCTATGTTATAATTACAACAAGAAACATTCTATGGATGATTCTCTCTTTAGTTGCTACCTTAGCAGTAGTCACTGGCATCATGACACCCAAGTGGCTCTATGGAAGCTCCAGACCCTTTGCTGACAAGGGTTTCAATTCAACAACAGATATCACCCCTGACCTGTTTTACAGACCCTCTATTGGAATCTACAACCGCTGCAAAAGAATTCACAGGTCAATTGGAGGTGATCCTGAGCTGAACTGTTATAAATATGCTACGGGTTTCATGGATATTCCTTCAGCGGCATGGAAGGCATGTCTATTTTTCCTGTGCCTGGGAACATTTCTTCTTGCAGTTGTTGTGTTAATGTCATTAGTTGGATTCTGTGCACAGAGTGTGGGAAAGAAGTCTATTTTCTCACTTGGGGGAGTGATTCAGGCTATAGCAGGTGAATGATTTTATAATACAATACAGGGGTTTTATTAAGATTTTGAACAGCAGCCGGACAAAATCGTGTTCACAGCCGGTCAATTTGACCGGATCCCAGCACTTAATGAAATGAAACCCCTGCAATACATTAAAGTTTATTAGGTTTTCAAATGGAATATTCATACCTAATTTACAATGTAATGGAGCAGGGATGGTGCAGGCACTCGCCTCCCACCAATTTGGCCCGGGTCTGATTCCTGAAGACGATGCCACATAATAATAATAATAACATGCACAATCTTTCAACAGGAAAGCCCATTCACCCGAAAGTGGTTTTCAATAGGGTCCTGTATGTATGAAAAGTTGTAAATAAAAAAAATAAGTTAAACTACCTGATACATATATTAATATACAAATAAAATAAAATATTAAGGACTAAATCGAGAAGAACTAGGAGCTAAAAAGTTTAAGCTTAAAATTCACTAAAGAGTTCGAATCTCTGACTAACAAGTCCAAATTGTTCCAGTCGAGGGAGGCAAAAGAAGTAGTCTGCCACTGGCCCCAATCACGTTTAGCCAGTGGCCTCCTGATATCACGCCTTGAGTGTGTGTTGTGGGAGTGAAACTCTCTGTTGGTGTGAATAACAGATTGGTAGTTGAATTCAATCAGATTGTTCAAAACATGCACTTGTACATGAAGATAGCAGCCTGGGTTGAGTTTGTTGTTGGTTGTCGTCCTTATACTCCAAGGGGTTTTCACCAGATACTCAGTTTTCCTCCCTCCACAAAAACACATTTCTTCCAATTTGATCTGGAAACAGTAGAAATAAGAGTCGCCTCATTGATTCCATAAAAAAATTCCTATTTAAAAAGGTAACCTGGGCACCCCAGGAGGGGGGGGGGGGGGTACTCTCATATATAAGCTATATGGGTATGTGCTGCTGTGAATGGTATGGTTTTCAAGCAGTTTAGTCTGGGATAGGGTAAGAAATCAGAGAGTTTTGGTCTTGAGTAGGGTATTATTTGCCAGGGAACTGATCAGTGGTATGTCCAAGAATTAAGTCAAGAATAGGGATTGAAACTTGGAAGAGAAAGAGCCTTCCCTAAACGGAAATAAAATTATTGCAGCAACATTGTTGACAGATGGTTTTCCATTAAAAACACTAATAGTAATAAATTCTAAAAGTAGCAAGTCTGGGATAGGGTAGGGATTTTTGGTGTCTAGTCTAGTATTGGGTTGCAAAATCAGCTGAACATGGTCTGGTATAGGGTAAGGATTTCAGAGTCCCAGTGGCACACCCCCACCCAAATACATATGGAGTACCTTCCCCGGGCTTGGCACCCTTGCTTATCTCCCTCCTCTATTTTGGTTCACTGAAAGCTTAAATTTGTTTTGCTTCTGTTTCTGTAGCTCTGTTCCTTGTCATTGGCCTAATTCTCTATCCAGCTGGTTGGGGCAATGATGAAGTTGCTGAAATGTGTACACGGAAGGCTATTCAGAAACCTGGGGCGTTTGTTATCAATGATTGTTCTCTTGGATGGGCTTTTTATGCCGTACTTGGAGGAACGTTGTCATCATTTCTATGTTCTTTGTTATCTGCTCAAGCGGAGAAGTCCACGTCGAGCGATGATGTTCAGGATCAGATTTCAGATGGAAAGACAGTCATCTGTTTAATATAGATGTAGCTGACAGACGTGTAGCAAGGATGCACAAGACAGCTGTTTAAGTCTGGCTCACATCAAATAATGATCTGAACAGTCTATCCTCTCTGAACATGTGACTACCGAAAATACCATGGAACTGTGTTCGCTGTGATGTAGCTGCTTATAACAGGTCTGAAATACAATCACTTTACTGACAAAAAAAAAACATTTTGGACATGTGTACCACTTACTGCTCATCTCAATAAACCACGACACCCACAAATTTTATGGCCTCTTTTAAAGTAAATGATTGTGATGCCAAGTCCTTATGCATCACGTTACAGGAAAGAATGCAGTCACATGGTGCAAACAAACATACGACTTGATGCATCTGACACAGACTCGCAGTATTATGATCATTACTCTGAAAGTGGCCAAAATATTGGTGGGTATCGCAGTTTAAGGTAAATCGTAGTTAGAGAGGTGGTCACACAAGAAGGTTTTAACAGATGTGGTGTTAGGAGATGAATTATCCACACATGGCAAGAGTGAAGTTTTATTTTGATTTTAAAAGATAGCAATAGAGAAAAATAAGTATTACTAAGTGTTGAGTTCTTTACAGAACACAGTAAGCATTAATGACTGGTGCATTTATGCCAATAAAGCTATTAAGGTTTCATTAAGGGAATAAAGATGCGAAATTTGTGCAGTTGAGCTATATGGAGCCTGTTATAGCACAAGATTGATACGAAGTCTTGTAAGATGTTTTTAAATTTAGTTGTAAATTTAAAGAAGATTATAGTGGTAGTTATTTTTTGTGGCCATTAATATCATTTTCTTTTCATGACACAAAGATTGTAGTTGCAGTATAAGATATTTTTGAGTTTTGTTTGTTTAATAAACCTATTGATGGGATACATGAGAGAAAAATGTGTGTATGTGTAAATATGATGCTTGTATTTTATGCAGGTACTGAAAGGTCCATTACTAGTGTATTGCTTAAACAATTATTAATGTAAAAAGAATGAATTTATAAATGCTATATATATATATATATATAAATATATATTATATAGTGGGATAAAAGCTGCAGTTACAAAAACAAGAGTTAAAGTTGCATTCATTTAAAACTATTACGGTTAATGACTACCTAGTAATTACCAAAAATCAATTTTTATTTTTAATTACAATTTGTTTCTGAGTTATAATATGATCATAGCAAAAAATCTATTTCTGTTTGAGGTATTACCAAACTGTCATAATGAGCTGAGATATACATTGTAGGTATAACAGAGACTTTAAAATAACAATCTGTATTGATACACTGTTATTGTAACTATTAGAAATAATAATCGTATGATAGGTATTTAATATTAATTAATAAATTATTTTATTTGTAAATTTGGATTAGAATGATCAGCAATCATTGTGATTATTAGAGTGGTTTTCAATTGAGTGTCGTAAAACCAAAACCAAAGTAATCACTCTCCTGACCAATCACAGAACTTGCAGACGTCAGTCTGATGAACCAATCAGAACTCGAAGCAAATACATGTAGCCCGCACCATGTACAGCCTAGGTACAGCCTCGACTAAAAAATAAGATGTTCTTATATAAAAAAGAACGTATTTATTTAATTTCTGCTATGCAGAGTTATAACGCTGGAAACTAGCTTGTTTTAGGTAAGAAAAGTATGTTTTAAATACTGTCATGAAGTTCCGTAAAAACGTTGAAAAAAAAAGTTACGTTATGAGGTTGCTGCTAAGAAAAAAACTCTTGATGACTCTGTTACCTTTGTTTGGGGTTGGAAGGGGAGCGGGGTCTTCACTTATTTTATATGTCTATCCTTACAATCCCTTACCCCCCTAATAACCAGTATTCCTACAAGCCCAATGGCACTTCAGTCTTGGATGGCGGTGGTAGTGAACAGGCACTTTAGAATTGTGTATTCTTGGTGTTCCAAAAATCATTTTCTTTCTTCTATCCTTCTTTAAATCTGTTCAAATTTCATTCAAATTTACGTGTACCCCTGCCTTAAAGGGGCACTGTCCCGCTGAAATGCAAAATTTTCGTTACCTTATTTTCATGTTCTATTCCAAATACCACCAAATATACAGCTTAATTAAACAAAAAGATTCTATAGAACAAAACAAAAGCAAAGATTACAAGGATGGAAGTGGATTACAGTTCATCGAATTTGATTTCTTGACCGCCTGTCAAAAAATCAAAATTGTCAAATTTCTTGTGGAATTTTGACCTTTTTAGTCGTCATTTAATTTTGTCTCTTTGGTTAAACTTTCCTTGCTTTCATCTCTTTTGCCGATTTTTCCTTCCTATTTCAAGATAATGAAGCAAGCTTAAAGCGAGCTCCCGGCTATAATTATGAAAACAAGATGTAAGCTTAAGTTTATAAGATAAAAAATCCCTTTCTAGGATATTTTCAGATATTTTCTATCAGTTTGAAAGTAAGAGGAAAACAGCAAAAAAGACAGTAACCCATGCTTGATCTAACTTTTTCAGGGAAAAGGATTTTGTCCCAATAAAAGTACTTTCGGCCTGTTGAATTTTCAACAAAGGTATCCGAACAGATCGAAAATTGGTACCACGGCCCCTGTCTAATCCGGGAAAAAATGTTCCAAATGGACTATTATAAAGCTTTTGCTTACCTGCCATTTCAGGATCTGTTTTCCTTTCGCTTGGTACGTGCGGGAACCTGCAAAATAACAAGAGCTAAACAGAAACAAAAAGTAGATATTGGTACAAAAAAGTTAAATTATATTTTTTTTTAACGTCGATAACCCTTACACTGAAATTTATATATCGACTTGGACCGCTCGGCTACTTGAGACATGTTTGTTACACGTTTGTAAAAAGACGGCTTTCATCAGAACTTGGAAAAGCAGTATCTTTGTATAAGATATACTGACCTGGTATTACTTTTCGTTGCTGGTAAATTGTCTGCGACTCTGCACTGAAGCGCAATAAAATGTGTCCCGGAATGTGTAAATCGTAAATTTTGTGAATCCCTGTTCAATTTTTGACACTTTGGTTGTCGTCGCGGGTGACTAGTCAGATGGGGACTGGGTACTAGTTGATTTCCCGCCAGTCAACTGCCAGTCAACAGGAACAAAATGGAGGAGTTTCTAAGGTATTCAAAGGTACGTTTATATACGCTTGTCGTCTTTTACTGCTTCATTTCTTTTCATAGTTAATCAAATACATAATCAATGTGTTTAATACTTCATTTATTGCTCATAAATGAACGAAAAAGTTAGTTTTTTTTCGTATTCTTGGTTTGGATGGCGGCCATTTTGCTGCGGAACAGCAGCGCAACGACCAAATAATTGTTTGCAAAAATTTTATACCTGCCAAGTCTCACGCCTGCGAGTCCAAAACTCCGATCTCACGCCTACTCACGCCTATGGAGCAATTTCTCTATTTGAGCTATCAGCCTAACTGATCGCATGATCCAATTAAAAATAAGCTTTAGCTTAATATAGTTAAGCTTAACTTACGTTTATGAAAATATGGCACTTTTTTATAGGTTTTTATCATTCTGAACATTACAATAATTACAGCTGGATGTCATTAAACGGAGGTCTGAGGTCCAGGGAAACTTTCGAATTCTTCGGAACATTTTCGGACAACTTCTGACATCTTTGGAAAAGATAATTTTATTTAAGTGTCAGAGTTCAAGCTTGCGAGTGCTAATTGTGGACACTTTCCAGATCTAATCGGAATTTGGAAATGTTGGTTTTTGAGGAGAGGGAAAAACCAGAGTACCCGGAGAAAAACCTCTCAGAGCAAGGAGAGAACCAACAACAAACTCAACCCACATATGGCGCCGGGCCGAGAATCGAAACTGGGCCACATTGGTGGGAGGCGAGTGCTCTCACCACTGGGCCACCCCTGCTCCCATTGGATTTGGTCGGGTCGCCTTCGGAAATCCTGGCACTCCCACAAAAAAATTCTCATGCCTATCACTCGGAAACAGTTGGCAGGTATAAAATGTTATTGTTCCGTCAATCAATATTCAAAACGACCACAGTAAATCTACTAATTTAAAGGGGCAATGTCACGGGGATTTTGCTCTTTTGGTCGAAACTCTTCCAAATATTTGACTGTTACAGTAAGCGTATTCCCCTTATTATTTGGGAATGACTTTCATTAATCAGGAATGTATTGCATTATTGAAATCAATGGTAACCTCATTCGAAATAACAAATGCCGATTGGTTTGTTATTGACATCAGGGGAATGTTCACATGCAAAACAGGCAACAGTTGGCAGCTTGACACATCTGGGGCCCTTTCCATTTGACCAAAAACTCCGGTTTGAAATTCCGGGTATTCCGTGTGGCGAATGGAACGATTTTCCTAAAATTCTGGAATTTTATTCCAGGAAATTTCCATTCTATTCGCTTCCCAACCCAGAATTTCCGGAATTTTTGGTTGAATGGAAAGCGCCCCTAACCTATTTCTGTTTGCTTAACAAAAATTCATTACTGAGTATTTTTTTGACATAAAAAAGCTCTGCATTTACAAAACTCTGAGGAAGAATTCTTAAAATGCTAGTGTGTTGACACTGAAAAAAATTTTTTTTCCTATAAAGTCCAAGCGACTGATTTCGCTGAAACCAATAGGGGCCAATGGTTGCGTATTTCACATGTGAACTTTTGACCAATGTCAGTAAATAAACCAATCAACATTTGTTATTGCGAATGAGTTTACTATTGGAAGATTCAAATAATCAATTTAAAACCTGAATTTTGATTTCAATAATGCAATCCGTTCCCGATTAATGAAAGTCATACCCAAATAATAAGCAGAATGCGCTGTAGAGTATTTTGATTGTAAAGTACCTTTTTTCTAACACAAAATGTTCTTAATCTTACGACCATGGGGCATTAGTGTTGTCTCGAAAATACAATTACTGTAAATCATAACCAGATTTAAGCAATTTTTTCTTTAAATTGGTCAATTTTTGCAAACTGCTTCGAGCAAACTGCTAATCAAATACCAATAAAAATAAACCATTTAACTGGAAAGCAATGGTCACATAACACATCTCCGCGTTATGCATACTCACAGTCATATCACCTGGACAGTGGCAACCATGGACAGCTGTTTTGTCCTTAGTTAGGATTCATGTCATCAGCATGGCATAGCCTGGTATAAGGGTCTCAAAAAATCATTGACACCACCGTTAACTGCCGAGGTGTATGCAAGCACCCCTTTAAGCAACAGCCCCACACTATCATTGTGGTAGCTGTAGGTTGGGACTGCAAACCAGGGCCAGGTCAGGGTGAGCTTGGAGGAGGAGCTAGGCAATGTTTTGCAGCCAGGGGAGGAAATTAATATTTTAAGGGTGTGGCTTGAAGTATCAGACAGTTCAGTAGTTGCACTCTAGTTAAAGTATGTTTTACTGGAAGCTTACTTGATGTTTTTTCTCTGTGTTTACAAGGATTGCTGTAAGAACCTAGCTGAGTTTGACGAGGTTTATGTTGTCCTGGGCAATGAAGCTTGTGATCTTGACTCAATGGTGTCATCTCTTATTTATGCAATGTCCATTTTCAAGGTATTTTCAATATCCACTTGCTCATACAAACAGAAATAAATAATTTTGTTTTCCTTACAATTGAAGGGCCGAGAGCATGTCCAGCCTATATGACTTTTTAGGCCTTTTTTTATTTTTTCTTGCTCAGATTTGTCCAATTTTGGCATGTGAACTAGAAATTAGTTGCAAAACATTGTTCCGAATTTTTTTCCGTTGTTTTTTCCGTCGTTTTCGAGAAATACCGTATTCAAAAAAAAAAAAATCAATCAATCAAAGGCTCCTATTGTAACGCAATATTGCGGTAAGCTTCTGTTTTCGCACTGACACGGTTCGATATTTTTGTAAAATTAAACGTAAGGAATTTTGACGAACGCAAAAAAAGTAAATCACTTTCATAATGTCCAGTTCGAAGAAAGAAAGAAACAAAAAAAAAAATGATGCTGAGCGTGATTCGAACCCGGAGCCGTCCGAGCGCAAATCCCCGACCAAACCACTAGACCACAGACGAACACATGCTCACTTCAGCCTAAGTTTTATTATTAAAAGGTTGATATGCATCAAAACGCGTATCTCGATTTCAAAATCCTTTTAGATCGAATTTAATGTTGCATTAAAGACTCCAAATGCGAAACGTCTTCCCGCCGGCCAGCAACAACTCACTTCGAGCTGCCCGAAGCTGTATTTCAAGTGCCCAACCACGCACAGCGGACCCATCTACCACGGTCGCAAAGCATGTCGGGAAATCCTACAACAAAACCGAAATGGAGTTCCCGCCCGAAAGTTATTGCAAAATACTATAAGTCTCAAAGCACTTCGGATATCGGGCATTTCGACCACGGCACGGGATGGGAAATGGCCCACAACTCTCAACGCTGCCCCTTTTCTGATCCGAAGTGATTCCAGACTTTCCCGCCGGCTCGTCTTCCCGACCAAGGTCCGTTTTTCACCTCGAGCGCTAAATGGCGCTTCAGACACAAGGAAGGACAAGAAACACGACGCGTTTCTTTGAGAAGTGCTAGAGACTCAAGGATTTCCGGACTTAATGATGTCTTTCAATCACCGGACGGGCCTCATACACGTTGGCTTACACACACGCTACAGAGGCGATGTGTTGCCGTAGTGAGCTCACGATAGATAAGCGAGCCAGGCGTGCGTAAATAACGGTATTTTCGTTTAGTTGTTGGCACTGGTCAGAAGTATTGCAGTCGCGTATTCTCACGGCCAAACTGCTTTCAAATGGCTTCGAAATTGCGCTCTGAATGTACCATCAAAGCACTGGAGGGCCAGAACTCTGCTTTTTTCAGGTGAAATTGGTCAAATTCCTTAGGGTTAGTGCAAATTCGACAAGGGCTTGTGATATTATTCGCTATACGATAAAATGAGGCTATTCTGAGCTATTCTGAGCGAGAAAAAATAAAAAAAGGCCTAAAAAGTCATATAGGCTGGACATGCTCTCGGCCCTTCAATTGGTAAGGTACATGTACTGGTCAGGGAGATCAAATTGCATAAGTGAATGCTGTAATTTCCTCTAATAATACAACCAAATGGAGAGGGTATTATTCAAGTGTAGTGTTTGTGCAGTGAATTTTTCAGGATTACTTCCTTTGCAAGTTGAAAATCAAAATTGAAAGTCCTTGTATTTTGTTGTTTTTATTATTTTGGATTTTAAAGATTTGAAGAAGTGAATTTTGCACAACTAAAATCTCATCAAACATTTTCAGACATGAAAGAAAACACTTGCCAGATTTTTTGCAATCAGAGCAAACTGTCCTAAAAATTGGTGAAATAAATTTGTGTCCACAGACCTGACCTGGAAAAGAACTTAATTTCTTTTGGTCCAAAAAATTTTTTTTTCTGAAAAGCCAAGAAGAAATATTTATATTTATATTACTTATATTATAGTACTTATATTAGAGCAGTTTTCAATTGAGTGTCGTAAAACCAAAACCAAAGTAATTACTCTGACCAATCACAGCAGTCGTAAACAATCCAATGACCCAATCAGAGCTCGAAGCAATTACATGTCGCGGGCGCCAAGCGCGGGAAAACGCGTGCGAGCAAGTCACGATTGGTTTTGGTTTTACTTCTGATTGGTCGAGAAAGTGGCGCGAGATTTTTTAGCCAATCACAAAGCGTAGCAATGCAAAACCAAAGCAATTGTGTAATTACTTTCGACAGTCAATTGAAAACTGCTCTATATTACTTATATTATAGTACTTATATTATTTAGTAATCAGGGCTGGGTTGTTCAAAGCGTGGTTAAGCTAACCCAGGGTTCACATCAATAATATTTTGATTCCAGTTAAATAATTAATCACTGGAGATTTTTCCAAAGCATTTTTGCCCTTTAGTTTCGTCTCTGACTTGTCTTCGAATGTAACTTGTATTATTAGCTTTTGAAAACACTTCTAACAAGAGAAATTAAATCCTTGGTTAAGTATTAATCCTGGGGTAGTGTTAACCGGCTTTCGAACAACCGGGCCCTGAATATTATTCTATCTTTTTCAAGACTTTGTGTAGTGTTCCAGGAAGACAAACAACTGTTATTCCAGTGTTCAACATACCCAAGGAAGACTTCTCTCTGCGAACAGAAGCAGTGTTCCTGTTCAAAAGATTTCACCTTGATTCTGGTTTCTTCACATTTATAGAAGATATTAACTTGCAAACCTTGTTGGAAAGAAAGAAACTGAAACTCATTTTAGTGGATCATAATATTTTAGCCCAAGCACAGAAACACATGGATATTGCAGTCATTGAAATTTTGGGTGGGTATACCTGCACGTCTGTTTTAGAGATAGATAATTGTACAATTTGGCAGTTGCTTCAATGAGAATAAGGAAGAGTTTTTAACCTCTGGATGGCTTCAGCTCCAGCATTTGCCAACGTGATGAGCGAAGCAAAAAGGCAAGGTTGTTAAGGGGTGCTGCCGGTTACAGGCAGGGGTGGCCTTGCTTAGAGGCCTGATCCATTGTTATTATTTAACCCTTAACACGCTAATTAAGCCCCGATTTTTACAGGTTTTGGGGTTTTACACATGGAAGCCATTGTGACATCATCAATTCACACGTCACAAGTTAACTTTGACATGCAGTTGATGCAGAATGGACAGATCTTTGCATTCATGTGTCAATTTTGGGAATCGGTCAAATTCTTCCGGAGTTATGCAGGAAAAACCTGTTAAATTTTTGTTGCAAAATCAGTGCCAAATTTGGCTCACACACCGGACATTCTTCCAGATTCATTTCTCGGGTTCCTTAAAAGGTTGGGTCAAAACTTTTCCAGCTGAAAGAAAGTGTATAAATAGCCAAAGATAGCAAGTAAAGAAAGGGAGGGAAAGATAAAAGGAAAAGAGAGAAGAAAAAAAATCACATGGGCAAAACTCTAAAAGTATCAGTTTACAGCTGCAGCAAAGATAAAATTGATCGTTTTCACTCAGAAACTATATTTAAACACCTTGCCCCCGTTCACAAATACGCATTTTTAGCGCAGGAAATGCTCAATTTGGCCAAAAAAAAACTACGAAAACCCACTTTTTTAACTCCAAAAGGCGTGTTTTGAGCGAAATTCCGCAATTAAAGGGTTAAACAATTTGCTGTAAACTTTAAATAGCTGTCTATGGCGGAAGTATTAAAAGGCATTTACATTCATTTGTTATATCAAGACAATTATATTGAGTGAAGTATAATCTAGATTTTGATAGGTTGCCTGCTTTAACTAAGCTCTGATTTTGAAGCACACCACACACCATTATTTGTTTTAATTATGCTAATCTTCTTTCAGACCATCATACAGATCTATGGCCAGATGATTTAAAAGTTAATAAAACAATTGAACTAGTGGGATCCTGTTCTACGCTTGTTGCTGAAAGGTTGTTGGCTTTAGATATACTGGACAGTAAAATGTGCAGCTGTTTACTAGGAACAATACTTCTAGACACAGTAAATCTGGATCCCAGAGCTGGACGAGCGACTGATAAAGACAAAGAAATTGTCCGCAGATTACAGGAACAGCATCCTATGGCAGCAGATGAACTATATAGAACTCTCAGTGAAGGTAAGTTTACTTAAGGTTACAGTGTACCTTCGGGGGTGTCTCCAGTATAACAGCTCTAGCGTCTTAAGATTACACTTAATATACCTAAACCCAGATATCAAATTAAAGCTTATAGAGCTGGCTATCTAAATATGAAAACCATTTGGTAACAAAATGAATTGTCGAATTTTTTACTACGTCTAAATTCGAACGTCCGAATCAGCTTTAAAACGCTATAACTCAAAGCGATTATTGTATTTTGCTAATTTGATTTGTTCTCAGGTTTCCGGACACGAAGCGCTAAAAAACGTGTCGGCCATTTCCCATATTCAATTGCAGTGAAAAGTTACAGAATATTTTCGAAAAAGGGAGAAAACAAATTGAAGTGATCGCACGGAAATGGCTATTGACGAAAAAGTTTTCGGAAATAAGAAATTCGCCGACACGTTTTTGTTGATTATGTGTTAGCCTAGCTTGTGTCCAAATTTGAGGGAAATCGAACAAATTCCCTTTGAGTTGTAGCTCTTTAAAGTGTCCCCTACAAGTGAAAAATTAACTTTGAGAAAACAGCGCTTAGAAAAACATATCGCTTCATAAACAAACTCCGCTCACAAAAGTTATACCGTCATTTCTCCATCAATTTTCACTATTTTTCGATAATGTTTTTTTTGGATGAAAGTTCATTCTGTAAACTTTATTTTGACGCCAAAAAAAAAATTTCAATAAATTTTCGATCTGAAGGTACACTGTAACCTTAAAGTGCACCTAAACCCCAATTTTTTTTTCTGTTAATCAACTCAATGTACGTTGAAATACTGAAATATTTCTTGTTTATAACGTCGCGTTAGTGAGTTATAGAGATTTGAATTTACTAAATGCTAATTAGATGACGTCAAATGCAGACTCGATTATTATACAACTACTTGTTTCCACCTCCAAGTAATATTTTTTTTACAAATCATTTGACTATAAACAGTTTTTTTAGTATTTCTTAAATTGATTATCCTTAAGCTGTGAACTGCGTATTGTAAATTGAAGCAGAAATAATGGTAAAGTCTGCATTTGACGTCATCTAATTAGCATTTTGTAAATTCAAATCTCTATAACTCACTAACGCAACGGTAAAAACAAGAAATATTCCACTATTCGACTTTTCAACATACATTGAGTTGATTAAAAGAAAGAAAAATTAGGGTTTAGGTGCACTTTAATCAATATTAGGGCACTTTCCATTTGTCAGAACTGACTGGCTGATCCTGTCATTTCTTAAACATACTGCAACTTTTTGAGAACCCGATGCTACAAATCTATCAAAAAGATGCATACTATTTTTGAATTAACCGGTATGGCTGGCTTTATTGTAAGGGTTTAATGATACATTAAACTATCTGTAACAATCGTGATAGTTTGGCCTGACTATCGATAGTTTCAATAGAGGGCAAAAAACAAATGCATTTTTGCTGCATTATACTTGTTGTATCCTTGATTGAAATATATAATGAATAAAATAAATAAAGTTGTCTGTTTGTGTCGTACATCACAGGAAATTGCAGCAAATGTCGCATGGAAATCATCACTAGTTTACACTTGCAACAAAAGTTGCATTTAGGAGTGCAACAAAAATTGCATCAAAAACTGTATTGACATATTTTTTGTGTAAACCGACCTGTAAGGAGCAATGTCACCTATTTTTAGTATCACTTTGACAAGCCAAAAAACATATTTGTATTAAAGAAAACCTCCATTGTTATAAAAAAATTGATAAAAATAAAGTCTAAATTTCAATTTGTTGTAATAACTTGAGTGAAAATTAATATTTTTTAGTGTACAAAAAACCTGGATTTCATCCATTTTCACATTTAAATTTCTCATGCGCCGCCATTTTGAATTCTTATGGCATTATATGGTTGGCCAATTGTTGCATACAAAAGAACATTGATTCTTAACAATAGCGGCAACCATATGACGCCAAAACAATTCAAAATGGTGGCGCACAGGAAAAAAGCTGATATTCATATCCAATGTTTTTTGTACAGTAAAATTTTCTTTCCATGTGTTATTGAACGAATTGAAATTTAGACTTTATTTCCAGCAATTTAACATCAATTTGTTATAACAGTGGATGTTCACTTTCAAGAAAACCTGAAACTAATGCTCCAGTTTTGTTAACAATAATTATTACTGTGCTAGTGCACTGAAACTATAGAAAAGTGTCTGTGGATGGCCTGGATAGAAATGACTTACAACTTGAAAAAATTGTCAATTTTTTGCCAATTTTTTCTTTTTTTTGTGTTGTAAAAATTGCTTAAATCTGATTATGACTCAATCTTTCTTCGAGGAATCATTTCAATGTATGCTTCTCTTGGTGATCCAAGAGCATTTTGCGTAAGAACAAAACTGAAAGGTACTTACTTACCTTAATTTGATTAAGCACCCTCCTAACGATAAGCATCCCCTTTCCATTAGCTCCCCTCCCCCACTGCTTGAGTGTTGTTTTTAGCGCCTCTTACTCCAATAATAAATGCTCTATTGATCATGGCATCACCAGGTCAACCACTGCCATTAAGCTTCATTTAATTGGCCATATTACCGAATTTCAAAAAAATCTGACATTACGAACCATTGTTACCGTTGTTTTGACTATGGGAATTTTCTGATATTTTTTTAACACTCACACGTTTTTCTCAAAAAATAAATAAGCGCCCTCCTCCCTAATAAGCGCCCTCTCCAATAATTGCCCCCTCTTCAATAAGAGCCCTCCATTGAGCTGCCAAAAGTTAATAAGCGCCCTGGGCACTAAATCAAATAATTACGGTAGCCAAATATTTTTTACAGTTTTGATCAAACGAGCAAATTTCCCATGACATTTCTTTCTTTAAAGAGGCATCACAAAGTCACATTTTTTTACAGCAAAATTTGATGTGTCTGCCCTCACCACAATGGACCTTCTACGGAAAGACTACAAGGCCTTACCCAGAAACAGTAATAAAACTCTGAGTGTTGGCATTAGCTCAGTTAGTGGATCATCATTGACAGAGTTCTTTTCAAGATCACAAGTTCAACGTCACATATTGGAATATTGCCAGTCATCATGTCTTGATGTGTTGGTAATAATGTTTGTTTATTTCCTGGATGGCTTTGATGAACCCCCCAGAAGACAGCTTGCGGTATGTGGGCCAAATCAGGATGCAAGAAGAAAAATTGCAGACTATCTGTTTACTTCAGAGGAACTTAAATTGAGACATTTGAGTGATTGTTATGAAAACTGTTTTGTTTATAATCAGGAGAACATCATAGCAACTAGGAAGGTTGTGTTTCCTCTTGTAAACGCCTTTGTTCAGAAGAAACTCTGACTGCTTGTTCATACAAGAAAGTATTAGTTTGCAGAGTACTGCAATGTGTGAGCCATGTAGCTATATCACCATTGTCAGACTTTAATACCTTAATTATCATTGGCCACCTACCAGCTTACCTGGTACAGGTGTTGTGTTGTTACAATATATTATTATTATTATTATCATAGCTATATCACCATTGCTAGACTTTAATACCTTAATTATCATTGGCCACCTACCAGCTTACCTGGAACAGGTGTTGTGTTGTTACAATATATTATTATTATTATTATTATTATTATTATTATTATTAAGTAATTAAGTAATTATTATTATTAAGTAATTAAGTAAATTATTATTATTATTATTATATTATTATTATTGTTATTATTATTATTATTATAATTTTCTTTATACAGGAAATCGGCAATACCCATCAGGGATGTAGCTAAGATATCCAACAGGTGGACTTTTGTTCATCACAGGCAGAAAATTTTGGTAAAAAAAAAAGAGAAAAAGTTAAGCAGACACAGTTTTCCAGGTGGAAAAAATCAAGACAACTCAGTCTTCAGGCGGTCATTTTTTTCCTCCTTCTGCCTATTATTTACATCCCTGCCCATGATAGGTGGTTTTCAGACGAGTCCTGTCTTAAAGTAAAGTCATTAAATTAAATATGCTAAAAATAATAATTAATATAAATTAAGAGAAACCACGATCATGCTAACAATTTCAAAATAGAGTACCAACATGTGACATCTAGCATGCAGTAAAGCAGGCGTATTTGGTGGACAACGAGCGCTGTGTTATAAAAACTGCTGACTGAGGCGAGTTAAAAGATGCACCCAAGAGTGGGGGGGGGTACTCAACAAAGTTTTGTACGAGGTTGCTCCGCCCCGAGGTCCAAACCCTTACCCTTTCATATACCGTTTTTGACAGAAAAGGTACCCCTTTCATATACCTTTCATTGAAAATGGTACCCCTTTCATATACCTTTCATTGAAAATGGTACCCCTTTCATATAGCCTTTACGTGTGTCTGTTTGATATATTTTGAAAGGTTCTTTTTATAATACTTAAATTGCAGTTTTCCCTACCTTTTTTATGCTTTAACTCGTGTTTTCGCTGCCATTTCCTATTCTTCGTGAAATCCCTACCCTTTCACATACTTCAACTCATGAAATCCCGACCCTTTCATATACCTCCAGCCTCAAAAAGGTACCCCTTTCGGGCGGAGCATCCCCGTATAGCCCATTATATGGAGTACCCCCCCCCCCCCCCCCGGGCAGTGCTCACCCACCAAAAAAACGCCCGCACTGCAGGCTATGTGACATCATTTGCACGTGACGTAATGGCAGCCATATTGGTTTTCCCAAAACAATGAAATGTCGGCCACATTGGTGTCATAAACCAATCCTGTGGGGCTTTAGCTATATTCGTATTCAAACATTTCCTATTGTTTTAGCACTACAATAAGGCCACTGGTCATTTGAGTGAAAACACACTCTATACAAATACATTTAAAATTTGTGAAATAATGGGATTTGATGAGAATGATATTGGGGAAGAGCATGTTGAGAAATAACCGTTTGCCAAAAATCGGTATCTTATTGCAATTTAAGGGTGAGATATTTACCTTTTTATGCTGTGATGACTCCATGTCAGTTGTCGATCAACTACTAAAGCATCAACAACTGACAAAACAAGATGCATTATTACTATTACAGAACATTACTGTCTGTCAAAGTTTGGAAAAACATTTGCAAAGTTATGTTTAAGTTATATTTATATGAACTTCGGTTTTTTGTTTTGTTTTGCTTAGGCAATATCTTGGTTTGATAAGATTTTTGAAGCAAATTTCTAGTCAACGACGTTTCATGACTGAAAGAGCATTGTATTGTATACCCAAATGTGTGAAATAAACGAGGTGCCATCCTTTCAATAGTGGAACTTCATGTTTAATCTTGATGAAGTCATTAGTAACTTAGTTATCACTAATGAAATGTAAATTCGGTTAATCTTGGTTGAAAAAGCTCTGTTTATTCATATAACTCAGCCGGCAGATTGAAATGAGGTCGTAACGTTTGGTAGAAATTTTATAAATAAAATAAACTTTGAAAACTGATTTAAGGTTTTGAGTTTGTGTTATAGCTTGTAATCAGTACTTAAGGAATACTGCATTTATTGTTTGTTTTGTGTTCTTTTTTTGTTTCTCAGATTTTGATAATCGTTATCCAAAAATGTAACTGGTGAGTGTAGATGATTATTTCTTTGTTAAATAGCAGTGTTATATTTTAAACTGAAAACTGAAAACGGGTTATGTACAGGAATTTAAACAGGCCATTGACCAGGCAGGGATATAATTTTTCTTCCAAATTAAGGACGTTCTCTGCTTGCTGCGCACGCAATTCATGTCGCAATGCCATGCCACAGGGGACTTTAGATCGGACGACGACTGAATACGAGATTGAGTACGAGTACGACTTTTAAAACTTAGTTCGCGTACTCTAAACAACCATTTACCACACAAATTTTATACGTAGAGTCTTCTTATCGTCTGGTTTGCAACAAAAAGGACCGACAGCTCTGGGGACGTGACTGGCTTTAAATTCTAAAGTCGTACTCCTACTGAATTTCGTACTCGTCGTCCGATCTAAAGTACGAGCGAGCGCGACAAGGAATAAATCGATTCGCTTGGATTCTCAGTGACTCCTATTTTTGGTTTTATAGATCGGTTTCTTTACCAATGTTCTAAACTTTCTAAAAAAAAAAAACGAAAAAAAATCTGAGTTGTAGAAGGTTGATTTTTTTCCGTTCCAGAAACTATAAACTACATTTTAGAAACTATAACCAGCTAACAGACAATGAAGGGCGGCTGAAAGGATTAACACAGTGTTGTTCAGGGCACCTAACCTAATCTGGGCGATAACGCATTCAAGAGTTCTAAAATAAACCACGCGTATATTCATATCGCTTGGACAGATCATTTCTAAATAAAGCTCTGTCTTTGTAGTACAGGCGCTGGCTCCTAATAGTTAAAAATGGAAACAATAGTTCCATATTTCGTTTTCTAAATAAATATTATTTCGTGGCGTACCTGGAAAATAGCTCTTAACGCACTCACCACGTTAAATAAAGGATTGATTGATTGGTACCATAAGAAAGTGCAGGTATTTCTCAGTAGCTTTCATTTGAATGGTCACACTTCACGATTTCGGCATCCACAGACTCAAAAGTTCAGTTACAACCACTTTGTACAGCATAATAAACAGTACCATAGGAAATAGCCTATTCCAGGCTCCGAGATAGTGGGGAACGCGCGAAGTAAAAAAAGGGAAAAAATCGCGGGGGACAGGCTACACAGGAAAGTACTGTCATCAGCAGCTTTTATTTGAATGGACTTTAGGATTTCATCCACAGACTCAAAGGTTAGACCACTTTGTACAGCATAATAAACAGTACCACAGGAAAGTACTGCTCAGTAGCTTTCATTTGATTGGTTACACTTTAATGCGCCGATCAATTCGAAACATCAACATCCCCCCCCCCGGGCAAGCCCCGGGTATTTGAACATTTTCTGTGCCCGGGAAGTCGGGAATTTGATGTGAAAGGCCATCCCAGGGGTGGGGAATTTGACTTTGCCTGGGTGGAGTGGGGAATTTGAACCGGAAGTGTTCAAAATATATTTTTTTGGCCGGCGCCTATCAAACACATGCGGTAGCAGTTCAGATTCAACATGGAGCAATTTAAAGGGGAAAATATCGTTTTTGTTAGTGAATGGCTAGTAAAATGGGCTGACAAAGCTTTGCAGTGTTTTTGAAGGTTTGTATGAAAAGTTAAATTCAACTGCCATTCAACGCGTTTTAGATTTCGAAGTCAAAATGGCTGACTGCATTGCCAGTCCTGTGCCAGTCTATTAAATGTACGCAGATTTTAAACGGCCATTGATTGAAAGAAAAAAACACTGCAAAATGAACTCTCTCAAACAGAAAATTCTTTAAGGAAACATTTGTCAGTTGATATAAAACGCGTTTAGAATAATAAATTTTCACCTCGTGGAAATTAACGCTTCCAAAAATGAATCAACCGCGTTGCTAAATATTTTTGCAATATTTGTTGATCACACGAGAAATTACTCAAATAAAAAAATATCGAAAAGTAAATCCCCAAGACAACCACAGGAGTGCCACAGGAGTGCCGTGAAATATCAGCAAAGTATACGCAGTTCAGTTGAGTATATTCTCGAGGAAAACAATAGCTAGAATAAATCAGAAAAAGTGAATGCAAAGTGTATTTTTTAATCTCACTAAAAATATTTTATCGTTAGGAGGGGCATTTGACAGTCAAATCCAGTGCTAGGGTGGGGTATTTGAATGCAATTTTGGCCCAACGGGGCGGGAATTTGAACAAGTCGATCTTCAAAAGTTCAAATGCCCGGGGCATTGCTCGGGGGGGGGGGGGGGGGGGGGGGGGGGGGGTGGTGTTGATGTTTCGAATTGATCGGCGCATAATGGATTTCATCCATGGTCTCAAACGTTAAAACCACCTTGTAAGGCCCGGCATCCACAGTCTCAAAAGTTAGAACCACCTTGTACAGCATTACAATTTCCTGCCATATATGTTGTAATCTTATGTGGCTTGTAATTTTTTGCCAATACAGAAAATAACTACAGACTGTTATAACATTGTAGCTTCCTTTGTGGCTGGTCGCATATCAGACTAGACATAGCACAAGCAACATTGGCAGTTTCGAGCAGTTTTAATACAGGCCTAGTATACACTAAAATGACTAAGAACTGAAAGATTTGTCAAGATGACGTTTTCATCAATGAGTAATGTCGATCTAGCTTTTTTTTTTTGCTGGTATGAACCATTGCACCTGACATAACCTTAAAATAATTTTCTAACTTTGGTATATTTCTACTATGGAAGAGTAAAAGTTTCTCTTTTCTTTCATTTTAGCTGCTTTCGATATTTTTGGTTAAAGGATTTTTTTCTTAAATTACAAAATCAAGGTCTTGTGTTAAAAATCTATAAACGCACCAGTCAATACAATGTGAATAATCTCAGTGGTCATGCAAATTTCAATCAGCATTGTTCACAACAACAACAATTTACGTCGGAAGATGCCTCTCTATTGTTGTCAACATAACGCAAATGCAAAACAGTTTGCTACGTGCGTTGAAAATGTGATTGATGCGAGGCGACAAAGCGTGCTGGCACATTTTACCTGTGATCTTCTAAAATTTGATTACACACAACTTGATTCTCTGGGCGATGCGACAAAAATGAGTTCTGGTGCCCTTGTTGTTGTTATTTTTATCATAACAAACGTCTGCGAAATCCATACCATTTCCATCACTTGCCAGGTAAGTCGTAACAAGTACCGTCTGCCAGATGCTAATTGTGATCTGTTTCGCACTACCTCGCTTCAGCTTGCAGGTTCGGCTTATTAACGCTTGTTTTCAGAAACGATGATAATATTTGCTGACAGTTCGTTCACAGTTTGTTCATACGAACGTTTCGTCGCTCGCTCTCATTAGAAACGCTGTTTACCTGTGAGGTTTGTTTGCGCTATACTTACATTACCAAAGTGATAAAGTATCCAAGGCAATCTTCTCAACTATAAAATTCATGATCTACCACTGGATAGCTGAAGAAAGAAAAACATTGTTTTTAACCTTTTCGCCTCTTTTGATGCATTTAACAAACATCAACGTT
The DNA here is from genome assembly GCA_024195265.1 of Dendrophyllia cribrosa. Lineage (NCBI taxonomy): Eukaryota > Metazoa > Cnidaria > Anthozoa > Scleractinia > Dendrophylliidae > Dendrophyllia > Dendrophyllia cribrosa. The sequence continues at coordinate 53,828,278 of JAJLRJ010000001.1, forward strand.
AGTTTTGCCTCAGTTACAACGAATGAAACGCGTCCATTAAGCTATAATAACATGGCGGGTAATTTAGTGTTGGTTCTAATTGTCTTCATTTATAAAATTGTCTGGGTTGTTATACAAGATACAAGACTTGCAAAGTGTTGTTATTAAGAACAAATTCAGCAAAAAACTTTTTTTTTTGGCCGGACTGCCTGGTAAACACTTCAGCGGCTCGCTTTCTAAGGCAATTCGTACCGTGATGACTTGTATAAAATACCGTAGGTATATCTAATGAACTCATATGATCCGAGGCACTTGCCTCGGTAAAAATAAAATTTTGAATACCAGTACAAGCATTGGATCTCTCTAAGAGGCCATGCATAAATAGAATGTAAGAAGTGTTTTTTTTCTTCTGATATTGCCTCGGTAAGATTTTTCGTCTGGCTACGGCCCTGGATTTCTAAAACGAACCACTTTGGCTACATACGTATATTTTAATAAAAAAAAAAACTTTCTTTATAACATGTTATTTTTTCGTGCTCTGGTGCTCACTCGTATTCAGTTCGGAGAAAACTGAATAATTGCTTGAGCTAAGTTAGCAAAGTTTCATAGTATTTAATGCCATAACATACAAACAAGACCTTCTCTGCCTTAATAGCATGGGGCCTAGGGAGCATCGTTAACTGATTGTTGTTATTGTTGTAGATCGCCACAAATTTAGAGACGAATTAATCCGTGATCTCTAGTTTTAGCACTTGGTCTTCAAGACTGCAATAAAATACAATCTTGTTAGGGTCTCGAAGGAAAGTGACAGGAAAGAAAAATTCCACTTCAGAAATTAAATCTTTTCCTGAAAATGCAAATGTTAGTCACAAAAAGCATTTGCAGTTTTTATTTGAATATACATGTATATCATATATGCCTACCAGAGTAAAGAGAACAAGTACA